>OZ010683.1:0-579270 GCA_963932265.1 Thymelicus lineola | reverse complement strand
ACAGTCGTTGAGTCCATCGCCTCCGCAAAGTTGGCTGAGTAAACGTGCAAACGGAAGAGATAGGCTTTCTTTGACTGCTTTTATCTGTCAGTGGCAGTTTAAATAGGATGCAAACAGAGATACGCTCAACTGCCGCGATGAATAGAAAATTAGTGAGCTTCAGAGAAAGAAGGGAATACTTTGAAGCGACCTCTATGCACCTCTCTGCAAGCTATTTGGGTCTAACGCCGAGCACTGAGAGTGTTAATCTGAGATGAATCTTTGAAGGACTGACCAGTATTTGTAGTTTGTCCTATTCATTGGAATGGCGTCTCGTGACTCTCCGAGCTCTCTTACCAGTGCGACTAGTTTTTTACAAGGTTCTCGATTTTTAAGAGTAAATCGTATCTTAACAATTATCAAAATATGTTACAAAGATTGCAAACTGGCAATATTGGCACTAGTTTGGCCAAGGTAATATTTGTATGTTATCCCTAATTTTGAGATCAGTTATTTTTGTCAAGAATTATTTCTGTTACTGGACCGTGCGTTATGTAGGGTGGGATACCAGAATTCCTGCTAATTTTGCCATAAAGTGCATTGTCTTATATATTTACTAGCGCTCTGCTCGTGGCTATTTTCGCGTTTCCCGGGGTAATAAGTACCTATCCCATGTTTTATTTTAGATTTAGGTTTACCTGTGAGCTAAATTTTATGAAAATTCGTTCCTTAGTTTTTGCGCTAAGGAGTAACAAAGATCCATTCATCCTTCCTCACAAACTTCACATTTTTTATATTATAGTAGTAGGATTTGTTTTGTAATAAAGGCATTAATTATGCCTTACTAATGAAGCGTTCCATTTCGGTTGTAATGAGTAGTATTATAATATAACTAACTTCCAATAATATTACAGTGTAACTGCGGTTATTAGTGATGTTAATTGACATAGCTTCACAGTGATATGTTATTGAACGTAAGGTACAAAACCCATAGGCAGCGCTGGTTCTATGGCTGAACATTCCCGTTACTCTGTATCTTAAATTTTTTATTGTCAGTGTGCATAGCGCTTTACCCATCTAACAGTAAATGCGTCGCTTCACTAGTTTTTTGCAATGCAATCCGATAAATTGTTTTCGGATACGATTTAGAATGTAAGCCGAAGGCTATTTTATCATTCGACACAAACTAGGAGCAGGCGAGTGAGAGCGTTTTTAGGTTATTCGATCGGTAAATGTCACGTTATTCTAATAATAATACGTCCTACTAAAATCTGTTATAATGTCTACTGTTTTTATAAAGCAAATTGAATGAAATGATAGCCTAAATATTTACTCGGAATATTTTTTATTCAGGTTCCATTTACTAAGTCTGAACAGATCTTAAGGGTAGTAATTAGGAAAATAGTTACAAAATTATCTTAATCCATGAGCAACTTTATATCCAGTATAGGCGTCCAATAGGGAAATCGTATCGGATAATTTAAAAACGCCCTAAGGCGAATCGCTGGCAGCCGTTCAGGCGGAACTGTGCAGATATTTCTCGCGCTGAGCTGTCTGTCTGTTGCGACTACAAACGATATTCGGAATAACCGCACTGGCTTCGTTGCTTTGTGTAATTTGTTACGTATTACAGCGTAAAATATGCAGCGTCTCTGTACGGAACACAAGATGATCCCCGTTTGCAATCTCAAAGTGGATTATTTTTGAGTATTGTATCAGCCGAGGAAACTTGCTCAATACGACAGACAATTCAGAACGGGAATTAAAGTAACAGCATCACGTTACGAGACTTTTAGAGAGTCAACTGACCCAGAAGATTATTCCCTTGGAGTATTTTTTATGTAGTGGGATTATGTCCTTTTAACAGTTATTACATCAACGATTTTATGTTCCGTTCACATTACTGAAGTATCATGTGGCGACATATGACGCATATGGCTTAATGGTAACCATGTCGGATCGCCGTGCCAATAGTCCTGGGTTCGATTACCAGCGAGGCAGAAATTTTAATGATGAGTTTGAATTTCTGCTCTCGGTCTGGATGTGTGTGTTTTTGTCCTTGTGTATTGTTCATGGCACCCACGACACAGGGAATCCCAGTGTGGCGATCACTTATCACCCAATATACAGACACTCGGCCGATTACATGATGAAATTATTATCACAACTCATGTTCTCCCACAGCTGAGCTTGAAATATTGAAGATTACCACGCTCTTCAACTGCAAGTTGGCATATTAAAATTAATTTCAAGAATGTTGTAAAGTGGTTCGTGGTATGCAAGTTCCCTAACAATGCTTTTTACGATAGCTTGAGACAATAATTTTAATACGCACCCATACAAAATTCAGCCATGCTACCGAATCCGACGTCCCTTTATGATATATCCACGATTATACAAATATACTATCAGTGGTTATGCATGGAGATTAGCGAAATAGATTATGATAGGAGTCTCAAAGACCTGTTTTTTATGTGTAACAACTTCTACGTAAATTTAATATTATATTTGATGAAATATTATATAACTATATCTTGTAACAAAGTTTATTCAAGCTTAGTTAAAATTCCTAAGAGTCTAATAGGGGCGTCCTCAGTGCTCAGTGCTCAGCATTGCTGGCGGCACTTTTTACGTTAGTTAATCTGATAACGCCCCGGGGAAGAATTATGTCAAGCAAAGACTTAACTACCGGTTGTATGCGAAAATCTGGATGTTTACTCAAAATTATTATCATTACAGTAAACTTCGTTTGTCAATAATGTTTTAACACGTAGGCGAATTAAACTTTTTGTCTTTTTTACTGTTCGCTTACATAGTCGTTTATTCGTACATGTTTCATGATTAATTTAAACCAGGTTTTATGGAAAAGTGAATTGCTACTTGATTGAGGTCCGGGGCTGTGCTTCACATAGGTGTTTCTTCTGGGTGAAGCATGGGTGGGGAAGACATGGCGATATAATCTGAATCTGACGATAAGTGGTGACCTTCGTGCATGGATATGTACAATTTAGGCATTACCGGTGCGTTGCCGGTCAAGAAAGAAGGGAAAAGAAAGAGAACAATCTCGATTAAGCAAGTGGTCAACCCATTAAACTACCAAACACGGCCGTGGTTTGCTTCAACGAGGCCAGTACAATCTGTTTGCTCACTAGGGAATCTTGCTTCTCAAACTTTGCCATAATCTCGCTAGTTTTAAAAAGATATCCATGCTCCAAAACTGGGTCGCACAGAATATCAGTGCTGTGGTTCTCCACAGCAATTACTGAGTGCGATCCTTTTCCATAGTGCTTACAGCAGCTTAACTATAATCTTATTGTTTTAGTTTTAGTTTTTTTTTATACCCATATCTGCTTGTAACTTGGAATAAAGTATTTCTTTCTTTCTTTCTTTCTTTCTTTCTTTCTTTACAATAACACATTTACGAGTTATTTTGTGAATGGTTTAAAACTACAAGTGATCTCTCTCATGAACAAACTATGCTGGGACGACGGGTCCTTCCAATTTATCTGTTTATCTGATATCTATATGTTACACAATGTATAAAAAGTATATACATAGTTTAGTTGATCAGTAAAAATATTAGGCCGTCACTGGCTACTAACCCAGTTGAAACTTACAATGTTTTTACAACTAACGTCTGAGGGGGAGGTAGAGGGAGCGGGAGGGGGAGGGAGAGGTAGAGGCAGAGGTAGAGGGAGAGGTAGAGGGAGAGGGAGAGGGAGAGGGAGAGGGAGAGGGAGAGGGAGAGGGAGAGGGAGAGGGAGAGGGAGAGGGAGAGGGAGAGGGAGAGGGAGAGGGAGAGGGAGAGGGAGAGGGAGAGGGAGAGGGAGAGGGAGAGGGAGAGGGAGAGGGAGAGGGAGAGGGAGAGGGAGAGGGAGAGGGAGAGGGAGAGGGAGAGGGGGGAGGGGGAGGGAGAGGGGAGGTGGAGGGAGAGGGGGAGGGAGAGGGGGAGGGGGAGGTGGAGGGGGAGAGAGAGGGCGAGGGAGAGGGCGAGGGAGAGGGAGAGGGAATTTAAGGTCTCTGATTTGTTAAACCTACCAAAACTATAAAAGTTAAAATAACTAAGTACATTCACTGATTGTAAGGCTATACAAAGTTCGCCAAGACAGCTAGTACTTGTTATAGTTGCCAATTTTCGTAGCTGCTACGCTGCACTATCTTCGCCGTAGCAACCACTACACACGTATGACGCTACAAAATTACATCGGTTATTTTAAAACAGTAACAGGAATTGCGTGTCATTAGCGTTATGGTTATTTTATGGTATGAGGTTTAGATGGCCTGCATGTGCTCTATATGTGTTTCAGTTTTTTGAAATGATGTATGTATTGTTTTGCTACTTATGGCGCATAATAAAATAAAAAGGCTTTTTAACTGCACCTATTCAGAGTATTTCAAACATTCATTTTGAAGAAAAAGCGGTGTTAGCATAAAGACTGAGTACCTTCTTGATAAGTGCAATAAAGTGATGTCATTTAATTTCAATTTTACTACCGACCTCCTTTACCTTCTATCCTTATTAAGCGTGGTAATGGTAATGATCTTACACTCTGTTACATATTTTGAGTTTAATTAATTAAAACTAGTATATACCTACTAGTGATAAATATAACTAAAGCCTTTTTGCATTTTATTACTCAGCGAGCTGCGATTAGCTAAAGTCTACAACGTAAACTTTTAAGATGATAATATTTTGTATCCAGTTTATCGGAATATAACAAGGCAAGATATCTAATGTATAAGTAGAATAAAACAGCGGGCGAGTACACGGAAAAACAGCCCTTAGCTTCTTACGACAATGTTGGAACTTGGTAACAGTGCCAGTTCTGCCAACCCGATTGCTGAAATAGTCTTTGACTGAGCTGTAGAAGCTTGCGCGGCGCGGGCCTCAGTAGTCGTCGCGATTTTGTGGCGATCGCACGCGTTTGTGCTCGCGTCACGCCGATTGATAGTGCTCGCGAATACCACTCACGAGTGAGGTGTTGTGTCAGTGGATTTGGATTTGAATTGTGTTTAACGTGTGATAAAGACGTGGTTTGCACGTATACCAATTTTAAATCTTGTGAAGTGAAGTTTGCTGGATCTATATTTGTCATAAAACAGTTTTGATTTGACATAATTTTGACAGATCTCTTTCGGGTCCAATTGCAATTAGAATGTAAACCAAACTGTGACCAAATCGGAAGGTGGTCAGTGAAAATCGGTAAGTTTGTGATTATATAGATTTTTGTTTATGTCGCGAATAAAATTGTTGCAAGTGACGTTAAACGATAAAATCAACTTATATTATTATTCTTTTTTATAAATTCATTTAATATTTCTAATGCGGAATGCAGTAGAGTTCAGGTTTTTAAACAAATTTGTATAGGCCCCTCGTTGGGCGCCAAACTAAATTCAATAAATTCCTGTACTGTTATTATGTAAAACACACTTGAAACAGTTGTTTAATGTACAATGTCATATCATATTATGATAAATAACTCACATCGTATTTGAAATTTTACCCGAATACCTGAATAGGTATTTTTGGGCAAATTTGAGATCAAATATCCTTATCATCGGCATGTCGAAGTGGCTTGAAAACAAGGACACAGGAGTCCCTCGAGAAACCTCATATTTTGTAGAGAAATTCGTGTTTGAATCCTTAATATTGGTATGCTGAACACGTAAAACCTTTATCTGTGTAAACGTAATTCTGTTAGCGCATCACTAAATAGTTAAACAGAGCGAAATATTCGGTTGGCCGAGTTGGGAATATTTCATCTACATCTACTGCGATTTGATACATCTATCTATACTATAATAAAACTCAAAAGGCAATTTTTCAGTTCATAGAATATTTTTACAAAATTTCAGTTAGGGGGCACTTCACTATTGTATTAGAGCACAAAAATATTTTTTTTAGAATTATTGTCTATCTATCTGTATGTCTGTCCGGGTATCACTTGAAAACTCTTGAATGGATTTCGATGAAACTTGGTAGACTTATTACATACTCTGGGTCATATTTAAAAAAAACTTTTCATCTCGGTAAATTAAAAGGTTTCTCTGGAAAACAGGATAAAAGCATGGAAAAAAATTAAACGTCAACCGATTTACTTCAAATTTAAAACAAACGTTCCTCCTTGCCTTAATTTATGGAGCATATATTTTTCAGTTTTTCAAAAATTTTCATGAAATAGAAAAAAATACAAATTAATGTAAGTATTGCTTATTTTTCAAAACTCGCTCCAGGGGAAAACCTTTGTGATTGTTTCGTGGGTTTCAGTATATAATTTTTATTTTTTTATTTTTTTCTGCAACAAATACAATATACATGTTTTAACTTATAAACATAATTTTCGTATGCGAAGCTGCGGGCAACAGCTAGTAAATGTACTAATAGACGTCCATGTTTATCTCATAAACTACTGAAGTAAGAAACTGTTTCTCATCTTTCACTAAGACGCTCATTCAAGTCAGTTTTATCGTTCAGTAATATGAGGCACGTTACGCTTATTTTGAGGGAAAGCTCGTTAGAAAGAAATAATTCTTAACGCTTAATGATTTATTTTTCATAGCTTACTTACACTTTCTTAATCAGCAATGCACCTATGACTACACGAAGTCAAAGTCAAAGTCAAAGTCAAAATATTTTATTCATATAGGTATCACTGATACACTTATGCACATCATTTTTTGGCTTTTCGGAAGGTGCTTTGTCGTGGAGGAGAAGAAAAGCCTAAAGAAACTCCTCAGCACATCTTTTAAAAAAATATTACAAAAAAAGATAATAATACAAAAGTATTTACTATTCTGAGCGGAACTGGTTGCAGAGCTGGTCATTTCCATGCATCTTTGTCATTTAAATACTCGTCTACACTATAATATCCCTTGCCTAACAATTGTGTCTTTACACGTTTTTTGAAAGTTTCTATTGGCAAGTCACGTATTAATTTTGGGATTTTATTATAGAAATGTATACCAAGCCCTATGAAAGATCGCTGCACTTTACTTAGGCGGAACGAAGGCGTAACTAATTGATGCATTCTTTTCGTATGGCGATTATTAATATCAAAATTTTGTTTATACGCGTTTATATTCTTCCGTATAAAAACTACATTGTTGAAGATATACTGGGAAGCTACTGTAAGTATACCTATTTCCTTGAACTTTTCACGCAAAGATTCCCGAGACCTAAGTTTATAAATAGCCCTAACTGCCCGTTTCTGGAGTATGAAAATTTGTTTTATATTGGCTGCTTTGCCCCACAGCAAGATGGCATAAGACATAACACTGTGGAAATAAGCAAAATAGACTATCCTAGCAGTTTCGACGTCTGTATACTGCCTTATTTTCCTAACAGCATATTCCTACCGAGTCACTTTTTCTGGTTCATTAACCTCTATTACTCACTTCACATATCTTTGAGAATATTAGAGAGTGCAGGAACTATCAAGTATCAAGTTTTAGACATAGTTGTGAACGTAAGGTTTCAAAGATATGGAAATACGTGAACGGTCTTTCACGCGAGAGACCAACCTCATCACTAAGGCTTTTTATACTATACTGAGTGTAGGTGTATAAAAATTCATATCATTAACCTTATGTAAAATGTTAACATTAACATTAATGTTAAATATAATGAGCTATTCATAAATACAATAAAGTACTCATATTTATATATAGTATTCTTATATAATCCGTTTATAATTTTTATATAATCTTCATCACTCTTCCCGGAATGCTGTACGATTGACCCGTCTTGTTGGCGGATCTTGATAAGCATACCCAATGAAAGGTTGTTAGGCTGTAACATTTTGGACGCCGGAGAATACTCATTACTCATATTTAAAATTTCTTATATCCTTTAGGTACAAATACCTCAAATAAAAAATTTGCTTATTAACTTTAAACTTTACTTCCCGATTTAGAGGCTGAAACTTAACTGCTTGCATTGTTCCTTAAAGAAATTTCATTGTTTCTTAAATACATTTCAATTTCTATCAAATCCGAAGAAGGTTTACTTAAGTAAAAGGTATAGCAAATAATATTCACGGATTTAACGGAAGGCAATCCTCTCATGGAAAAATTATACATATGATGTTCTTGGCTAGAGTTCATATAAAATATGAAATGAACTCTATGGGAGAAACTATGAAATGATTTTGAAGTGAAACTTCTATATCGAATTGCGTAAAACAAAAAAAAAGAAAATGTGTGCAATTCACACGTGGTAGAAGTGAAACTTTCCAAAATTTTTGTTTCAAGATAATGAGATGAAAAAGCAATAAATCGAATCTTAAAGCAATAAATCGAAGCGCCATCTATGAATACAACTTAGCACTTTTTAAAAATCTATCTAGCTATAAAACGAATGTTCTATCTTATTTCTCGCGCCATCTATGAATACAACTTAGCATTTTTACTGTCTGTATAATCGGTCGGTCGAAAGTTCGGAAAGAATGAAATTCTTATTTTTTGTTGATAAATTCTTTGAAAATATTTAAAAGAGCATTTGAAAGTATTTAAAAACAGTATAAAAATAAAACTAAAAAAAAACTAAAAAAAAATACTGAGAGACGCGAACCTGCGCATCAGGTATTGTGTATCTACGTCCTGACCATTGAGCTACGGAGAAGTTAAATTGCAAGTCGAAATTAGCGGTTATATTATCTTACCTGTCGTTGCATCCGGTTTCAAATCACTAACGATTCTAAAGAAGTTTCACTTCAATAAAAAAACTTGAAACATTTATCTTTAGACGCCACATACTCGTATAATAGATCTCTTTTAAATTCCAGGACAAGAAATAACACACATGTTAAACTGAAAATACATGAAGAACCAACAAAAAACCACGATTGGCATATTACTGAATCATGCTGTCTTTATCGAACAATATTCATAATATGCTTAAACTACTACTCAAAATATAGAAACAAAGATACTAAGCGTAGCAGGGTATACGATATTAAAACATAATTAAATTTATTTTTCCACCGCAGGACATTTTGTAGTTCATTGACAAGAAATTATATTATCAAGTTTACAATTCAGTTTTAATTCGTCTTCGGACTTCAGATAATCCCACAATACTCCAGTTTAACTTGTCTGTCTCTTCTTCCAACTCTTTACCTTGTCGTTGGTCCTCAGTGTCTTGGTGTTGTATGTTGCCAGGTGCAGAAGTCGTTTTTATGGTTGACTCGATCTCTGCCAGCGATTCTTGGCACCCCCTGCTCCACCGTTACCGTGGCCGCTACCGTAGCCAGAAATAGTTATGCTGCCGGGAACTGGGGGCTGAAGTTTAGTCTGTCATTAGGAGGCTAATTTTCATACACTTAGAAATTTCTATTACGATTTAAGTTAAAATATGATATATACAAATGAGTTAGCACAATGACAGACGGACGGTTGGACAGCAGCGACTCATTACTATAACAAAAAAAAACAGTGCTTTATTACTGGCGCTGTTCTTCATAAGCGATCCGTTAGAATATAAACATTTCATGGACGGATATAAAAAAAAAACTTGGATGAAATTTTACAAGTATTGTGAGGACGGCTCTGAATGAATTCCGAAGGCATTCCACCGCTCTTTGTACAATCTATGGATGCAATGTTTGCTTTTATTATTTCAACTGTCATTTTCGCGCTTTAAATACAGTCCTACATAAATTTTTATTAAAATCTAAAACTATGAAAATACTTTTCTCTTTGCTTTTGAAAGGGGATTAAAATGGAAACTTTCTATCCGATAACGATTTACGGCGAAGCCAAAAGGAGGATTATGATTTCAGTCTATATCAATTATATTTTATGTATAAATATGTATTTAACGTTAATTTAAGAACTGTTAAACTAGTTGTTATATTTGGTAAAAAGGGTATTATTAGAATCATGGTATAGTTCTACTTCAGAAGAGATAAAGGGTTTTTTGTTTGTCATTTTCTGATAGCCGAGAAACGCAGAAGCAGCAGATGAGCCACCTAATGGTGAGTAGTCACGGTCACCCATGGACATTAGTTACATCTTACGAATGCGTTCCGGCCAACAAAGAAAAGAAAAGAAGAAAGAAAGAACAAGTTACAAGTAACAAGTTTATACAATAGTGTATTGTTTAATTTATATGCATTATCACTTTTTTGCGTTATTAACTTATAGCCGCGGCGTTCTCTCCCAGAGGTTCAGCTAGGGCTCTATAAATTACATGAATCAACATTTAAAAAAGAAGAATGTACAAAGACTCATGTAATGAAATTTTACTAATATCATATTTGCTGTATATAAAAATCTTGTATCACGGTGTTTGTGGTCGAAATCCTCCGAAACGGCTCGACCGATTTTCATGAATATTTTCGTATATATTTGGTAAATGAGAATAGGTCGTAAAGTATATATTTTCATACTGCTGGTGATGAGGGTGTCCCTATATCTAGATATAATTTATATGGCAGAACCGCGTTTGCCCGGTCAGCTACTACTTGTATACAAATCTCGCTCGAACGGCGGATAACCGGGTCTTATTTAATATGAAAGTCGCTTAAGTTGGGCTTACTTAAGAACTTGCAGTTCTATATTGAAAAAAATCCCTTGGATACTTGGAACTTGTACACAGTAAGTTTAAGTCGTCACTTCATTTAGTTTGAGCAGATCATGTAGGCATGTTCATTATTGTTTTAGATATATCAAGGTTTTTATTCACAGAATAAGACAGAATATTTCTGTCGTTAATTAATACAAGCCAGTATTTATATTTATAATTTTATTTGTATTTTATAGCTCTTATTTTAGCGTTTGAAAAGTTATATAGCTTCGGTAACAAGAATTACTTTACTATAATAGATTGTATAGAACTAAACACGTTAAACATTCCCGCTGATACTAGTGAAATCAATTTTCTATCTTGTTTGAAAAGATTTTCAATCCAATAACGCTTACAGATAAGGTATTTAGTATTAGTAGCTAAGAGTAAAATTCCGAAGCCCCATTCATTTATTAAATATTTTAATAAATAAAATTAATAACAGGGGCATGAATTGTAAGCGATTGTTTCGTAAAACGCAGCGAGGGCGTTAGTGGTAATTAAAATTAAATTAAATCCCCGTTTAATGTCGATTTCTGTCCTTGCGTTGCAGTGGCCGTTTATTACCTAGTTTGGGTGTAACAGCCATCTCCTTCTAGCTAGCAGGGTATCGGTGACGGCCATGTCACGGATGTATGTGCTCGAGCCTTGACCACTTACCGTCACATAGCCCGTAGATTGCAGTAACTTAGTAAACTTGATTTTTTGACAACGGCATTGTAGACTTCAGTATTATGTATTAATTTCAATGTCATACCTTCACGAGTTCACGAAAACAGGGTTGACTGACAGACATCGAAGTGATCCAATAAGGGTTCCTTTTTTTCTATTGCGGCAAGGAACCTTAAAAAATTACGATCTACTCATACAAGATTTTAATGTGAAAGGAAGCTTACATCAAGCTCCTGTAACACATCGGTACTCCCCGTGTGGGCGCCGAGTGCCAGGGCTGCTCTACTTATTTAAACTTTCCAACTTTTAATTGGTAAAATAACATGACACCATCTGTTGAAAATAAAATAGAAAGTATGTTTTCTAATGAGACAAATTGAGTATGAAGAAAGTTTGAGTCGAATATAAACTTGTCTGGTCGTTAATTGGCTGTTTCGCCAATTTAACAATAAGTGCTTATTTCCAACGTTTTCATTAAAATTGTGAGTTTCTTTATTAAGCTGGCCAATTATCTTTGTCTTGTTCAGTTTCGTTTTTTAATCTCCTACCGCTTTGAAATCCCCGAGCCCGTAAAGAAGTTTTAAAAGTTTCTCTCTGATTCTGATTTCTGCGCTCCTCTTCCCAGATTTTTCGTATCTTATCCGCAGAACTTAATATTGTTATTGCTAGTTGAGAAATTAAGATCTCAGCTTTTACTCCGCCGTTTTTACGTTCCTGGTATTGGAGATTTTTTCCTCGGCTCGGAGTTTATAATTTTTCTTCATGGTTTTTGTTGGAACGTTTTTCTTGTACTTTATTGGGTTAAGATTTATATTTAATTGAATTTTGTAAATTTTAACGTTTTAAATTTATTCATGGGTCAGAAAACGAAATTTTGTTATTTGTCTGCTTTTTATAGACGTAAAAGATGATCTAAAGATATTTGTGGTGTGGGATCATGCATTGTAATATCTTAAATTACAATTGTGCCGAATGCAACAAAACAGTGAAAACAAAAACATTTTATAAATATTTGCCGTTACCAACTAGTTTTTATTGTAAAAAGGAAAACTTGCTATTGTAAACGATGTTATTCTATACTATGCATAAATCTGCGGAACCATCAAGACGGACAGTTGTTATGTATATCCATTTTACGTTACGGAGCCATAAAATTTACTATCAGGCCACAAATATACGACGTGCTACTGAAGTTGATATGGCGAGTTGTTTATGTTCCAGTATATCTTTAAGTGCTTTATCACCGGAAAGACGAAACGGGGAAACATATTTACCCGCACATTTTTCAAAACAAATTTGAATATTCATATACTACCTAGTTTTTACATCTTAGACGTATAGTAAATAGAGTACTAACACAATCCTATTAACATTATATATGGGAAAGTTTGTGAAGATGTTTGGATGTTTGTATGTTTGTTCCTCAATCACGCCACAACTACTTACCCGATTTGGCTGAAATTTGGAATGGAGATAGCCTATACCCTGGATTAACATATAATCTACTTTTTATCCAGAAAAATTCAGGATTCTTGCGGGATTTGTAAAAAAATGATATCCCGTGCGCGAAGCCATGTCCATATAAATCTAAATTAAGTAATAAAATTGTTGTCTTTCTTTCTTTCGTTTCTTGACGAGTAATTCTTTGCTGGTGCCTTTGGCTTTGCGGTTGAGGTGACCAATTTATCACCAGAATATGGCTCGTCTATTCTGTCTAGTGTGATGTATAAAATATATCTGTACATTGAAGATATTTGAGAAAACTAGTAAATAACTATGATGTTTATTCCGGTTGTTATCGTAAGATAACAGTTGTTAAGCCATATCGGAGGACTTCGGGCTGCACAAAAACTTCCGACATTTGGGTTGGCCACTAACCCCTCCACCAATGTGCACCGATTGCTCCAGTGTAGTGCAGTGTAGCGTATGCTCTGGGCCTCTTCAAGTGGAGAAACTCGTGCTCCGTAGTGGGCCATTAATGGGTTGAAGCCAATTATGTTATTTTCATTATACAATTAATAAAATAAACTCCAAATAAAATATTATCAATCTTCACATACTAAAACCAGCTAGCCTACCCATATCACAAGGAACTGCCGACTCGTGAGGGTAACCTCAAGACAAATGAAATATAAATTATTCAAGAACATGAAATCAATTGTTACCTCAACATGGCGTGACACGAGCGATGCGCCGGTTAATCCTTCACGTCAGTCGTTTCATTCCGAACAACCCTCATCATTCGCTTGTCAGTGTATTTCTAAGTTATTAATGACTACGCTACTCTGTCAATTGAACAATTTGCTTATGTATCATTAGCATTTGATTTATATAATTAATAAAGTGAGGTGAGGTTGAGTGTTCAGAGAAGGTGATAAGCAGGTAAAGATGTTCTTGGTTAGCTATATTACATAACCCAATTCATTAATTTATTTGCCTCGTAGTTATGCAATATTGTTTCTAATAGGTATGTACTTCGGCTTAGGTCCTCAGTAATATGCGTTCACACGTAAGCTGATGCTCGAATGCTGATGCATCAGAAGTTGGAAAAATCAATGTCTGAATCGTCAACCAAACTTGAATCATTCACGTGCTGGGAACATTATCGTGACCTATAAGGACTTATTATGTCTGCGTTTTTCAGTTTGGCAGACTGTAATTTTTAAGGAGTTGCGTGCTTAATTTCATTTTTAATTTTCGTGCTGGATTAATTTTAAAACCACTAAGCCTTAACAGTTTTTAAGTCTGCCTTAAATAGTAAATAAGAAATGTTAATAAGAAAACCTCATGGTTTGATCATACTCACATTTATCCGATTTTGTATATTGCTTCTCTTCACTCTCTTACTGTGAAACAAGTCCCAGTGGTGCGAGCAGTAGGTGTATCTGCTACACGATATATTACAGCGGTAATTACCTGAAATGTATCGGTTGCGGAAGCGTGCTGAAGAGATATTGCCGTTCAAGCAATTTTCGTTTCAGCTGCGTATTAATTTAAAACATTTTAATGAGTTTCACGTTTATTGATTCGTTGACATCAAACAACCGCTATGAAATAATTATGACAAAATTACCATACTGACTGAGTGAGAGGAGACCCCGAGCCCAGCAGTGGGACAATATTGGGTTGTTGCTTTGCTTTTTTTTTTGCTTTACCATACTGACCTGATTAGAATTTAGAATACTGAGTCACCAGTCAGCTCATTTGAAGGTTCGCTTCTGTATGCATGAAAATGAAATAATTGTGGTATTAAATGGCTATATCATACGTATATTAAAGTGCCTTTTTTCTCCGCTCAATTGTAAATGAATGTAAAGTTGCACTTTGCCCTATATTTCTATTACACAATTCAGTCTTATTCCCAAACTTATTTCCGCCAAGAGCCATACTGAAAGATGTTACGTCAAAACTAACACTGTAAGTAACGGTCAGCGTAAGTCAAGAGGTATTAGGAGCGTAAAAGCGATATCGGGGTGGGTCCGGATCAAACTTCAGAACAAGTAAAGTTGAGCCGGTGATAAAAATGTTCCAGCGCTGAGACTCCATTGCCAGAGGTCTACATACGGCTCAAATTTCTTTGAAGTGTGGAGTTGAAACTTGTATACGTGATAAGCAGTATTTAGACACGCGGAAAGACTGGATTTATAGATCGGTGATTGATATAACGCTGAAATTATGTCAGGAATTCCGTGGTAAGTTATCGTCCAGATCGTTATTGACGGATAACTCATCGAACTTTGTTAGAAAGCGAGCCTGCGAGTGGCCTGATAAGTTTACTGGAGCAGCGTGTTGGAGTACTAATGGATATTTGATAAGTTTTATACACCAAACAAAAGTTCAATAAATCGCTTTATTCTGCCCTCCACGAAGTTTGTCAGTCGAGTGACAAAGCGCGCGTGACGGAAACACGCCGTGTTTAGCGATAATTAGCGACGCGCGCATAAATCACGACACTAAGGTAATCGGCACTGTTAGCGAGAAGCTAGAAGTGACGCTAAGCGAGCGAATCCTGAAAACACATCACTATTACTCAGCAACATTCAATTAAAAGTTGACAGCAGTACTTATAAAAGTACCTTATTTTTCAAGAATATACCAGGGAATGATATAATAATATTCCTGATGTAATAATACTGGAATAATTCAGAAGGCTATTTTTACTTGTCAGTGAGCCGCAGAAATAATCAGCTCTACCAAGTTTTCATTAAATGTGACATATTAATGACGTTGAAAAATTTAACGCGGTATATTTTAATGGGTTCACGTGTCATTAACAGTTTTTAGTTTGATTAGGTAAAGTAGTCATGGACGTCATCAGTGTTATTATTATCTAGGAGTTAGTAAAAACAGAACGATAGCTTTACAAATCTCAAAGTTAGAAGCGTGTTACTGAAGCCAAAGTTGAATCATGTTATAAGTTTACCATGTAGCTGATAATATAATTTTTTTAAATTAAAATAAGCTAATAATTTTCTATCTTTGTTAATACATCGCTAAGTGTTGGTAGTATCGCCATGCCCTAAACAACAGCTCAACTGGTATAACTAAACGCTGGGTGTCCCTGATTCTTCACTTTACCAAACTGTCCTTATCGTGTAAATCTGTAACACTATGACTAGTTTGACTAGCATCAATCACTGCAGTTGTCATGACCGTGGTCCTGCGAGGAGATATACCGCGTTATCTAGTACAGTTAAAGATACCACTGTAGGTACTTCTGTTAGTTCACTTTTTTTTACAAACACACACTCATACCCCGCAGTAAGTTTTTACGTATGTCGCGCTTGGCATGGACGACACATACAACACATCACCATAGCACCCATAACCCGAGTATAAATATTTATCCGTCACATAAATATCTGCCCTGGCTGGGAATCGAATCCAGGACCATTCACTTCGCAGGCAGGGTCGCTACCAACTAGGCTACAGAGTCGTCAGAAACTTGAGAAAATAATGAGAAAAGTCTGTATCTGTGGTCTAGATATTCCTGAAAATGTTTTTTAATTCCGTCTATTTTAGATTATTTAATTGAGGTTTGTGGCTAGGGCAAGGACGACATGGATTAGGGGACGACGTGGGGGGGGGACTTTATTATTTTCGGAGACAGCATTTGGCTTATAGTAGAACTACAACTAGTATTAATAGACTAAAAATAAATATGCTATTTCTGTACCAATAAAACTTTTTATCGCTACAGCAATCGTTAGTGACAACTAAAGTCGATTGTATCCATTCTATAGTCGCCGTATCATGTCATCAATCACGATTGATGAAGCCCCAGTTTTGAAGTAGTTACAAGTTGCAGCAAAAAGTAGACCGTGATGTGCCGTAAGTCGAGATTGATTTGCATAATCTAGCCTCCAAGTTTCTAGAAATTACGGCGAAGAGATTTTAAAGCAATTACCGTTTGATTTTATATATTTTATTTATGCAGAATGGATGGGCTGCTTCATCGATATTTTTGTAGAATATGGTTAATAATATCTTTAAATAATGTTTCTTTTATTATAATAATTATTTTTGTAGAATAATGAAAATTAATTTGAATATTTTATTCCTATCATGAGTTGTCAATGTTTCGTTAAATTATTTAAAAGACTGCATCTACATCATCTACATCTGCTTATTAATTATAGCAATAAACTTATTCGACTTTATCCGACGGATGCAAAGTAAAAAAAGTTATCTACAAAGTAACTGTTGTAGATAATTCTTTTTACTTTGCACTCATCGATTATGACTAGACTGTTATGCCGGCATACCAGTAGCAACCCAGTTTCGATCACAGTAGCGAACCTTGGCGTTACACCTTCGACCTTAGCTAGCAACGCTTCAATTTGTCATTAATTTACCCAAATTAAAGTCAAGTTTAATGTGGGTACATTAAATTTTCTCGTATTGATACTTATTTAGAAAAAAAAAGGTTAGCTACCTTTATTAGCAAATTGAGAACCTTAAAATTGATCAAAAATACCTAAGTTACATAAAATGGGGAGGATGTGTATGTTCAAATAAATCTTTCTCAGCTTAGCCATCGCGGTGACCGATGGGCCGATGCATCATGTGGATGTAGAAAGCTGCTTCAAAACTAGCAAATCTAATAAAGTTTCGCTCTTGTTTGTAATGTTTCGAATTGGATATTTTTCGAAGCAGAAAGGGGAATGCAATTAGCCTCCCTCCATTATGTCAATGTTAAACGTTTTATTATTAGATCCACGAACGACACCTATGATCTTTGTAGTTCTGTTAGCGACCTAAGCAAGTTTATCGAGTACTGTTTTAAACCTCATCAGAATATTAAAAGCTCATGTTTAATATGTAAAGTTAAAATGTAGTGGATTTGTTAGGTTGTCGTATATGAACGTATTAATGAACTATTAAAATCAATCGATATTACCAATATACCATAGGGCTCTACCACCAGTGGGCCGAATTTAGTCACCTATTACTACATCCATATGGCATGAGATTGGAGTTAGTAAGCTATGCTAAGCTTCCTTAATACGGCTAATTTGTATTCTATTGTATATATATTATACTCAATAATTCAATGTACTACACGAATATAAACAATAAACATTACTAATCTACTACTACCAAATTCACTTATTAATAACTTAATAGATTAGATATAATGTAGCGGATACACTACACTGATTGAATGAGTGTGGACACATCACTAAATTACACCCAATCTGTGTCCACACACACCAGCGTCACATTGCGGTGTCCACGAACTAAGACGCTATCAGTATTCCCCGGTCATCCCGCACAAGACCGGGTGCCGCGTCGCGTCTCACTGCCTCACCCGCAGCATAAACAACCAAAGGCGATACGGTCTAAGCAATTCATCTCTGAAGCTATTTCCCCGCCAGCCGCGGCTGTGCAAACGTTAGCTTTCAATAACCGGAGCTAATAAAGCCATCGGTCAGGAGCACTGCAGTGGATAGCCGATAGACGTTGTCTGAGGAGGTGATGTATATGTACGATAGCGCTATTATAGGTCTCTACGACATTGACTGGGAGGTGGAAGTCAACGTTACAATTAAGGAATACAGAAACTTCTTATGATTTAATTATCATTAGCCACTATCGCAAGAAATTCCGAAAGGAAAAGCGGAAAGAACTCCCAAGGAATTTTACTTACGCATAAAAGGTTTAATTGAATCGCACATTTATGTGTATTCAATTAAAACTTAAAGCCTTAAAGCTTTAGGTTTAAGGTTAAATTAGTAGAAAAAAAATTACTAATATTTTTGAAGTTAAACTTCTTTAGGCGCGACTTGAGAGTATCTCAGATTATTTTTCGGATGGAAATAACGCTCTTAAAAATAGAAACTTAAGTTTATTTTTTTTAGTAATACATACGTGTCATCAACGTCAAAGAAGATTTACTTTAATCGCGCGTAAGGATTACAGGTACACACTTTTTTAATATTGTGAGGGTATTATTTTTGTTCTCTGTGTGAATCCCATTCCATTTATTAATCCCATTCAATTCAATTCGACTTACAATATAAATTTGATAGAATATGGTCCGAGCAGATGAAAATGTAATGGTTCCATTACTTTGATACACATATAGGTCAACCTTAATAATGTAAAAATGTATCGTTATGTTAAATAGGCGTTTTAATTTATGGAATTATAGTACAGAAGATTGGATTGAATATGACCGTGTTGGAAATAGAGCGATGTAACGCTTACTCAGCTCGTTAACTATTACCGAATGGTGTAAGTTATTAGCTGTTTCATTACACTTCACGTATTTATGACACGAATATTTTCATGATGAACAGACAAAAATGATTTTTGAGCACGTTCTGTTTCATTTCAATTGTTATGTGAGCTTGTACAACGAGTAGTATCGATTGTATGGTTCATTTAGAGTAAATTAAAGTTCTCAAATTGATTTCTACCAACGCCTCTTTTGAGGGTCAACCATTTCCCAACTCCCCTAGTTATATCTATAAATTGAACAAATATACAAATATTAAGATAATTTTGCTTTATCAGATAATATCAATGCCTCGTTTTTATGAGAATACCCTTCAGATGTCATAATTGCAAACTTTAAGAAATTACAGAAGGTACAGACATCGATTAGTAATAGTTTTATTTAATTATATCTATGTATAAATTAGTGGCCCGACATCACTAAGCGATCACCGATTGATAAAAAAGTTGCACATTGTGCACGTTAAAACATTCTACGATTGTTTATAAGGAAGGTAAAAACCTCAGAATCTTACGTACACAAGTACGGTCAGGAAGCGAGTGGTGCAAAGTGTAGTGGTCCTTCACAGAACTCCTGTCGCCATTGTAGCGTGCCTTTCATGGCGAATGGCAAGTATTATACAGCGGGAACATTACAAATCTATCGATTTTCTAAGTAGCTCAACTGGTCTCACAAAATGGCCTTCTACAACACGGGACTCTCCTCATTCCTCTTCAGTCACGCTGCTCCAGTTTGAAGCAGATAGTGGCCAACTCAAGTCAGTTTATGCCACGTGAAGGTCTCTAATCTAGTATCGATCTAAAATAACCGGAAAGAGGGCAGGACTATTTTATGTGCCCTCCGAAGCACGGAAACACTCAATAAATTATTGCTACTAGTGACAATTTCAATTCTTCTTTTACCTCAGTAATATTTTCCGCTAATTCCATTTCCTTACGCCAGCGAGTCCCGAGCGCGTCATAATACGAGTAAAGCTGAGTAACATTAATTACGGTTAAGTGTTTTTGGATAGTTGGTCTCGGGCCGGCCTTAACGAACCGCGATTTGCGCGCACTATCGACAAGTTTCGGGGAGTTCGGAGTAGATGGACCCTTTAAACTCCACTAATACGTTGATTGAAATAAAAGAAGGTTAGATGTTTCTAGATTAAATGTTTACTATATTAATATCTACTCTAAAAGTATAGTTATTGCAACTATCTAATAAACACTTACATACTAATACTGAATTTATTCGAAGTTGGTTTTTTGACATATTTTTGGAAGTAAAACTACGCCATCACTTCAACAATCTATCTATGGTCCCGGAAAAAGAAGCGACAGGAATCTCCTAAAGATTTTTTATTCGTAGTTACAGGTACTACTACGAAAAACTCTAACCGTAATCGTATTCTAAGCGTCAATGTACAAGATGTCCAAGTACATATATTTTAACATACCTACATATATTTTAAATAAAGCTACAGTATAAGTTACACACTAATGACAACTTCTAGACATGAGTTTAATTAATTATGTAGTGTGTGCGACATGACATTGCGACTTGATGGTACACGTAACAAAATCCGAGTTACAACCCGCGCGTTATGTCACTCATTAGGGTATTTTTGAAGGGCACAATATGTACATAGGGCACAATATGTAGGTTATATGTACGTCCTAGACAATGAAATGTTCTTCACGTCATAGTCTTTCCACGAACTTAGTTAATTTTGGTATCACAGTATTGATTTATATCAGTCTATACAATGACGAGAAAATGTTTTCAACCGAATCGTAAACGTTACTTTGGTGATCACACATATGTCAGCACCGTACGCGCCGTACGCACCGTACTTAGAATTCGTTCTATGAAATCATATGAGAGCCCCCTCATGTCACCCGCACCGTACGCGCCGTATTTCCGAAAATGCGGAAGGTATCCGTATTAATAGAATGCATGCTGATGACGTCATGTAATGCGGTGTTTAGGGCGCGTGCTGGTACTCAGTGTTGCTATGCCACGATGCTTTTGACAAATGCATAAGGAGAAACGTTTCATAGTAAACGGATCCTGTGTCTGTCGTTCTTTTCGGACATTGATATTTGCAGTGGCACCGTTTCACAATCTAGAGGTTGGAAAAAACTGCAAAAATTGTTGGCAATACTAAAACTTGCGTACGACGCGTGCGGCTCAAATTAATGTGCGAGGCTATCAGTAAATGTGGCGAGTACGGACGGGTGCGACGCGTACGATGGTGACATATGTACGATCACCATAGTAGTGACCTGTTTGAGGTGGAGGACCTGGTTTTTAATTAGCTTATCATCGCGGTTTATAAAACAAATTTTACGAATTAGTATAACATCAATTGGACACAAATTGCAACCTATCTCTAGGCGGTGTGCGGTGCCGTATGTTAATCGCCTAATATATCTGTTCTGAGCTTTATATACTTTCCCTATGTGTAATTATAAATTTAAAGAGCATAAATTACGTATGAGCAATTAGTAAATAACCGAGGCGATCTTTATGGACAAGTGGAACATTCAATTGACCTCACTAGTGGAACAATCAGATAGCGGCGAGGGGCCATGGGCTTCAATAAACACGTGATAAACATGCCGGGCGTGTGGGCGCGGTTCCCTAGATATGTGACCATTATGTCGTAAATTTTGTTCGTACGTGGACTGAATCCAACTGCTCGTGGATTGGCTATTCTAAATTTGCTCGCTTGTGTAAATGAGGAGATGATAGGTAGAGGAACAAGGGTTGCTGAAATATAAATAGTTTGGTAGAACAGCGTGACTAGAACTAAAGTGGAAAAGCCTCTACGCCTTGAATTGGGTCACTAAGGCCCTGTATAAAATGCAAATTTTTTTAGTAACATTACGCTTTAAAGGTTATAAAAACCCGTCAACTGTATACTAACATTTAGCCATCTAATATATCCAGGTCAAATATCACCCCGCCCTACTCCGAATATTCTGTGATAGACTCATCCATTAAAGTATCGACCTGTTTTTATAAATTTCCGGACTCTTTCCTGGGTCCATAGACTTCTTTCCGGACATATTGCAAACGTCAGATAGCCCCTCATGTTTGTAAAGCATAGTCGATTCTAACAGGCTCTATAATCAGCTATAATATAAAATAACACAAATGCATGAAATAAGTCATAGTACAAGAGGATAAAATTACAAATCATCAGTTTTTTAGCACGTGCGCTCTAGGGAACTCCTGGTGGTTGGTGGCACATTTTTTGATGGTAAGAAGCTATTGTGGCAGATGGAAATCAGCGATACGTAACTGATGCGTTGCCGGACAAGAACAAGAAAAGAAAAAGAACTTTCAAGCCCCCCAGCTGGAAAACGACGATTCGTGGGATTGGGGTTAGTATTCTAAGCCGCCTAAAAATAATTAATTAATACGGCTAAAAAAATGATCAAGAGAGGAAATATTTAATTCAGCATTGATAATTTAATTTCAATTTACACGTTAGAAGGCAATAAAGTCCATCCCGCTCATTCCTTAACATCATAAAGAACCGGTTCAACAGAATTGACAAAGAAAGCACTACGTCCGTTGAAACAGGAGCAATAATGGAGGTCAGGCAGCCCCTCCTACTTCCAAATCAACTTTCAACACATATTTTATCAAGTCCACCATTTTGCTCCTTCGACAAACTTTTGCGAATTCTCATTCGCGATCATTGTTATACGGTATTCCGATTTGGGAGGACAGTTCAATTAGACTTCGTAATTGTTCGGATATCTTCGAGAAATTTAATAGAACAATTTTACAACTTAGTCCTCAACTTGCATAGCGGGGGAGACTAAAACTACGGACTTTGCAGAAGGTATTTTGCCTCGTTTAATTGCCTGTTTGAAAGAACAGTCTGGTATAGATTTTATAAATGGCAAATATAATTACCAACTAAAAGCCATTAAAAGATAATAGTAATGACATTATTAAAAGAAAATGTATGAACTTTTTGACACGATCGTTATATTTTGCGTCATTATCCACCATTAGAACGGTTGAATGCCTATAAACAATAGTTATCATCATTGAACTTAGAATTTTCTTTTAACAAAAGGGAACGTATTTCAATAGATCTACTGTGGAGCTTCCTCGAGTCCATAAAATACACTTATACGATACAAATATACAGTTTTATAAAAGTATTTGCTGCTTTACCAAAGGCAGATAGAAAGTACTTACAAAGTTACTAAACATTGAACCTTAGTAACGAGCGTGGGATTCCGATCTGATATTCTGATTTAGAGTTATCTCCATATAACATAGGCTAAGTCTAGAATTATTACAATCAAAGTGTTGCTCTGAGAACATTTAACAATAATGGAAAAACGATTAAGCGAAAGGCAATACTTGCGAAAACTGTAATGTCACGGTCATCCCATCTCGTACATCACTTATATCAGAAAGGAACTTATGAGTGACGCGAAACAATTTGCACAACAAAGGCTGTTAAGAAGCGTCTCATTAATTAAAAGTTTACCCTCGATCCGCTGAATCGTGTAATTGATGATGAACTTCAAAGGTCCCCGTCCTTTTTTAATTAGAACACAATTTCCGGCGTTTCAGACACACTCAACGTTTTTGCGGCATGTGGAAAGTTCGATGGAGGCTCCCTCAACGCGATTATTGATTTGTGAAGACGGTATAATGGGCTTGTTGACAGATTCAAGATCAGCGTACGGCGATACGTGTGAATGTGTGTGTGTGTGTGTGTATGTGTGTGTGGAGGCGAGAAAAATATTATACAGGTCAAAGTAAAGAGAAATGGGTAATGCTACATCACAAATCAATCACCGCTTTCAGGATTGCGAATATGTTTGTATTATATTATCAAATAAAAACATCCTAAATATTTTACACATAAAAACAGTTTGGTAGAGATGGTTTTTTTCTTTGAAAAAGTGCCCATCTCTTATATGTATAAGCATGAATAGGGTACTACAAGTTTGGGAAAGAGGTTCGAGCGTTTTATTACGGCCGCGAGTTATGGGTAATGGACAGTCAGGGCGCCGCGCCGGCGACTGCCTCGTACAGGGAACTAAATATTGAAGATAAGGTGGCCAAGCTTCTAGATAAATTTTATCGGTCTCCTGTGACTTACATACTAAGATTTTCTCTCAGTTTTCAGTTGATAAAGACGAATTCAGTAGTACGTTAACTTTGTGTTTATGAGTGCGCGAAGTATAAGTGGTTTGAACTTATTAGCAAACTACAGTTATACTCTCTTCCTAATTGAATACAGTGAATGTCGTGGGTTGGCTAACCTAAGAAACGAATATTTTATGCCGCTTATTAGGTTACCTAGAATCCATTTTTTAGATGAGTCCTGTTCAATAAATAAACTTACAGAGCTCTTTTGTCGTAATTTTTATTTTAAAAGTAAGGCCGGACTATATAGTTGGATGACTTTGTATGAAGATATACGAGTATAGCCGGCAAATAATTATAAGGGTTGACCAATCTAATAAACGATTTTTTATACTGGTTATATTATACTGGTAATTTTATACTGGTTTTATACCGTAGGAGGGTTCCTACGGTCACCTCTCCGACTATTGTCCGCACACGATTTGCTTCACTTATACAATCAAGATCGACTCAAGTGGTCACGCAACAAAATTTATCTGTTTTTATTATATAAATATTGTATGAACACCCTTATACCCGAAGAGCCGTAGGTACGAGTATTATGAACCATATAATAACACCCATCTTTCGTTTTTATACTGCGCTTCACAAAGCACATCATTTAACCTCATCTCAGTATACAAATTCCAACAAAACTTGCCATACTTGAGTGGACCATCAACTTGAACATATACGTCTCACTACTAATATTCCTACAACATTTTAATATTAATAATTTATTTATTTGCGTAAAAAGTAAATATTAGGACCTATTAATATTATATATGTGAAAATTTGTGAAGATATTTGGACATTTGTTCCTCAATCACGCCACAACTACTTACCCGATTTGGATAGCCTATACCCTGGATTAATACATATGATACTTTTTATCCCGGAAAAGTTCAACGATATCCACGCGCGTGAAGCCATGGGCATCATCTAATATCTAATATTATGTATCTTAATCCATCATTCTACTTATAGGTTTACTTTATTTTTATGTGGTTCTATAAATCTAAATTAATTAATTAAAAATTTCATTTCGAAACCACTACTCCGGGCGCAGCCACTAGCAAAAGCTAGTGTGATAATAATGGCAGATCCATTCCCCAGTGCTTCATTCTATATGCCATAAAATATATTATGCATTAACACCATAGTAATATGGGTTCCTGCTAAATTTATATTCACTGAAATAATTGATACTAAATATTTTGAAATATGTTAACTATTGTAGAATACGAACTTGGGAAAGGGCAGCTGAGGCTAAATTATAGACTACGCGGCTATTACCACTTCATGTTACAGCTACTACAATTTTATTTTGTATTTGGTACAACATTAACGACCTTTTAAATTAAGCTTTACTTACCGGTCAGCGGCTGAAAGCTCCCAGCAACCGTTCATTACTCCGTGGCGTGTGCCAGTCGTGACCAGTCACGTAGATTAAGCAATTCATCCAAGGATGAGTGACCGGCACACCTCGCCACTGGTTGGCGTTTAAATAAAAAAATTATTACCCTAAAAGACAGACAACACACAGCCTAAACCGGTCAGAAGGATGAAAGTATCAAACTTTGTACAGAAGTTACTTATAATGTGTTACAGCACTAGAAAGTATCTTTGAGAAATCATCACATAAACAGGTAAAATGGAGAGGGGGTAAAATTTATATGAGTGTAAAAAAATAATTACCTAAACAAAATAGACACAAGTTATTCACTAAAATCCGTATTCTTACTATTTACAGAATCCGTATTCTTACAGCGTATTGGTATCCGACAAAAGAACCAAGAAGACATTAAACTCATAAATATAATTGGCATAACTGATCAGCAGAGATCCTTTCTTGCTTAATATATGAGGCGTCGCATTGCAGTAATCCATTGTTGAAGTAATATTTATCTACTTTGAAACAATCCGCGCCATGTATGCCGGTGTACACATTTAGATATGTGTTGCACGGGTTGCACCTCCCTTCCCCCCTTTCCCTCTCCCGTCGCCCCTTTCCTACGTTGAATGTTTGGTGAAACTTTTATTTCCTGTATTGCATATTCACTTTTGAAACTATTCCATACTAAACTTGGTTTGTCCAAACTGTATCAATGCCCCCACGCACAACCATCGATAGCGGGAAGCGGTAAGCGGGAGAGATGTACTCGTACTCGCGAAACAAAGGGTTTCTAAGATGGTGGAAGCTCAGATTAAAGAAATAAAAGGCAGATATAACATTCGCAAAGAAATGCAACAAATGAAGTGAAGTCGCTTTTTCACTATGTGTGCATGACAACCATCTTGACAACTAGCAGTGGTATCGTAGAGACACATACTTCTTTGTGTGTGTAAGTTGCCAGACATTGAAAACAAAGTCGCAATCTCCCAATTTAGTTAATTAAGTAATATTTTTTGCCATATTTCCAACTTGAAATATTATGCACAGTTAAATTGGCAAATTATTTATTATTATATCATTAGTTATCAAAAAGTATAGATAGTAAATTTGTCAAATGTTCTTTTAACATACAGTAATACTTAAATATGTTGAATTGTTTTAATTTATGTTTTTTTTTTCTTTTGGGTACGTCATCTTCATTAAAATGCAATGAATAAACAAATCTTGCCTACTTTGACGAATAATAAAAAGCCATTTATCTCGTATAATAACATCTGTCGGCAATCTGCAAAATAAAATAATTTATTGAGTAGGCTAAACAGAAACTAAATTAGAATATAATATTTTCTTTCAATCAGGCATTTTATCGTAGGCAAACGTGATATTTTCAATCAACCATTTACCTATGTTAAAATGCTTATTTTATCCCTCTAATCCTTTGTACAATCTTTCTTATGTTTGTGATATCTCAGCGACAGGTATTTATGCATTGGCTCCATTTCCTGATTTTTAGATTTAAATAAATACAACTATTTACTTTTAAAATATTTTTTATATAAATTTATAATCGATCAGTGTTCAAATACCCCATGCATGTTTTCCCTAATTTAGGGTAATCGATTTTCATATAAAGCTGGTATAAAATTGAATATTTGTCGAGGTTTTGTGTTCCAAGCGCACCGCAAAAATATTATTATAAATAAATAATAAAATAATGAACAGTTACCTGTGAAAAGATATCTAATCTTCTTTTCCTTGATTTTGGGAACAACTTTAGCAGTGTTTAAAATTGCAAGACGGCATTTTATCTGAGAAAATTATTTAATAAATTTTGACAATTGTGACATACAAGCTATTTGACGCTTTCTTCAGTACTGACTCGGGATTGTATTTGCTTTTTCAGTTTGTATTTGCTTTGGTAGCTTCACATTGCAGTTGGATGAATATATCTGCCTTTTATTTCTTTAATCTGAGGGTGGAAGGAAGAGTATGGTTAGATTTTTTTTACTAAGAGAACGTCAGATTGACATGACTGTCAATAAGCAAATGTTTTCTTTAATACAACACGTTCAAACGATCTGTGGACCTCGCTGGAATTCGATGCCGCTCCCGCTTCCTCGGACCTCACCCTGTTTTCGCCTATCCAGTACCGTTTGCAAAGGAAGCGCCGACGCACGTGTATTATTCTTGCTTCGTAATCGCATTATTGTTCATTGTTTCTTGTTCTTTATTGCTTCTTGTTGTTTATTATTATTTAGTGTTGTAAGATAGGTGGGAGGATACATAATGCAGAGCGGAATTTTACGCTCAAAGTAATCCAATTCTTTGAAAATGAAAAAAACACGGCTCTTTCTTTCTTTTCTTTTTATTTTATTTTCTTTATTTGTTATTACAGCGGCAATAGAAATATACACTCTTTGAAAATTTCAACTGTCTACCTATTACGGTTCATAAGACACAGCTTGCAGACAGACGGTTGGACGAACAGCCGGGGCTTAGCAATAGGGTCCCGTTGACACCGTTTGGGTACAGAACCCTATAAAGTACAGACTGATCTAAAAGTTGTATAAAATGCAAAAAAGTAGATACACACAAATCAAAATAATATTTTTAATCTTTGCGTCTCGATTTTCTTTGCTATCTCTCCAGTTTGCATGACGTCATTGAGCCAGGTCCACAGATATTTTGAACGAGTAATAATTGGGTTTATTACAATGGAGGATGGAATTAAGATGAGGTCTTACAGGCACGATAAAATATTTTATATTCTAAATAAATTCTAAATAAATAGATTAACTTGGCAATCGCACAAAACATTCTAATTTAATATAGTATGTATTACTTGTGAGATACATTGAGTTTTCATGCGATGTCCAAGTCAATCTATTTATTTAAAGTATACTCGTAAAAGAATTTTAATATTGATATTATGGTCACTGTAAGATGTTGTTAGGTTAGCTAATTACGTAATAACTTAAGACAGAAGGATCCTTAAGTAGGGACTGAATAAATTAACCGACTTGGTATTACATGGATCTTACAAATTTTTCCGGTAGAAAAACTGAGTTGCGAGACTTGTTTTTTTTACAGGTTATGTTTTTGATGACATTCTTTTCATTTTATGCCTACCTTACTACTGCAACAGATTACGTTAAAAATACATTATATTTGTTTACTAAGGACTCGTCTAAAATAATGAAATACAGTTAGGCTGGTAGAGTACTCGTATATTCAATCAGTACAGTACTCCGAGCAGTTGTGGGTCACAGCGATAATTTTAATAAACACTTCATCGATTAACGGTGTAATATCGGTGGTGCTACTAGCTACGAACGTAAATCGTTTTCAAGGCGTTTGATGTACGTTTCGCGTGCTTTGACCCGAGAAACCGCTTATTAGGAAATGCTTTACGTCACGTATAGGCTTGAAAATTTTTAGAAACTGTAACTAATTGTTGTTGTGAGAACCAACGATGTTTAGGAATAATATACATATGTTTAGATTAATTCAGACTAAAGGATGCTTGAGTTCTCCTGATTGCACTAGCAAGCTGTAATGGCCGCTGTGTAATTGTAATTAATGTAATTGTAAGTAATAGTAATTAAATTAAAATAAAAAAAAACCGGATAGTTTTATTTACACGAAACATAGCTAAGAACATTCTCGATTGAGTTACCTTTCAAACAAAAAAAAAACTAAATCAAAATTGGTTCATCCGTTTAGGAGCTACGATGCCACAGACAGACATACAAATACAGGGGGATATGTGTATGTGTCTGTGGACATGTCAAACTTATCCCTCTTTTTCGTCGGGGGTTAATAAGTACTGGTGTATGTATAAGATGGGCGACAGAGTCAATGACGCTCAAAAACTGCTCAATTAACGGGCTTTAAAAATGTCTGCAGGTTTTACAAACGTCAATAACAGTATGATTGGCATAAAAAGTAAATTCATTTTAACCGCCTTCAAAAAAAGGAGGAGGTTCTCAATTCGACTGTATTTTTTATGTTTGTTACCTCAGAACTTTCGACTGAGTGAACCGATTTGAATGATTCTTTTTTGATCTAAAGCTGGTGCTTGTCATGATGGCCGCACTTAAATTTGAGCGAGATCTGACAATGGCATCCATGAGAAAATTATATAAGAATTAAAGGAGAATGCCCATTTAGTATGGAGAAATGTACTGACTTTAACATTTTTGTGTCCTGATAAAAATACCTTTATTTGATTATGTTATCTTAATAAATTACACATACTAACTTTAGTCAATGTTAATAGTAGAAAATACGAGATTTTCAACAAAATTACTTTGAATTTAGGTTATAGTAAACTCACAGTAATATGGACTCTAAACCGCCGTATTAAAGTCGATTGCGTATATAATGTCGATCTTTTAAGTTTCAAATTCATTTGACAGTCCCCTTACAGTTCCCATCTAGTTTGTCATGTAATCATAATGGAATCAATGCAACCTATTGGCCCGAAGGATCTTAAAATATTTCTGATTGGCCCTTATCCAAACATAAATGACCCAATGGTTTTCTTTTGTAAAACGGAAGTTAAGTTACTTATTAATTTCAGAAAATTATTCCCAAAGAAGATTTTTTTAGGAAATAGGGTATATGCTTGAAATATTTTAATTTAATTTTTTGTCCAAAAGTCATTGTGACACAATAATTTTTTGAGAGTACTGGCTATGGGCATTCTCCTTTGCATTAAGTACATAATATATGCGCGATAAATCGACGGATAACTCAATATCACGTCAACAAATTTCGATGATTCTTTTTTTATTGTTATTGGAAAGGATGTACTTCATTTGAAGTAGGTTTTTTTTGTTAAAATTTTAGATTATTATATCGGACAGATATTATTGTATCATTGTTATATCAGTTTTCGGACATTTATCTTAAGTTTAACATTATTGATTGAGCTGCTGATTGAGCTGTTGCTGTTGAGCTGTTGATCATTTAACTGGAGACTTCAGAAACCGGCCATAAGTCATGTATAATTATATCTCGTTACATTCTTTTCTTTAAGTGTTAACCAACAAACGGATAGCGTTATTGAATGTAGAATGTAGTTTGTAATAGTAAAAATAAATAGAATATATTTTTAACATCACAAACGCAGCCTTATACCCACTTATTCTCAGAGTAGCTCTGAATTTTAGCTAAGTGATGTGCAAAACATGCGTGCTCAGTCTCATTTTCCTTAGGAAATGTGGATGTAAAGTGTTACAAATGTTTGTAATTAGTTCTCTCAGCAATAGCTATCTCCGGGAAACTTGCGGGGCGGAGTCGGCGAGGGAGGCTTGTCCCTGTGTGAAGATGTTTTGACATGCTACTCGTACGCTAAATGATAGTTCACAGTCCTCGTTTTATACATCATTTCTGCGTTGGCATGACAGTTTTACAATATTTTTTAATAATAACATTGTTATAACTAGGCTATTAATAACCTCATCATTGTTGAAGTAGGTTAAAGATGTACCGTATGTTCTGACTTCTTAAAGAGATGAAAATTAGCTCAGGGAAATAAATTGCCGAAGCTGGAGAGCTTCTGTAAATAATGTATAGATGTTTCAATTCGTAGAATTGATAGCTTTGTCAAAAACAATTCTTGTTGCCATATTTTTAATGGATATACATTGAAAATATTAACAATTTAATTATTTGCTTAGGCGAGAAAAATATTGCGACATAGTTTATATTCATTACTATATTTATGATTGTTAAGATATTTAATATAATGCTGGTGTAGAGTTTGCGTGTTTACTGGATCTCAGAATCGGTTAAGGATTTTATTACTTTTTATACACGACTCCTTACTAATTAAATTGTAATTTGTTGTGCTATAAAAGGTTAAAATTGTAAGCTGTTTATAATTTATTTCACGTTACGTTAATACAATTGAATTAACACTTCGATCAAAAGCTTTAGAGTAAACTCTGAAACTTAATTCTGTATCGATGCGACATCTAATAATTGAAATTCTTGTAGAGTTATTTAATTAGTTGGCAATTGCACTAAACAATGCAATTTAATATCATAATACGTATTACTTGTGAGATACATTGTGTTTTCATGCGATGGTCATGTCAATCTTTTTAATTAAAAATTGGTTGTCTGTAAAGTCGGTTTACGGACAATGGTTTTACGTGATAACGTCTATTTCGTAGAAGAATAATTTATGATATAAATAATGTAATGTAAGAACGTAATGGAAGCCCTACGCACGGAGCCGCGGTGCTACTCGCCAGTTGTGTCAGCTTGAACATGGCTTGACGCGCCACCGCGACCCGCGTATCTAGCTAGATTATAATATTAAATTTCATACTAACTATACGATTTTAAACATATTTGAGTTGAAAATTTGGTTTAAATCGTTTTAAATATCAGGAGCTGCGCGACATCTGTGATTTTCTTGACTACAACTAAAGTCCGAGTCGATGTACTGTGTAAAGTTCTTTCAAGTAGTTCATACCTATAAACAGAGATGACGCTATTGTAGATTTTCGTTTTCATATAATAATAATACGTACGAGCTACGAGAAATCATTTCTTTTCAAAAGATTGTAAAATAAAATAAAAATGAAATGAAAAATGCCTTCCAAGCGGACCGATTACGCTTGAGTGGGAGAGAGACGGCCGGTCTAGCGTGCCTCTCTCTCCAATGCTGCGCGCGCTTCCGTGACGTTACTCCGGCCGTTACTCGGTTTTCGTGAATGCCTCTCAGGCTCATCGTCTTTATAAACGTTATCACGTTAAAAAAAACATAAAAGATTTTGACGTGACAACGTCTATTAAAACGATGAACGCTGGGTGCACGCACGAAAAAGCATGACTCACTGTCACGTTCCGTGACGTCATGTCACGTTCCGCGAGCGAGAGCGCGGAACAAGCGATAGAAAGGCACGATCGGCTACGATCAGCCGAAGCGCTCGGTTCATGCCGCATGTATCTCTCTTCCTTCACATTGTTACTTGTAAATAATCTGTTCATCGAAGTAATAAACATATTTGAATTAATTAGTGCAAATAAAAGTTAATTTATGAATCAAAATGTAGATTCCATTTCACTCCTTTTCCTATACAAAATAATGGTAATCTAATTAAAATGATTCAATTTTATCTATAAAAGTATGCAATCATTTCATCAATGTTTTGTCATGACGTTGTCGCGTTAAACTACCGTCCGTAAACTGACTTTACAGACAACCATTTTTTAATATTGATATGGTCACTTTATGATGTTGTTAGGTTAGCTAATTACATAATAACTTAAGACAGAAGGACCCTTCAGCAGGGACTGAATAAATTAACCGACTTGGTATTAATTACATGGATCTCACAACTTTTTATGGTAGAACAACTAAGTTGCAAGACTTGGTTTTTTATAAGTTATGTTTTTGATGGCATCTGTTATTATGTGACCGATCCTGACATACCGTCATCCGCTGTATAGCAAGGTGCATATCTAGGGACTCAAGGATGAATTGAACCTCATGGCCCATACACATACACCCCAAAGTCTATATTCCCATTTAAATTTGCTCCGGTAAAGCCATATATATAGCTTTACACGTACACAACTTTTAAGTTAAGAAACTGTTTATTTACAAGCTTTTTGTTTGCGAATAAAACGTAATAAGGCTAGCAAGTGGCACTGATAGTGAATTTAAAGATAAAAGGCTATTGAGCGTGCCCTCGTAGAATTTTAAACCGGTCCAGCCGGCAACATCCGGCAATATCCGGCAGTATCCGGATACGGCAGTATCTCGCAGTAATTAACATTCTCTTATCTCCTGCACTGAGTTAAGGCACGGGCCATGGAACTGGATCCTAGCTCGTATTTATTAGGTGCAAACGCTAAGAATTTTATCACTGCAATTCTAGTGCTTAATTAAATTCTGTGTGATACTATGTTAATATGAGGAGTATTATCCGCTATACGAGTATGCAGAGTGAATGCAGGTCCTATCGGGGAATCGCAGGGTCATACCGGTCGGTTTATTTCCAAAAGCGACCTTGCTTAAAGTTATGAAACAACAAACTTTTGTGATTCAGGATCAACAATCGATGATTAGTTTGGATTGAGCTTTATGCACTTTCTAAGAACAGATAAACAAAAACCACCCTTCTTGATAAATAATGCTCGTTAGTGAAAAAATGGCTCGTCAATCTTTTCAGCGGAAATGGTTTCGGATATCCATTAAGCGCGACGCGCGACGGCCCGTGTTTGCAGCGTCTCCCCGCGTCACGACTTGCATACTAACGTCGCTTAGACCCTCACTATGGCACCTACCTTATAGCTCTTATTGGACAGATTAGTTATGTTATACCTTGTTGTATCGACATGGTCTGACCTGGTGTTAGAACCTACGTACTCTCGGATGATGATGGTTAAAAGCAACTTGTAGATAGTATTTTGTGATCAACTTTCCACAGCACATTTAAATAATATAATTGTATTAAAATATTTTTTAATAACCGTTTAAACGTTGATTAAAAAATGACAATATGGCGCTTTCGTGGATCCCACTAGCGGACTTTCAACAAACAGGGTGTGCGAACACATAAAAAAATGAAGGGATAATAATTAGTTAAAAATCAAAGTAACTGAGTTTATGGACCTTACCTTTACAAAATTCAGCAGATTTTATATCGAATCATGTCACTTTTTATAAAATATCTTATTAAACAGAATAAAAATTAAGTTTATAACTTCAACGTTTAAAAAATAATCAAATCACCCCGGAACCAGCTAAAAGGTCAAACGCACCTGTCATTGTCGGTGAACAATTCAAATTGTCGCGGGGGACGATATTAAAAATCACCGACGTGAAATTTATGCGAAAGGGCCACCGAGCACTCAGCTCACAGCTCACAGCTCTCGCGTTAGACCACTGGCTTCACCGCTGCTGGCAAACGACTAACGATCAAACTCAAAGTCAAAATCAAAGGAGAAGAAAAGCCGAAAGAAACTTCTCTGCACATTTTATGCTCCACATAACTATATTTATTTTCAATGTGCGTTTAATGCACTTTCATATTTTAATTAATTTATTTTTTAAATATTACAATAATATATAATATAAAAATACAATAAAACTGTAAGTAATTTTTATTGTACTACAAAGGCATCTTGTAATTTGTTTAACGTTTCTTTTTTATTACTATAAATGGTAAGATTCTGGGTCGATCTCGATCTCTACCAGACAACTTTTGGGTAGATTTTTTACTATTTACGATTTTAGAAACAGAAACTGAATTATTATTATAATTATTAATAATGTTGCTTATTATTTCCTCTTCTCTTCTCTTTTTCTATGAGACAAGTGACTAAAAATCCATATTAAAATTCGTCAACCATTAACGGAACCCCAGTACATTGGATTCTATTATAAAATTCTCAGAACATGCAAAATATTTCATTATAAAATATTTTATGCAAGTCACATTAATTTGAATCGAAGAAACACGATGAAGGTGATAATGGATCGAAGAGTTGATCGTGGATCGTGGATCGATGGATATTACTAATTTAAATTAAAAATAATTTATTGTTGCTACGATCATCAAAAATGTATAATTTCTACTACTGTCAGTTTAACAATAATTTTGTGATTTTTTCCGTGTTGTTATGAACATAAGCGAATTGAAAACTTAACAATTAAGGGCAATACAAATCCGCAGAAAAAAATGACCTAAGTAAAGACTAAGTCTTGACTAGAAGGACTGTTATAAAAAGTTTCACTTCTTACGAGTGTATATTAAAACACGCACACTTTTTCTTGTTTGTAAAACAATAATTATGGACTAAGCTTTTACTTTATAATTTACTTAAAAAAAACTAAACGCACAGAACACAAAACTTATTTATTTTATAACCAAATATTTTAAACTTTTACAAATAATTAATTAGAAATAACTTATTAGGAATACAAGATCACAATCGGGCAGAGCTTCGCCTTACGCGTACAAAATCAGAGAGCGAACTGTGTCGGTGCAGGGTCGTCTTGGACTTATATAGCCAGTTTTGGTTTGGTGGGGGTGACTACCCTCACTCGGCCTCTCCTGACAGTATGGTCGCCTCTGACCATGGCTCAGCAACATCCACTCGTAGCACCTGGATGTGGTCTTCGATGGCATCCGTAGGAAGGTGAACCCCAGCTGCAGATGGTAGCTCGCTGTCGTGGCTAGTAGATGCTGTACTCGAGTCAACAGATGAGTCTTCCTCAGCTAAAATATAAAAACAAAATTAATTAATTATATTGTGGTTACTAGATATGTTGAGGAGTTTTATTCGCCGTTTCTTCTAATTGTAAGAGCATCTTTACAAAACGGTTTTGGCATGCATAAGTATAACAATATGTAATACAAATAAATGATTTTGAATTTGAATACGCTTTTGCCAAACATACACAAGCAAACGTACTGAAAGCATCATATTACGATTAAAAACATGAATATGCATGCAAGCCCTGCGGGTGAAACAAAAGATTGTTAGTGTTTGAGCTTTGTGAGCGAGGCGTATGAGTGTGGTGTCTTTAATCAATTAGTTAATCGGTTAAATGCAATTTTAACTAAAGTAAAACAAATAATAATAATAGTAATAGCTACATTGAGACAGAGGCACCCTGTTTGCATGTCGAGCACTGAGCGTACAGCTCAATGCAATGTGATCTGGTGTGACAGAGGCACCCTGTTCGCATGTCAGACGCATGGCAAATGGCTCGATGCATTAAAATGATGACAGAGGCACCCTGTTTGCATGTCAAGCGCTGAGCGTGTAGTTCAATGCGATGTAATCAAATGTGACAGAGGCTCCCTGTTTGCATGTCAGATGCATGGCAAGTGGCTCGATGCATTAAAATGGTGACAGAGGCGCCCTGTTTGCATGTCAAGCGCTAAGCGTGTAGGTTTGATCTACTTACTCTCGAAAAATGATGAACATGACTCGGGGGTCCACTCTCCTCGCCAGGGAACCATATGTTGAGCGGCAGCCTGCGTGGTTTTGCCATAAGAGCCACTCATTAACTGAAGCTCGTATCTGCCCTGTGGGAGAACCTTCATGACACGATAAGGTCCTCGCATCCCCGAGTCCAATTTACCTGCAATCTGAGAGGTTTTACTTACAAACACGCAATCATCTATTTTAAATGTCTGTGGGGGTTTTCTATTTTTATTAACTCTCAGGTCTTGTTTCTGCCTATTTTGTTCTAGTAGCTCGCTGGCATGTTGTCTTTGAAGTTCGCGGAATCCCTCGCGGTTGGGTCGCGCATCGTCCAATGCAACATCACGAATTAGTGACCGTATGACTGGTGTCACGGCTTCGATACCAATGAGTAGCTGCAAAGGGGAGGTTTGCGTAGTTTTTTGTTTAGTGCAGTTTATAATTAGTTGCAACTTCCACAGCGACTCCGACCATGTACCCATCTTGTTCGTGGCTTCAATACGCAGCATGTTAAGTAGAGTGCGGCAGTAGCGCTCGACCTGCCCGTTCGCACCATGCATCTCCGGGGTTATAAAGTGGAGCTGACAGCCCATTTCAGTAATCCAATCCTGAAAACCGGAACTCTCAAACATCCTTCCTCGATCGCACACAATGAGTTTGGGAACACCAAAGAGAGAAACTGCATTGGATGTGACATGTTTGAGTTCTTCGGTACCTTGCCTTTTCAAGGGATAGAATAAACAATACTTTGAAAAAGCATCAACAACAAGCATAACGTACTTGTTCTCGTTTGAAGCAGGAAGAGGTCCCAAAACGTCCATATGTACAGTACTAAATGGACTATCTGGTTTTTGCCACGATGAGATCGGCTGGTGAGGGGCTCTGGGAACCTTTTTAGATGAGAGGCAAGTCAGACAGTGTTTGATATATTTTTTTACAAAACTGTTTAGATTAGGGAACCAAAAGTGGCGTAATATAAGGTCAATGGTTTTATCAGCACAAATGTGACCATGCTGGTCATGAAAAATCCTCAGAAGACTCAGCCGATGTCCCTTAGGAATGAAACATAGCAATTTTGACTCCTCACCAGTGCGCGTGTATTTATAATATAAGAGGTCGTTACGTACAGTGTACCGAGTCGAATCCAGCTCATTGTTATTAAGTCTGTCGATCAATGTTCGAGTTTCCTCGTCCGCGGACTGGGCAATTTGGGCCCAGTTTCTAGGCCTGGTTATCTGGCGGACATACACAGGATTTCTACTAAAGTAGTCTGCATGTTGCATAAAGGCTCCCTTACGGTAATCAATAGTAAAATTAAAATCTTGCATATAAATCCACCAGCGTGCCACTCGCGGTAAAAGATCTTTCTTCCGCTCGGTTAGTTTTAGTGCATTACAATCGGTGATAATTTTGAACGGTATGCCTAGTAGGTAGTGCCTAAAATGTTGCAAGGCCTTTACAATGGCGAGTGTCTCGAGCTCGTATGAGTGATAACGTGGTTCAGCGCCCTGGGTTGTTTTGCTGAAATAAGCCACCACTTGCCTTTTACTGTTTTCCCGTACCTGGATTAGGACTGCGCCATACCCTATACAACTCGCGTCTGTATGTAATTCCGTAGGTAATGATGGGTCAAAAATGGCAAGTACCGGCTCATTCGAAAAGCACTCAATCAAATACTTGCGGCAACGTTCCTGCTCAGTACCCCATTCAAATTTAGAGTTCTTTCGCAATAACTTAGATATGGGTACAGTCTTGGAGGCATAGTTCGGTATATACCTTCGAAAATATCCCGCCAAACCGAGAAGTTGCCTCACCTGTTTCACGTTGGTGGGTGTAGGAGAGTCAATGAGAGCTTTAATTTTATGGACGCTCGGTTTTACCTGGTTTTGGGATATCGTACGACCTAGGTATTCAACTTCCGTAGCCACAAACGTACTTTTCTTTAGGTTTATTGAAAAACCCGCATTAGTAAGAGTGAGCAGGACGTCGTGAAGATTCTGGAGCGCTTCATCTATGGTTGATGCCAGAACGAGGACATCATCGACGTAGACTAATGCTTTATTACTTTCTATATGTGTTTTTAGGGTATTGCTAATTATCCTCTGGTAAACTATGGGGGCATTTGCCAACCCGAATGGCATTTTAAGAAATTCGTACTGATTCTCAGGGGTTACAAAAGCCGTCTTAGCGATAGAATCTTCATCCATTTTTATCTGGTAAAAACCAGTGGCCATATCCAAACAACTAAAATATTTACTCTTGCCAAGTCTGTCAATATGGTCCTGTATCAATGGTAAGGGGAACCGGTCTTTTACTGTGATAGCATTCAAAGCTCGAAAATCCACACACATCCTATCCTTACCGTCTTTCTTTTTTACTAAGATAATCGGACTAGAGTACAGCCGCGGATCTACGATTTTTTCGAACCGGGGCAGAACTTGATAGTGGCGCCCCTCTCTCCAGCGTTTTTTTTTATATTAACGACGGGCAAACAGGCATACAGCCCACCTGATGGTAAGTGGTCATAGTCGCCTATGGACACGTGCAGTATCAAGGGAGCTGCAAGTGCGCAGCCTTGAAGGATAAGATAAACACTCTTCTTAAATAACCCCATATCATAGCGCACAGGGAATGCCTCAGAGGGAAGTTGGTTCCAAAGCTCGCAAGTTCGTGGCAGGAACGAGCGGGAGAAACGAGCAGTTGATGACTACCATGAGTCAAGGTGACGCGGGTAGAACCGCAATATTTTGCGGGTGGTGCGATAAAGGAAAGTGGATGGGGGCACCAGGTTAAAAAGTTCTTCGGAACATTCACCATAGTAGATACGGTAGAAGACACAAAGAGAGCCTACGTCTCTCCGGAAACTTAAGTCTTCTAAGCCGTCTGTAAGGTTGGGATCATCGACAATGCGAACAGCGCGCCGCTGTACGGAGTCAAGATGGCTTAGTTGGTAACTGGGTGCATCGGCCCAAAGGTGAGAGCAGTACTCCATATGTGGTCGAACTTGGGCCTTGTAGAGCAGCAGGCGCTGCTTCGGTGTGAATTACTGCTTCGCCCTGTTCAGTACATCTAGTTTTCTGGAGGCAAGTTTGGCTTTCTTCTCCAGATGGCCCCGATATTGCACTTCGTTCGAAATGTCGACCTCCAAGATCCCAATGCTTTTACTTACGGTGGGAGGCGTGTTTTGGAGTTTCGGTGCCATGACAAATGGGGTTCTTTTTGCGGAGAACGCACAGACTTGTGTCTTCGAAGGGTTGAATAGAACCAGATTTAGCCGACCTAAGTCAGAGACCCGCTCCAAAGAGAGCTCGATTTCGGACCCAAATCTAGTTCTATTCTCCTCTAGGTAGGACCGAGAGGAGTTTGCACGGCCCGAATAATGCGCATCTCCCGTACTGTAATCTGCATAGCAATGCATGCTGGGGATTTGTTCCAGCATATCATTGATATGCAGAATAAACAGCGTGGGAGAAAGCACCGAACCTTGAAGAACGCCAGCGTTAGTAAATTTAGTGTCAGAGCGTTGAACGTCGACAACTACGGAAATGGAACGCTCGGACAAAAAGCTGGCTACTCACGTGCACAACTTCCCCGGCAGGCCGTATGAAGGTAGCTTCGATAGAAGAGCTCTGTGCCAAACCCGATCAAACGCCTTGGCAATGTCTAGGCTTACATCCAACGCCTCTCCGCGACTCTCAATGGCTTGGACCCAGTTATGGGTGAGATATACCAGGAGGTCACCAGCCGATCGACCATGACGAAAACCATACTGCCTGTCACAGACCAGCTGATGTTCCTCTAGGTATTCTAGGAGCTGCGTGTTTATAACACGTTCCATGGTTTTTTAGAGAAGGGAGGTTATTGCGATGGGTCTATAGTTTGATGGGTCGGCACTGTCACCTGTTTTGGGGATTGGATGTACGAGAGCAACCTTCCACGAAGACGGCACTTTACGTACACTGTAAGATAAGGAGAAATGACGTGTCAACTGCGGAGTCAGCTCGGGAGCGCACATCTTTAATACCATAGATTAAAGTAAATGTTTAATACCATTGCTGGAATTCCGTCTTGGCCACTCGACTTCTTGACGTCGAGAGACAAAAGAGCTCGTTTTACAGCTTTGTGCGTGAACCTTATATCAAGCATCGAGCTCTCACACCGCGGGATAGTAGGCAGTGTAGCCCCAAGAGTCGAGTTAGCTGCAAAGAGAGTACCCAGAAGATTGGCTTTTTCCTTTGCAGTTAAGGCCAGATCGTTATCCGGTCTTCGCAATGGTGACGACCGACGGAAGTTACCCTCAACGGCCTTGGCGAGCGACCAGAAAGAACGACTCCCTGAAGGGTAACTGATTAGGCGCTCACCGATACTGGCGATATGCTCACACCTTGCCCTGGCTATTGTTTTTTTTTTTGAGATAAATTACTTAAAAAATTCATAATAGTCTTTAGTTGTGTAAAAGACGTCAAATTGTTGATACGGCAAATGTGTGGCGAATTTGTCTTACAAGTTACGGTGAGCCAACCAGGCTTCCATATGCTAAGCGCTTTGTAGAGCAAGTCATACTATATTATAAGATGATTTTGGCGCCCCCTGAAACTGCCGCCCGGGGCAGGTGCCCCGGTTTGCCCCCCCTTAGATCCGGGGCTGCTAGAGTAAGGAGATTTCGATTCACGGATTATTCCTTTGTCCAGCAGGTCTCGAATAATTTCGCGTACCCTTAGCTTTTCGTCAATTGAAAGCCGATATGGTCTATAGCAAATAGGTATATTGCTTGTCAATTCAATGTGCATCGTACCCGTGGTCACTGTTGAACAAGCGGTACCTACGATAAAGAAGTCTCTAAACTTATTAATAACGGAATACAGATTTTCTAGATCATTATTCTCAAGGGTGGTAGTAATAGGTAACTGGTCGCTTGGATTGACAAGCAGTACGCGCTTCAAACTAATTGAGCTAGGAACTCGAGTAATTCGTTGTTCGTTATTTGCGCGAATATATGCGACACCCTCGCGGTTTAATACATCCGTCCCAATCAGCACCGGAACATTCATACAACCCCGTGGGACGACTAAAAAATCGACTTCTAAAGCAATCTCATTAAATTCAATTATCAAGGAAACATATCTGTTGCAAATTATGTTTTGGTCTCCAATACCTCGTAATATCTGAGAAGTGGGTACTTGTCTGCAATTAAAATATCGGAGCACCGAGTCTGAAATAAGTGATACGCTCGATCCACTGTCTATTAAAACGTCAGTCGGTATGCCCTGTATGACCGCGGTCGTAACGTCACTGTCCGTGGAAGCGCCTTTTAACTCGCAGCAAAGATTTACATTATTCTTATTGCGAGCCTGCGATCGTAGTTTCGAAAAACAAACCGTGTCGTCATGTCCAGGTTTTTTGCAAAAAGAGCATATGGGTTTAGTATTTCCATCTGATTTAGCCTGCTTGGGGCATAGACGTTGTACATGCCCAGTAGATCCACATGAAAAACATCTAATGTCATTTCTTTGGTTATTATTATTCGAGTAAGGACGTTTGCGGGTACGCCTATCGAATTGAATATTATTTGAAACCGGTCGTTGAAAGGTTTTCTGTTTTGGTTTTGTGTAGATGGATAGGAAATCAACCAGATCCTTCGGCAAGAGATGGGCATTTGTTGCTGCCGCGCGTAATTGCGGATCAGTTATTCCACGAATCACTATAGCGACAATCAGATCATCGCTTAAACCCTTAACAATATTCAGGCGTAATAGGGAGCGCCTGGCATACTCGGCATACGTGGAATAACTGTCCGAGTTAGTGTTCATGACGTTGAACAGTATATCGGCCACATCAATTCTTCGTGAACATAGTGGCTTAAATTCTGCTTTGAAATTTGACCACGAGCGATCATTAGTGACCCAATCGTTAAGCCAACTTCGCGCATCTCCCTTCAAGCAGTTAGATATCCGGGCTAGACACTCATTATCATCCCAGTCGTTTATGGTACGAGCTCGTTCCACCTCCTCGCACCAGGATTCGATGTCATGTAAACTGGGATCAAAATTAGATATGTAATAATTATGGGTGGATCTGACCTTTGTCAATGCACTTAGCGCCCCGATGAGGCGGTCGGTTGCGTCCATCGATGTCGACGTGCTCGCCAGAGAGTCGCCCGTGTTGCCCATCGTCGACCCCGATGCCGTTGGTTGTGGTGAATGCAGTGACCGCGGCGTCGCGGAGTCACGTGGCGAACAGTCACGCCCTGACGGGGGCGCCTCAAGAGCAGGCGCGGGCGCGCCACTCGTCGCAAGCGCGCTGTTATGTTCCAGCGCATTAAGACGCGCCAGGATGGTGCCAAGTTGATCTTGAAGACCGCCGATATCACTATTTTGTCCGCGCCTAGTTCGGGCCCTATTTCGTTGGTCAGTCATGACTCTAACGAAAACCTATCAGCAAAACTGAAGTGTGAAAAGGCTATGGAGCCAATCCCACTTCTGAACTAAGCTTTTACTTTATAATTTACTTAAAAAAAACTAAACGCACAGAACACAAAACTTATTTATTTTATAACCAAATATTTTAAACTTTTACAAATAATTAATTAGAAATAACTTATTAGGAATACAAGATCACAATCGGGCAGAGCTTCGCCTTACGCGTACAAAATCAGAGAGCGAACTGTGTCGGTGCAGGGTCGTCTTGGACTTATATAGCCAGTTTTGGTTTGGTGGGGGTGACTACCCTCACTATGGTCATATTATGATCATGGGCCATTATTTACTTAAATTTTGTTATTTGATGTCAACTTCAATCAATTCTTCATAGTCTAGGAGGCTGCATTACTTTTTAAAAGGAGCATGGAGTGTTCTCTTCGCATTTTATATCTTGACTGAGTTCACGACGGTTGCCTGAGTTCAATTGATGTGTTCGGAAATAGACAAAGTGAAAATTTTACTGTCTTCTGTTTACTGTTCTCAGACTGATTGTATACGAATTGCTGCATATAAAAGAATTTGTGCAATTTAACTTAACATCATGTTTTTAAATTATTAAAATTTAACATCAGCAGCTCTTTGATCTCTTTTATGTGCGAGATGAATCTCAACAGCCAAACTATTCGTTCGCGTCCAAAATTCCGCAATTTCCTTAATTAAACCGTTTGAAGTATGCTGAAATTAAGCGGAGCCTTATTCTTTTCAACTTTCTATTCATAACTTCTTTAATTTCGACCCGGATTACAGCCGCGACGTCCCAGAAAGAGCCTCAATTTATGCAGGTGGAATAACTTTTATCGCTTTAAAAGTTCCCAGCTTACCGCGGTCATCGCTATGCTAGCTGGTTCGAGAGCAGAGGTGACAATTCGTGGAGACACAAATATATAAAGTCTTTGAAGCAAATGTATTTAGCACAATATATTCTAAGTCTTTTACTATTTCGGTAGGCTCACTTAAGATTTTATTTAGTATTTCGATGTCTGGAAAGCGCAATATAAATTATTAGCTTTTGCCTGAGGCTTCGCCCGCGTTAGAGTGGTTTCTAAACAATATTTTAATAAATTAATTAAGATTTATGTGCCCGTGGCTTCGGGCGCACGGATATAGATTTTTTACAAATCAACCGGGAACCCTGAACTTTTCCGGGATGAAAAGTAACCTTTGTGTTAATCCAGGGTATAGACATTCTAAATTTCAGCCAAATCGGTTAAGAAGTTGTGGTGTGAAAAAGGAACAAACATCCAAAAATCTTCACAAACTTTCACATTTACGAGTATAATATTGTAATAGGATTTTGACCTTATTTGTCACAGGGTCAACACAATAGCAAATCATTACTAAGTTTATCTTTATATAGATATATGTCATGTATATACGAACCGTGTGGCGTAATGCTTACCATGTCGGTCCGCCGCATCGCCGCAGTGCCAAGGGTTCAATTTCCAAATTTCCCGGTTTGAATGATTTCGATTTTCTGTTTACGGTCTGGGTGTTAGTATTCTTGTCTTTGTGTGTCGTTCATGATACCCATGGCACAGGGAATCTTAGCGCTAAGTGAGTGTATGTGTAGCGTAAATTATCTTGTATTATCTATGATACATTGATTAGAATAAACTAATATACGAGTACGTTAGAAATACCACGCATTTCTTATGTAAAAAGACGTATTGAGAGAATCACCTGAATCAATAATTGATTTTATCTTAAGAAAAGTGAACCGTCATAGTTGGTAGCTGTTTGGGAATACGATTTTGTGTCGCAGCCTTAATTCGTTAGTTCACGTCGCGCTGCAACTTCGAGGAATATGATAATTCTGTGACTGGCAGTTTTGAAGGCGGATTGCCTTTCTGAATGCTTTTATGATGCAGCAGATAATGTTCAGTTGAGAAAGGAGTTTGCTTTTATGTAGCATTCACTAACTATATACTTCATAGATAATTATGTTGATAAAGAGTACGTCTTTATATTTGATATATATGTTGATATTGTCTATATATTGATGATTATCTTATACCTATAGAAAAGCTGGAATTCTAAATATTTAATAATTACCAGTTAAGCTTCACTACTTAGCGAATAATACGCGATAACATACATGAAACTTTCCTGAAATTTTCGATGCGACTCATTTTAAAACAATGCATCGTTCACTAATTAAGAATGTCAAGCGGCTAGCAGTAGCTCAAGTGTGAGTTTTCGCAAGCATTTACTTCACCAACGCGTTTGCGTCTATGCAATCAAAATGTATGGAGTTACTGTCAGCGCCTCTAGCGGACAGTTAAAACAACTACACTGCGAGTGTGAGTTTCAAAATATCGTTTACGTGAACTTTTTAGTCAACATTGAATGTAACATATCAATCGAGTGGAGGTATTTTGACGTGTGCAATGTTTGACAAGTGAAACGCATTGTTTGGTAATAGGTCGTCATAGTAACAAAACATAATAGTAGTCATAGTAACAGATGCTATGCTATTGTTTTATCTCATTTGTTCTTTAAGCTTAAAGCGAAACAGCTATAGCTCATTAATAAAAAAGCATAATGCGCCTAAAATAAGTTTCACTTGACTGCCTTTGTAAGCTTAGGAATAGTGTACTTTTAAAATAAGTAGCTCGAGTGTGAGTTTCTAAAAAAAACTAAAAACTCAACTATCACGTTAATCGAGATGACTAAAACATTTTAGTACACATATTTTATGCGAGTGTGAGTTCCTTAAACATCAACGAAAAAGTTATTCGTTTGCTCACTTCGTTATTAGCATAGTTGCACTTACAACTCATCTAATTTTAAAAGTTTTATAAATAAATTTTAAATTTTAAATAAATTTTAAAAGTACACTATTACTAAGCTTACAGAGGCAGTCAAGTGAAACTTATTTTAGGCGCATTATGTTTTTTATGAATGAGCTATAGGTGTTCCGCTTTAAACTTAAAGAAGAAATGAGATAAAACAATAGCATCGTGACGCTATGATATCAAAATTTGACGTTTTTGTTACGCACATTACATGAAAATAAAAAAGTTTCATACCTTATGAATATTACTTAAATTACGAAGATGCATATAGAGCACGAGTTGAGTTGGCGTAGCGGTAAGAGCTCGGACTCGAAATTCGATGGTCGTGGGTATTCCCCGTATGGTAGATTTTTCAATTTCTCAATTTTTATATAATTCATTGGCCAATTATGCAAAGAAGTTAATAATTAATTTTATTAATTTATTTATATGCAAAGATAGAAAAGGTAAAAATTAGGATTTTCGAAATAAAGCGCATACGAAAAAACTTTGTACATGAAAATTCAAAACTTTATTCATTGACATTCGATTATTTACATGTGTCGGGAATCGGGATGATATAATGGGATGCTTTAAAAGAGGCTCGGAATATAGGCCGTAGTTTTCGCTGATGATTGCGCTTATCTTGAGCCTGGGCTTCCGCCAACATCTTCCAAGCAAAGTAGGTAATTACGCGCTGCTCCATTCAACATATTGCTTAATCAATTTTCACTTCATACTGTAAGCCTATTTTTATAAATGAATTTTTAGCGACCCTACATTTGTACATTGTAGATGAGCAACCCTGTTTTGGTTACCATAGTATTTGAGAATAACACTATTGTCATTTCATTGTCAAGTTAAAAATAGCAAAATAGTATTGTATTATTGAAAATATTGAAAATATAAATAACAACAACAACAACAACAAAATCCTCTTTATTGTACACCAAAGTTATATCGAAATCCATTTTATTATACAGGAACTAGTACAATAGGCGGTCTTATTACTTAAATAGCAATCTCTTCCAGACAACCTATCAAGCCAATAAAGTGAACAATTTTGGAAACAGGGTAGGGTGCACAATTAAGGACAAATATTTGTCAGCAGCTAGTACTTAATTATGGAGACTAAAAGGAAGAGTAAGGAATGAAATTAGAACACTATTAAGGGTAGGCAATAGAAAATAAAAGATTAGAGGGAGAGGTAATAATTTTTCACTTGATTCTTGAAAGAATCAAGTGTTTGCGCACGTCGGATTGCTACTGGTAGCGAGTTCCACAGACGCACAGCCACAGCGGTGAATGAGTTACTATAAAAAGAAGAGGAATAGGAAGGAATAGAGAGAGACAGATTTTCATTAGATCGAAGATAGCGATTTTGATTTAACATATATTTATATTGAAACCGTTCTTTTAAGTAGTCTGGAGTTCTTGGGTTAAACAGAACGCAGTACAAAGCAGAAAGAATATGACTATTCCGGCGAAGGCGAATTGGGAGCCACTTGAGTTTAGCCCGGAATGCAGAAATATGATCATATTTTCGAACACCAAATATGAATCGTATGCAGACATTTTGAAGACGGTCAAGTTTGTAAATATGCAAAGAGAAGGAAAAATTTATGTGTAATTTTATTGTAAATAATCCCTGAGGCTATCCATAATAAAATCAGATAAACTATTACCAAAAAATGCGTTTCACTTGTCAAACATCAAGTGAGTAACTCTACTACTATGGTTGCGTATTTTTTCAATAGTTAACTACAAAATAGTAACTTACACTCGCACACACGTCAAAATGCCTTCACTCGTATGTTAAGTTACATTCAACGTTGACGATGTATAAGGAACTCACGCTCGCAAAATATGTTTACTAAAATGTTTGAGTCATCTCGATTAACGTGATAGTTGCGTTTTGCCGTTTTATGTTAGAAACTCACACTCGAGCTACAGAACACGACCAAACCAAACTTTGCCAATCATTTGTTATGACCGAGCACTTCACGGACAATATAAAAAGCGGGACGAGAAAAAAATTCATCTCCCGTAATAAATTGTTAGCGAGCAATGTTAGCAACGATGACAAAGAACTGTAAAAGATAATACACCCTGGATCGATGTATTATAATGGTCGTATCCATCACGGATAGTGGCCGTCAGCGTCATCCTCACATTTGGAATGTAAATCGCGCACTTATCCCGCTTTTTGCCAAACATCCAAACAAATTTATTCACCGCGAGAAACAGGGCTATATCGATTTAGAAGAACGAGGGTGAAGGAAGGGATGTATTAAAAATCATCTCAGGCTTGAATTCGCCTGTGCCGGCGGCGACGTGCCGTCAGGAACCCGTATGCGATCAAAGATGCTCTCGTTTCTTACTCGCTTTCTTTTATCTTTACCTATTAAAGCTAATGGCTCCAGCTTCGCCCACTCTTTGATTAATTGAAATAGACATTCAATTTGGTTCTTATTAGGAAGTTTCTTTGAATACGAACCAATCACTAAGATGAATACGGTGACTACACCTACGCCATGTCTTGTTGAGTTGCTAGTGTGCGGATGGCGTGCTTGACAAACGATGCACTGTGACATGCATAACTGATAAGTATTATACAAGTTGATTTGAGTGCATTAAGTCCAAAAACTTTATTTATTTTCAAATCAAATAAGTCAGGTTGACCTAATATAGTGTCGGAGCGGGCTACGGGCTCTAATCCGAGTGCACGATTCCGCACACGGAGCGTTCCGCACGCACGCTCCGGCGCGTCGCCCTCGCTCTAACGTGACGGCTCCGGGACTTGGCGTCCTAATCTCAATATTTAATTTGATCCCTGACATGTGATGGAGGTGAATCTGAAAAACCGAAGGCCAAATTATCAAACATGCTGCGCAAAAGATTAAGTAGAAATCATAAAAATATACCATAACAATCACTTTTTGTCGCTAATAAAGAGTAGATCTATTCGGTCTTTAGTAGAAGTGTAGGGTTGCGTCATATAACCAACACACTTGGACAAGCATTTTGTTTCACGGCAGACAATCCAGAACGTGCGACAAGGTATTTCATTTTAATGAATTCTTTTCTTTTGCCTCATTGTGCTCCACTCAGCTCTATTGCATTCCAATCTTCTAGTATGCACTGAAGCACTGAAACACACACAAACACAAAACAGCTCACGATATTAAAACGCGTTTAAACAACACACCGCATTCCCTAACCAACATCATAACTCATTATTTAGGTCCGTAAAGGAGTTTCACTTGAAAACATCATTGAGGCGGTGGCTTATGGAGGAATATTTACGTACGAAAATGATTGATAGCTACGTAAATATTTATACTTACATACATTATCGCTATCAGCACTTCGTATTACGGTAGTGTAAGAAAATATTTTACACTTTATTTTTTATAATATCTAAAGAGTTGTTGTTATTATAAGCAGTGCTTATTTATATATTATAATTATGAAAATACTTCTTTACCTTTTCCTCTGGCACAAGAGGAGCCTAAACCTTAAATTATAAACAACAAAACAGTTTAACTAAAACAATAGCTATCACCAAACATTAAAATGAATCTGCTAAATACCCAAACCGACAATAAAACCATCCGGCTTTAGAAACACATCAGTTTTGGTAATCTCATTAATGAAGTTGACAGCGAACACGACACGCCGCCCGCAAATCCGTCCGATACGTAAAACACATCTATCACCGCCCGGGCGCCCGGCAGGCAGCCCCGCGACCACTCCGTATATAACATAATCTAATTAGTTGCGTTAGTAACACATCAAAAGATCACAATACACCATTATAAAGCTCTTTCAACTTCAATGTGAATGGTGATGTGTCTCATCGTAGACGTATAAAAGATTTCATTTTAACTTACTTAACTGTTCAGTGATTCCTGATTAGACAGTGATGGTTATATACAACCTTTAAATTTACCATCGAGTAGGCCAAGGACTGAGAAGAGTCAATAAAAATAGGTAAGCTGTTCTTGTGTTGATTGGTGGAGGGGTCAGTGCTGGTAAGGCGAAATTTTATTATAATATTATATCATTCAAAGCCTTTTGAAGTATGTAACAACTGCTTTATAATAATAGACGGCTCAACTGCTTCCCTCTGCAGTACGAAAGATTTTTCATCACTTATCTAATTTCAGAGGAATAATAATTTTATCATCCCTCCAAGCATCTGATACTAAACCGCGTGCGGAATTTTTATCCTAGTGTGTCACATTGATACAAGGAGGGTTAAAACGAGAATATCACTGCTGGTCTTTAACTTAGATTACTTATTGACTTCATTATTACGCGTGATTTAAGATAGTAAGATTATTAGAAAACGAAACAAATTATTGAACTATTATACATTATTGAAAACGGAAATAGTTCTTCTATATATCGCGCCCGTATCGTGCATTTATAGAGCAAAGAATTAAATTGCAGACCATTCTTAAGCTTTTATTTATAGCATTCGCAAATGAAGAGCGAACACAAACAATATCTCATTGTTCATTCCGCTACTCTAATGACCGGCGCTCGGAAGAAACATTCCAACACTCGCAATTCAAAGTTAAACGTTCTCAGAATTCAGCGCTGACTTCCACCGCGAATCAGATTTCTTTCTCCCGTCACGTTGCAGGTGAAGTGTTCACACAGCTTGCACGATATCCGATACGACATCGCGGCGTCGTGGTCCGGTATAAATCTATAAATCAGTTATACATTATGGATGAACGGGTTTCAAGTTGACGGAAGTTTAGAAGTCTCCGTTCTGTTTTCTGACAACTTTTTTTTATGAAAATTGGCAGCAAACGAGCTGACGATCCACCTGATGGTAAGTGGCTATCGTCACCCATGGACACCAAAGGCATCAATGATGCGTTGACGTCCAAGAAAGAGTCGCCTCTTACGACACCCATCTGGCGTGGTACTGTGGTTAGTATTCTAATCTAAGCTGCCCCAATACGGCTAAAACAATGAAATCGTTATAGCCTTGTGAATCGTGGCAAAGTATTTTTCATGAAATGATTTTGGTGGAATAATACCCATGTTTACGTACAATCGTACAATTAGAAAGTAGTTTCAGAAGATATTGCCGTATCTTCTGAAATTAGTTTTTGATTGTACGTTGAGTACGGTTGAGTTCTTCAAAATGTATTGCGATAATGTGCTATATATATATCGAAACGAATAATGTAAAATGCTCTTAACGTTACAAATGACCGCGCTTAGCTATTGTGACGAAAAAACACATTTTGACGTCACTGGGTGAGTTTAAATGTAAACTTTGCTTTTATATTCATTTCTAAAGGAATATTTAAGTTCTGCTGGATAATAGAAAGGTATTGGTAGCCGCTATATTTTGTAGATACATATCATATATACTTATAGCCTAGTAGCTTTTTCTAGTCACTAAAATATTATCATAGAATATCTTCGTCGCGGATAAATTTCTGAAAAGTTTCATTATAAATCGCGCAAACGTGAGAACATCTTTGCTCATATTGGCGCGTTTACTAACATATAAAGGAGTTTATACAAGCTGAAAAATCTGTAACTAAAATGCTACAACTATCGAATAAGTTAAAGGGACTTTGCGGCTTGGTCACTTAAATATGAAGCACAACCTTTTACAATTTTATCATAAAATATAAGAAGACACATCACTGAGGTTATTATAATAGTATAGGTATATTGCAGATTTATAGATGTAAGATCCCGAGTTCACCCTAGAACGTGTTACGAAGGGAACAAATTAAACCGGCTGTAAGGAACTGGGTTGGCTTGTCAATCAATCACTTTTTCTCCTTCAATCTCGCACGTCACTTGCTTAGTGTGGCGGTCTATTAGACGTTACGTCACCTACCACATCTATACGGTACTGGTATTAGAATTATGCTGTGGATAACTTGGTTTTATAGCAGTAAGAAAGTTTGTCATGTTCACTAAAATGTAGAAAAGTTGATCGTGATAGGACTTGCCAAGCGAGGTCTGGGAATTCGAAGTTAAATTTAAGTATCATGCAATATGTTTATTTGTTACTCTGAAAGCCCGTATATTGATTGGTAAATCTTAGGTTTTACTGGTAAATCTAAACATTTACCAACACGGGTTGCTAAATGTAAGGATTTTATAAAAAGAGACCATTTTTCGGGATTTTACCATTAGCATTTGGAATAAGTTTTACCAATGACAGTTGGTAAATGTTGGTTTTGGAAATAAAAAAATGAGTATTAATTTCTAAATCGTTAATTTCAATTACTTATCAGTCGAAGCCCTACTTAATTCACAGACTATGACTAAACAAGTTAATAGTTAAAAAAACTAAATAGACGGCTTTATGAGGCCAACGTAGGTTACTGAACAAAAAATTTGTAACTGTGCTGGTAACCGTTAAGGAGTTCTCTCGGTTGGAGCCAAATCTGGGTGTAGTATTAGGTCATGCTTATCACAATAATGTATTGTCATCAGAACTAAATCAATATGTAAAATTTCAATTCCGTAGGATAAGTGGAAGTAGGTGGAATTAGGCTTGCAAGATTTGACCCAAACAGGGCAAGCTAAATAAAACCGTTTAAAAAAACTTAAAAATTTAATGGAAAAATAATAATAATATTGACAATCTGCAAGTCCGTGCTACACTACCCGCCAGCTGGCTAAAGAGCAGAAACACTTTAATAAAAAAATAACATTTACCGTGTCTCTGAGGTAAGACCTAAGACTTACCGAGTGTATGATGGTATAAGTTCGAAATGAACAATAAGGGAACATACCAAAACCACGTGCCTCATTTAGGGGGGGGAGGGGGATCTTCAAAACACCACGATTGGTCACAGAGGGGAGGGGGGGTTTAGGTTTTTGTCACGTAATCAATATTTTAGCAACCATTGCGCCACAAAGTCGTCAAATGTAAGCAAAATTATTATTTTTTAACTCTGTTTTTGCAAAAAAATATTGAAAACCGTATTTATCAATTACCACGTGAAAACTAGGGGGGAGGGGGGGGTCTTCTCATATACTACGGATGGTCACGAAGGGGGGGAGGGGGGTAAAAAGTTGGAAAAATGGGTTACGTGGTTTTGGTATGTTCCCTAATCACAGCACACATAAGACTTTTACCATTAAAAGTTGGTAAATCTTAGGTTTTACTGGTAAATCCTGATATACCATAGTTGGGCTTTTACAGTAACATACTCATTCCATTCACACCCCACGATACAAGTGGTGATAAGCTGTGGTTAAAATGCTGTTGTCCTACTTGGAGACATAGATTTGAATTATGCACACACTGTGAAGTTTGATATTCATTACATCATTTGTTTGATTAACTGACTTATTAGTATAAATTGCGACTACAAAGCGCCAAAGATTAGTCAAGAAAAACCAGCGTTCACGAGATCTGATAAAAGTCAATTAGGACGCTAGATTTCCCTCGGCAAATGTCAATCTTAAGTTAGCAGCCAGCGAAAAATTTTAAGTGAATAAAATAAAAGTTTTAGCTAAAACTCTTTAAAAATAAAAGAACAAAAGTAAAAGCTAACAGCAGTACAAATGGTTTTAGATTTGTGGAGTTGAGAATTTACATCCGGCCGATTGCCAAGCCGTCGTGATGTTCCTCTTAGTTTAAGCCTAAGAGGCGCCTTCTCCTAAATGCTTACGACGGAACAAATGTAATACCTCTCGTCAGATTGCCGGAATTGTTTCCGCTTTTAAGTCCTGTTATCCTTTTTTGTAGACTTATGATTTTTAAATAAAATCGTTTATTAGTTTCCTATTTTAACACTATACGAACTGGATACTAGATACCATACGCAGCTGTTGAAAAATAATTTAATGTTTTTGAAACTGACATAAAATGGGTTCAAAGGTTCTCTATATCTTTTGTATCTTTTGTCTTATACACTGTGATTTTTATGAGACGTAGGTTAATTATGTAGTGTATTAGCTATGTTTGATTGAATCTGTAAAAATGTAATCATTAGAAAATCATTATTATTTAACAGATATCAGTTGTCTTTGGTTTTGGTTTATGTCGCATGTTGCATATTAATAGTTGGTCAATCACGATCGAAAAAACGCTTTCAATCTTAAAACAATTTAAATACAGAAAGCAAATGGCGCTTCAATTCTCTGCTCCAAGCTTACAATTAAGAAAATTACTGATGGCAACTGAAACAAAACCACGCGGTAAGAGCGAGCTTAAAGCAGCCTTTTATTCCCATTCGAGACGATTTCACTTCAATGGAGCTGGTCCGACGCTCCCTCTAATTCTATAGCCACTCGTCGTACTCAACTCGATGATACAGAGCCTCGTAAAGTGAATGTTTTTTATCTCATTAAGAGTGGTCGGCACGATAATATCACACGTGAGGAGAGGCTTCAGCAAATGAGAATACGTCGTGCTAGTTCATTATATGCTTCAGTATGTTTTATGTTAATAATTTTAAATGCGGTAATAATTTATTGACATGGCTGTCCATTTTCTTATACGAAGGGTTCTGTTATTGATGTTGAAAATATATTATATTTGATATATAATTTGTCATAATTTAATGAACACACAGTTATCCTTAGTCTGGATTTACTTACGAAACATTAAAGCATTTGCGTCCAGAAGCATCTTCGTTTGCCCTCCAAGCGTAAAACAAACTAATTAGTAATACGCCGACGACAAGGAAGTTTCGTACTCCTAATGACATTCCACGTATAATATATTTTACACACAACTAACTAACCGATTCAACGCTAAGACGGAATTGGAGTCACGGATTGGGCGCGAGCATGCGCGGCTCCGCATTTAGATTAAGTGGAAGATAAGGAAGTTTAGTGCGTTCCATCGATTGGCTGCCGACATTAGCCCGCTCTAAATACTAACGGCAGTCGACGCTCTTTTTATCACCTTACAATACAAATAGAACTGAATTTGTTTGTGTTTACAATAGAAGGAGCGATGGCAGGTTTACTAATGTTTGTTTCAAGGTACCGGCGATAAACCTTTTGCGTTACGATTGGGAATACATTCAATTAATTTTGTATTTGAAAGCTGATATTAATTTAGACTCAAGGAAGATCGCATTATGTCTGCATTTTCGTTTTTACTCAACTATTCCAGTGCACAATAATTTAAAATTATTTTAATTTAGATGTTAAAACATACTATAAAGTTAGAAGCATCATAACGGCAGACTGAAAATCTATACGCCATGTTGCCCTGTATGTTTTATATAGTTTCTGCTCAGTGAAGTCCGCACAGAAGGTCCGGCCAGTATTTCACATTAAGTCACGGATAAGGAAGTTTGGTTCATCGATTGACTGGCTAATATTAGACTGCTCTAAATACTAATGGGTTTCGGCCCTTGGGCGGCTTACCGAAATACCGACGTCTGTCCATTTATTTGACGTCGACGCCCTTAAAGTTAGGAATAAAATCTTTTATTGTAATCGTAAAGATAACAATAATAGTTCAACGTTGCGTGTCTATAATTCTCTCGCAAGTGAACGTCACAATGAGCTTAGGTTATATGTAGCGTTAAAATATTTTACAATCATTAAACTCAAAGAACAATGCCCAACTGCCATACATCGTTTTATTTCATTTTCAACTTTAGCGTCTTAAAATAAAAAAAAAATCTAAAAATCGCCTCTTTAATTTCTGAGCTTAGATATACCTATATAAGAATTTTCAGCAGACACACCCCAGAACCAAAGTATTTTGAGATTGAATTCTTGTAACCATTGAGTCATAGAGTAGGGGAGACTTACGGCTGCCTGTAATTTTTACCATTATTTTATTCTGACTTTGACTGACTGACCGGAAATGGAAATTTGACATCATTACATTTGTCATACCAAAATTTATTACGAAATTCTGTCTGTAATATTGACCAGAAGTCTCTCTATATCTTGCTTGATACAAGCTATGTATCGAAGTGAGTGCCCGAATGAAAATGGACATTGTTGACATCATTGTTATTATAGTCAATTCATCACTTATTAATAAAATTATTTTACACTGGGTAATACGGGTACAGGTATTAATTTTAAAATACGTAAAAGAATAATTGAGTTGCTTCGGTATAACTGGCGTTTTAAGACGCTAACAAAAATTAAAAATAATTTTTGGGCATTATTCTTTGGTATCTATAAGTCTAAAAAAACTGTATAATAAGTTATAGAAAAAGATATTATTATTGATTAACATTGATCTTACCTGGATAGACTTGCCTTAAAAACCGGCCAAGTGCGTATCGGGCCCCGCGCCATGTAGGATTCCATGTAATTGTAAGTTCATAGAATTAAATAGATAAATTCATCATAAAAATACGGGCGTATTCGCCAAAAAATGTAGCTCGCAATAATTATTGACATTTTTTTATTGAATCTTTGCCAATTTTTGGATTTATACTGAAACGATATGTTTTTTCTTGCCGAAATATAAATCACGATAGTAAGATACATATTGAAATTAAAACAGGACATTCACAGTGAGGGGGACCAGTAAAATGTTCCATTCCGTGACTCAAAACAATTGTCAGTATAAATTAATTTAAACACTGTTTTAGGTAAATTAGTCTTTAATCAGTTTTGGTAAAGCTAAAGGAATAAATTAATGAAAAAAAAAACATGAAAACTAATGTGTCATTCCGTTACTTTTTGGTCATTTTACATAACTCTCCGAGTAGGCGGCAGAAGTCATTCAAATCCATATTATGCTTATTTGTAACATTTATTAAAATTAGAACACTGGGCTCTACAAATGATCTTTTACATAATTGACAATTAATAATTATGGATAATATGTTAGTTCATAATTAGCCGACAAGGGGGCGGCTTCTGTCGCCTATTATGAAACCCTAGTATGCCCTCATGTAATTTTGGTCGGTTTTAAAGTTACTTAAAAACATACACTAAATTAAATTACTTAGTATTTTATGATTAAAATTATATGAATCTATTGTATTAATATGTATGTTATCATTCAATATTACTACTTTACCTCTCATAAAAACAAACAGTAAAATTAAGTAAATCAGAAGAAAATATTGTGTTTTTATACCGATACAAAATTTGTCTGACATATCAACCCTTATGAATTTCCCCTACGGCTTAGGAAAATGAACGTCTGATTTAATAATAACAGGAACATTTTGACATTTAAGTTCGCAAGTTCGATTTACGTATTTCAGCACATAGTTAACTCATACGAGTTTCTTACGTTAGTAACAATTACTTAAAATAGGTCAAACTTAAAGTATCTACCCACAGATCAATAAATAAGGTAGATTGCTCACTGCCTTGTATTTGACTGAGGAAGAAAAATACCGTGCTGGATTATGTAATTCCTGTATATACAATCCACCACGCTCATCTACGCCAAAAACCTGCCGTTTTTGTTTTTCTGTCCGGAATTTACTGGCAGAAAACAGCATCGTTTTTGACGTGGATGGACATGATAGCTTGTAAGTTACAGGAATTACGTAATTCAGCACGGTATTTTTCTTCCTCAGTCAAATACAAGGCGATGAGTTACCTATAATATAAATCCCGTCTGGTGCGACGGCGGCCCGATACAATTAGCGATCCGTTAAAACTTCAAAATTATAATCTAGCTGACCGCTAGGCTCGCTGACGTCACGATACCTAGTCGTAACCATAAACTAGACAAACTCAAACATTGGTCCCGCGCCAAATGTCAAGCGGGCTAAAACGCGAAATAACATTTCCAGCACCATTGCCGGTCACAAATTCGTTCAAATATCACCCTTAACGTCGTGACAATAGAAACCAAGCGGCGCGCCGCCATGAAATGCAACGACCATAAAAGTTGGAGCTGAATTTCGTAAAAATATTCTCAGTCGAATACAATACAATAAACAATGGTTATTTAAAATGGCCATAGTGGTTGGCATAAAACGAAACTAACGACAAAAATACGGGAAAAGTTGTTGTTGTAATATTAATGCTAATTATTGTTAATGTTGCAGTTTTGTTAGAGGGATGAACATTTTATTATGTTGGGCAGCTGTAGGTTTGAATGAGGAAGGAAAAGATTGCAAACCTTTTTTGAAATAGTAATTTTGTACAAGGTTAAACTCTTATAGCTGTCGGGTGGCAAAAACAATTGGGTTCATTCGTTGAATTACATTTTTATGTTAACAGTACAAACAAAACGAAATCATGTATGTTAGCAGACAGCACACAATTTTGAAATATGTCACATGCATGTTGAAATGTTTGTCAATAGAAGTAATCGTAGTGGGAGTGGCATCCAACACACGCGGGCTGTAAAACTCAGTGAAAGAATATACTATTATACTATATGAGTTCATTGAGTATACCGCTATGTGTACACAGCTGCACACACTAGAATATTCGCCAACACTCGTCACTCGAAGCATCAAAACATAAAACGGCTCGAGCACAATGCTGTTAGAAAAATCCATTTTTATGTATAAACGTGCAAATCAGATAATCCAAATTGCTTTTTAGACGTGAACTCAATTTTGACGTGTATTCCACTTTATCGAGCGCAGATAAATTGAGTGAGATATGAGCGGGCCTACTTAGCTGCGAGGCAATAATGTATGGGCGAATGCTGAGTAATGTGGACTACGTAATGTTATGTGATCTGATTTTTCTTTTTTACCAATTCGAATTTGAATCTTGGAGTTTAAGTTATTGAACGACTCACTTCTTTAGCGTTGTAAACCTTATGCTCCTTAATTCTAATTATCTTTGATTACAGTTAACATTGAAAGAAAATATTAAAATCATTAGTTACAGGTTCCATTATAAATGTATGTACTACCTTTTTAGAATTTTTAGTAAATGTAAGCTTTGTTATTCATACATCTCGCAGACTTAATTAGCAGATTTAGAACATATTTACTTAGCTTACTTATGCTTAACAATATTATTTGAATCAATACTGTTATCTATTTTAGTCTATTATTATGTATATAGAGTCTATTTAGAGTCTCGAGGAGTGAACTGTAAAGAAGTGAGTCATTAAGGATTTGTCTGCTACAATGAACGTAATTTTATAGTTTCTAATAGAAAAAAACTTAGCCATAAAACAATGTAATGGAGTAAATCATATATAATATAGAATTCCCGATAAAATCCCGTGAGTGATTGCGGGTCCTATAAAGTCTTCTGAAGAATTGATAGCCGGTTCCTACTTCCTTATCTAGTACTATAAAGTATAATTATCTACTCCATATGAACCAGCTATACTTTTTGCTATAGAGTACCATAGTTTAGCGACAAACAGAGCAGGTCATGGGTGGCGTGCCGGTCCCTGCACCTTTGGCAACGGCAGAAAAGACATTTGGCACCTTTCTCGGCGGTATATTGAAACTGCAATGGCGGAACTTGGCTTTGTGTGCCGGAGAGAATAATTAATAACAACAACCCAAATCGGCAGCGCCATGCTGCATGTGGCAAATATTGTGTCGCAAATTCCCCTCATACAAACTGTTATTTAAGGAAGACGTAAACTGTGTCTTTGAACTATAATTATAACAATACTGATATCACTCATTAAGATGATATTGTACAAGCTTACACTTTCACAGATGTTTAGCTGAAGATTGGACCTGAGGTTTTACTCTGTAAATTTTGGAAAAATCTAATCAACGTAAATCAGTTTATTACCGTTACTTTAACTGACACTCTTTACACTTAGTTAACAAAATAAATGATTGGAGAGCAGAATATTATTAGCATTGAATTAAGTATGGTTGAACTTACCTCGATAAGTTTACCTCAGGGCCAACGTTGGCTCAAAGGTACTTGGAAGAACATTTGAGGCAATGTTTGCTAACATGCAACCGGCCTTAAGAATAAAAAGCTTTGTAGCAACTTCGTTATTCTTTGCTAATTGGCAATAGCTTCTATTTTATTCTTCTCATTCTTTCTTTAGAAAAAAGATAAGATAGAAATGAAAAAGGCCGTTGTCCGTTGTATTGTAGGCAAGATAAAACAAATAAAGAAGCTTTCAACATTATCATATTCTGGTACACGTTGCGATATTTAACTTATATTGATTTTAAGTTTATTTTTATCTAAAAAATTAATGTAAGTGTGGTGTATAATTATTTGGAAGTATAGTGGGCCACATAGTGCGAAGGACCGATAATCATTAGGGAAGAAAGGTCCTTGAATGGCGCCCACGTCTTGGAAAACGGAGTATAGGACGCCCCCTGACCAGATGGACTGAAGACCTGAAGAAGACAGCGGGCATCCGCTGGATTCAGAAGGCTCAAAACCGGTCAGAGTAGCGCAAGTTAGGGGAGGCCCATACCCAGCAGTGGACTTCTAAAGGCTGATGGATGAATGGATGGAGTATTTTAATGGAATTGGAAATCCTATATTGAATAAAGATATTTTAAAACTGAATGCTTTGGATATCAGCTTTGTAGGGTGACAGAATAAAGGCTTTGCGTTTGATTTTTGGATAACCAAGCTATTAATTCCTTTGCCCGTAATACAATAATAACAATGCTTTTATGGCAATTTATGTGGTAAGTTTATGATAATTATGCCACTTTCAACAGGAAGAGAGGACCTTGAGAGGAATGAAACTGACTTTGAGCGCTTCTATACTGTTGTCTACTGTTCTGCTAATAGTGTCCCATTCGTTCGTCTCTCTCTTCCCGCAGCGAGGCAATAGGCACGAGACATTAGCGTCGTTCAGTAATTAGCCAACATGCTTTACCCGCTCGACACCGCACCGCCCCGCACCGCTCCGTCGCACGCAACAGTGCTGTTTGAAGATGCATTTAGTAATGAAACAGCCTACCTACTGTAGGCATTGCTTATTTTAACCTAGTTTTCTTTTAGTGCATGAAATATGAAACCGCGGTAATGTTTACAAAATTGTAATACCTGCATTCATAATGTACATTCTCGTGTATGAATTCATGCGGGCACATTGAAAAATGTTTTAAACAAGAAAATAAGGTTTCGGGATTGTGAGATTTTTAATAAAGTTGCTTTACGCTTTTTATAAGTAGGTACTGACTAATGGCTGAGAATTAGCGATATGCTTTAAAATTAATAACCATATTATAATATTCTTTAATGATTCTTTGGTGCACTTTTACCAATTACTTTCAAATCTTATTTCCCGTCCTAACTAGAATAGCAAAAATGGTTTACTGTTTCGGTCGAGTAAAGAGTAAAAATAGTTTCTGATGACTTTAAAAGGAGTGCCTCGGTAAGAACGATCTCCTTCTTGATGATTTGCTCAGCAAATTGTAATAGGTACACTCGGTAACCTTACAGTTTAGCTATTGGCTAAATGTTGTAAATAGGAAATCAATTGTTTACTGTATACGAGCTTTTATTCGTTTTAAATCCAAGCTAACTTATCTTACGTAAGTCCCCTTGCTGTCCTAAGTTAAACACAGGCCTCAGAAAAACGCAAAAATGATTTTAAACACAAAAAGACATTTTAACCACTCGAGCATCGAATGGGAGATGGAACTTCAACTTTACTGCCAAAGATGCAATACAAATCGTACATAAATAAACATTCAAGCAGCAAGGTAAGGTAGTGTCCAAGTTTAGATTATCTCGATTCCGGAATATCGAGTGGTGCAGACCTAGCCTTTGACCTGACAAAAAGGTTTGCCCTCAATCTGCGGTCCGAGTAATTTGCGACGAGCGACTCCTAGCGAACCCTAACGAAACCAATTTACGTGTTTTACGTTTTTTCCGAACGGTATTCAATTCAAATTCGCATATAGCAATAGTTGATTCAAAGGGCGGTCTTATCACAGAAACATTTCCTTTAATTAAATTGAGACTATTAAGGAAAATAAATGTCCTACGAATTCCAAGACGCGGGAACAGAAGAATAAGAATGCTTATTTCTTAGAGGTAAAGCACATATGTTAACTAATAATATTCATAATGTAGTACAAACTGGTATTTGTTAGTGCGTCTGTTACTGATCATTGTCATACTCTAACTGAATCACTTTAGACTGATTGAGGCTACATTTACACAACATGTTTGTTTTGGTTACAGTTAAGTATTTACCGAATTCTGTATTCAAATATGATTGCAGAATATAATCTGCTAGGCCAACTAGGTAGTTCACATATCTTATATACTTCTAAGCATCAACATGCTTAACATCTGCGCCACATCGCAGCAAAAACACGGTGTTTCTGTTACAAATGGTGGCGAAGTTGACGTCCACTGTTATACTCAATTTGATTGTATCCGGTGGCATGGCATCATTGTAATGTATCGTGGTTATTGAAATACAAATACAACGTGAAGGTCAAGGCCAGTCGGTCAAGATGCTAAGAAGCTGTAGACCCATACTAAAGACGATGATGCCAAAAACTACACTACTGTGTCAAGGATGTACCAGAAAGTCAATGGAACATAAAATATGTATTATTCATCTAAAATTGTTTCACCTTCAAGGTAGACTTAAAGTTAAAGTCTTTAAGTCCAACTTAAATGTTATTCACGCCAACAAATAATAACAACATTTTTAAAAGGATTTTTAAAACCAATTTCAACCCAATATTATTGCTAACTTCTTTGACTTAGGACTCGGAAGGTACTTGAAGTTTGTAACGACGGTGATCCCGGCGCGCGGCCACTCCGTCGTCCCTTACTTATCTCTCCCGGTACACAGACCCGGAATAACCCGCACGGTTATGTAATATTAATTTAAAAATATACCTTATAACGTCCTTCAATAAATTGTCAGCTGTTACGTTAAGGACGGGTCGGGTTTGAATAGGAAAATGACGAATTGATTTGAATGAAAGATGTAAAATTTGATACAGACAGAATCAGATCTAGTCTTATGACTCTACGTTGGAATCCACAATCTAGATGATATATCTGGATTTGATTGATTTTTCCTACTATGATATAACAAGGGATCTTACAAGCGACAGGTTTCCATGCTTTGAGTTTTTAAAAGCTATCTCAAATAGTATTTTCATCATTGTACCAACACGTTACTCGTTTTATTTAGGTACAAACACTGAATTGAAAAAAGAAAGAAAGACGTCACCTTGCCTTATCGAGTGTGACGCCGCCCGCTTACTATGTGTGCGTAATTTTTAGTGAGATCCGACCAATCCGACGCGGTAATGGCGGCCGATTAATGGCGCATGGTGTCAATGTGTGCGTGTGATACTTGTACGAATAGAGGAGTTGGTATTACTAAGACTGCTTCACTGAATTTGTTGCTGATAATCGGTCTTGTTCTTTTTTTAAGTCTGTGGGTACAAAGTAGTTATTACTATTATAATAAAACAAAAGTCTCTCTTTATCTGAAGGCCTATTACATATGAGAAAACTTAAACTATGATGTCGCTTCAAACTTGCTTATTTTACCACCACTCGTTCGTTATTTGCGACATTTAACAAATTAGTTTAATGGTAAAACTTTTTTGCTAGTACCTTGGATGATTTAAGTAGTTCAGAAGACTTTTTAAGAAAAAAGTTTCTTACAAAGTTTATAAAGAGGCCAAGGAAAGATGTTCGCGATATTTTCCGTCTTCACATGGTGTTAATATTTTTCTTTAAGTTAGAGGCAAGTAAAACATTCTACAACTTTTACTATTTGCTGTTACGTCTCCAGTGTTGTTTTTTGCTAAAAAAACAGGGAACTTTTTATAAGGTATTTTTTATTTTGTGGGATCATTTTTTTCTGATTGTGAGACATGTGAATTGCATATTTTGTTTCATTCTCCGTTTAAAAATGTTACGATAGACATTGAAGTATAATGTCACAGAACAGACATCTCAAGCAAAATTTGTATACTGCCGGGAGGTTCTATTTTCAAAATCATGTTTCATCGGAATCAATCAATCAATCAATCATCTTTATTGTGGAATACAGGTACAATTAAATTCAGGTGTAACAATCAGGAGTACATATTTGATTTCCTGAAAGATATTCTCTTGATAGAAATAAGTTTTTGTCTGTAAAACGGTGCAGGTAGATGATTATAGTCCGGTTCTAGTGTAGTGTGTTATAGTAGTGTAAGAAGTAAAGACCAAACCGCTATATGACACTTTTGACTGTTTTTATCTCCGAGTATTCCGGTCTCGACACGGTTACGCTGCGAGAATCATCCCATCGCTCACAACAGCGCCGAGCAAATATTGAAATACAAACTTTAAATGGAATTTTGATTTGGTTTCTTCCCAACGAATTATAATTTCAAATTATACGAAGATGAAAAATCCAGATCGGACCATCAAAGTTTGTCGAAGTCGGCGGGTTTGCAAATACTTCGAGTTAAGCTTCGCTGTTTAAACTGATTTTTAATGTTGCCGACGCTAAAAGTTTCCGGATACTAAAAGTCGTATGGGTAAAAGATAAAGCGATCATGCTGAGTAGAATTTGAGGAATCTGTACTAATATTATAAAAAGGAAAGCTTTGTATTTTTGCATGTTTGTAACGAATAAACTCAAAAAATACTGAACCGATTTAAAAAAAAAATGTCACCACTAGAATGCTACATTATTCGTGAGCACCTAACAAAAGCTATCGCATTTTCGGAAATTCATCCCCTAAGGGGGTCAAAACAGAAAAAGTTAGATGTCACTTTCATACAAACTAACTTCACCAGTTTTAGAGTTATAAACATGAAAATTTTTATGTAAGTTCAGAGTTATAAACAAAAGTTAATTTTAACATACCGTTTTTGGAAAGCCATCCCTTAAAAGGTTAATTTAGGGGATGGAACTTAGTAACAACTTCGGCAATTTCGTAGTTAAAAACACGAAAAATGATCTATTAGCTCAAGATTAGAAACTAAAAACAGTAATCGCGGTCTCGGGATCGCCCTGAATACCAGCGGTCGTAGTTTTACTGCGGCCATTGCTGAGTGCGGTCCCTTTTCATACAGTTTGACTGCAACTCAATACTATCATAGTTGTTTCAGTTTTTTTTAATTTTTCTTTTCCTTGTTGTTGCAGCATCTTATGAAATACAAATATTCTATTCTATTCTATTCTATTCTATTCTATTCTATTCTATTCTATTCTATTCTATTCTATTCTATTCTATTCTATTCTATTCTATTCTATTCTATTCTATTCTATTCTATTCTAATGCGTGTTTTTGGAAAATTATTGCCCAAAGTTAGTATGACAATTTCGTTAGTTTTGAGGTAAAGGGTGATATATAAGCTTATAGTTAAACAAAAAAATAAACATATCACAGTTTTCTTGAAATTCATCCCCCAAGGGGTAATTTCATCATTTCTGAAATCAGAAAAATGAATGTAACAAAAAACAAAAATTAATTGTTGTTGTTAGGAACAGGAGTGGGAGAGGGAGAGGTAGGAATGATGCACACAAAATCTATAATGGCTAAACAAAAATTAATTGTTATAGTTGTAATACGGGGAGGGGAGGGGAGCAGGAACGGGAGAGGAAGAGGGAACAGGAGTGGGAGAGGGAGAGGGAGGAATGATGCACACAAAATCTATAATGGCTAAGAACGGCTGTACCGATTTTAATGATTTCTAATTTGTTACATTGATACGAAGTTCGCCGGGTCAGTTAGTAGCCTCAGGACTGAGAGTGGCGCAAATTAGGGGAGGCCTATATCCAGCAGTGGACCTCCAAGGGCTGATGTATGGATGGCTAGATATTTGATGACTACGTCCGACGTCTGACGGTTGTGTTTTTTTTTTATGTTTTATTTGAGTTATCTCCAGGGTTTAGAACCTGTGCTTAGTTGATCCATTCGTATCATAATATTATCAATGGTTAGTCAAGTTTGGCTGCGCTTGTCCACAAATAAAATCTATTGCGGAGGAGTACTTCAACCTACTCAAACAGAAAAAAGGCTGGTTTCTTAAAATGGTCGGTCAGTGGGTTAAAGCCATTCGTAATATATTCATAAAGACAAAACTGAACTCTGCACTAGTTCTGCTTTCAACCGTTTATTCTTTGAAATGTTCTCATTAATACTAACAGTCAATGCGATCCCAACAAAACAGACATTGAGAGCTCGTTCCTGACTCAACGTGATCGTAAAGTAACGAAGAATTCAGTACAAATAACAAGATTGTTTACAAATAGGGAAAACAAAGTCTAAAATCGAAACTGGTTCACGATATAGAGGCCCGTTCATGAAAGATCACTTTCTGTAGAACGAGGTGCCTTTGAATATATTCGCTTGTTTAAAAAACAGGCGTGTAAAATTCATTAAAATGTGATTTCGAAATGATCTAGTTCAGAATATTTGCGATAGTCACAATATTACAAGAAATCAGCTATTATTTTTTATAAAGTGATAGTTGAAGAAAGTTCTTTATTCTGTGGTAACTATGGGTAAAAAGTAAAAACTAGTACGTAAAGCTAACAAGGTTGTTTGTTAAGAGTTCGCGAGATCAAAGTATAAGGATCGAAGGCGGAGTCAGGCTTTGGCAAAATCCAGGTGCAGCTTACAAAGAGAGCTTTCTCAAGGAATGATTGGAAAGCTCTTTCCCGTTACTTGTGTAGTAAAAGTTACTTGTTTGGATTCTTGTACATTTTATTATCTTTCAAAACCTAAAACAAAATAACTTACAAAAAAAGTTTTAATCAAACATTTGCTATATTAATATAATCTCTTAGTATAAAAAATCGTAATATAAAAATATTTTTGGGCTTTAATATTTTTGAGTTCTCTTATTTCAGTGCATCCTGCTAAACAAAGTTATGTTGTGTGCATTTTATTGAGGCTTTCCGTCTGGTAAGCTAATAACCTTCTCCTCAAAATAGCCTATAAATGTTTTTGGCATCATTAAAAAAACAAGTTTTCATTTAACGTTGACTTCTGCTCGTCTGCTCATATTCGGATATTAGATACATTTTTTTAAATTAAATAAGAAAAGGTTACAGACTAGAAATTTCTACCGTAAATTATATAAAAGTGCATGGCCTACAGGTGGAACTAAATTACATTTATATTTTTGATTAAATAAGAACTAGGTAGTAAAAATATTTTTACTTTTCGAGACTCAATCCCTAATTCATATGATCGAACAATTGTTAGAAGAATAGCAAACCCTCAGTCGGCAGAGTTTTCGTGATTCAAAAACTTTGTCAGTCGCCAAACCCTTGAACCCTCACAGATAGGAAGCCCATTAAATTCTTAAACAAATTATGAGAGGCCGAGTTGTCGACGAATTCGCTTGATCAATCAAACTTGATTGTTATAATGACCGCCCCGCGGGCTGTTTTCGATCGGTGCCAACCACCCAAATTATAACTTTTGGAAACCTTGGGAAATTTTACGAATATTCTCGTCTTCATAACGTTGATAACCTTTAAGCATCAATTTAAGTATTGAAATTGAAAACAGAAATTTGCTGCCATGATCTGTTGTTCAATGCTCACTACTGATCGATTAAGAGTTGAATCATAAAAAATAAATTAATGTAAATAATGATTATCTTAAATAAAATGCCTTAAAAAATGGCGACGCAAAAATCTGAGGTATAAATATAGACAATATAGTAATAAATCATGAATAAATCACAAAAGCCACTGTACTGTGTAGGTCACATGTTGTCTTGACGCGTCGGAACACGCAAATTCATTTAACATTTATGAGCTATGCGTGTTATGAAATGTTTTGAATGTGACGTTTAAACATAAAGTTTGTGGGTTTGTTTTGACGTCGCACGCCGCGGCGGGCGTTCACTGTTATATCACAGAATACTTAATTACTTACCTATTGGTGCAAAAGACATAATAAAGTGTAAGTCAGGTTGCACAGCGCTAATCGTCTGAAATTGGCCGGATACTACAATTATTTATTGTCTTCTGTGTCGACACGTCGAACGCGGGACGTACTTGTAACATCATATTAAAAGTGCGGAGTGCGCCAGGCCTGGTAATATGAGGAAATGTGGCGTTTTAGATGAGACTACTGTATTAAGTACAATTACATTTTGTATTCTAATTAATAAATCGTATCTAATGTATTTTATCTATTGTCTCCCATAATCCCATTAAAGTAATATCCAGGGCCCAATTCTGTTTACATATATTTTTTCTAAATAAATAAAATCAACATGGATATGTATCTTCTTCATGTATAATTTTTTCAAAATATTATGTTCGACGTAGCCACGTCAACATTTATTTTGTCGAGTTTAGAAGGAAGGTGGTGTAGCTAGCTAGCCTAAATAACCCTACTTACCACCATACATGAATACTGTCAGGATGAATCTGGGTAATACGAAGTTATAGTGACCTTCAACACTTCACACGTTGTTCCGCAGTGTAGGTTGGCTTTGACTCAAGATGGGTCCTACACTTTGAAAATTGTGAAGTTGATGATGCGTAAATCTATGCTGTTTACATCACGGAAAATCCGTCTTGTGCATTTATATTCTAAAGAGATGTTTATGAATGTAAAATACATCTCTGTTTTTATAGGTATCATACAATCAAGTAGGTTATCTTGTGTCGAGTGCACAAAAAACAGTCCTATTTGTATTGAGTTATAATTTGTCTTTCACAAAACCTCGATCAAAAGACGACCTCAGTACCAGCGGCCGGCTCACCGCCACAAAATACAGGATCTGTAAAGGATCACTGAGAAGCCTATTACGTAGTCGCGACACCTTCAAATATCCTTCAATAGGATGATTTACTGTTGAGAAGTGGGGACTTTCATGGGCTTCCAACTCCGTATTTGTACCTCTTTTGTGTGTTGGTTTAGAATAAATATGTTCTTTTTTAAATGATTTCATGCCATATTCATGCCAGATTATAAATTTTGTACTAGAAAAACCTAAAATAATAACTACGAAGCATAATAATTATTATTATGACTGCAGAGATCTGAGGACTATTTTATCGGCACAATGTTCCATTTCAGATAGGATAGGTTCCATTTCAGTAGATAACTTGTTTGTGCTGTTATTTATTCTTATTCTGATCAATGGATTCGGTGATGCATATAAATCTATCGCTGTTTCCGCTAAAGTATACTTAGATTCATCAAACGGAGTTTGATGGCACAAAATAAAATTTAGTTCTCATCAGAATTTGGCTTCAATCGATCAAATTGGTTTTGAATTTCACCGAAAGAGAGAATAACAATCAAAATTTAAAAGTAAAGTTTTACGTGTGGGAAGCCATCTCATTGTTTTGAAAAGATCAAGAGATGGCAAACGTTCTATGTTACGTATCTTAAACCTTAGCAACATGAGATCCTTTTCTGGTCAAATACCTCAATGCTCCCATGTCTTCGATACCGTCGTATCATTGGAATACTTTCCCAATGATAAAATTCAGTCAAATGTATTATTGAATTGTTGGAATGTGAATCATGCATTATTCAACGTTACTTATACATCCTACATATTCAAGGACTTCTTCAGACGGCTGCCCGGCTGGCGTAACGTTTACTGCAAATAAGGTTTGATTGATTCAAATCTGTATAAACGTCCTGTAAATTTTATGAAGTGTAGTTTCGGAACATGGAAGTATAGTTTTCTCAAAGCGATTAGAGTATTTGCGGACTCGTTTTGTGACAGAGTAGAAGTGCAGCTTATTGATTAATTAGCAGCTTAAAATGCAAAATTTAGCGTTTTTGACGCAACAAATACGTGAACATCTTAACATTACATAGAGGTTAATATTTTCCTGTCCGCCCCCGACAAGGGACAGACCTGCGATTGTTTTCATCATTTCCTAAATAAAAACATCGGTTTTCGATCTCTATACTCTTCTGTTTAATTAAATTTTAGGAAATTGCTGTTCCTTTCAATTTAACAGTTTGTTTTCAAGTTAATGATTATTTAGCGTATCTTTTACATAGATGTAAATACGAAAAAATACAATACGTTACTAAAATATACTGTGGTCATAAACTGTTTTGAGCGAGAACAAAACTCTGGGGATATTATACCTATTTAAAGCTTGGGTGATTAAGCCATCCGCCTTAGGTGATATAGCCATTTTGCAAGCACCGATGTGTTTAGTCAAAATTCAAAAGTAGTTAAAATATATTATAATTATTTCTAGGTTAGTACGCTTTACGACTTTAGACTACACTAGGTGGTACTATTTTTCAAAAAGTCAATAAAAAAATCAATAAATAGTAAATAATAACTAGTAATAACTAATAGTAATTTTCTTCAACCATACCTATTACGACCGTCGCGTTGTTATGAGCACAATTTTATTCTCCAATTCTCAGCGTAGAGGAGCTCTGTTCAATAAGTTCTATAACAGGGAGTTACTCCGCTCTCGCGAATAGCGTCGCACGTACCAACCGGGTCAAGGAGTAGGAAGATAAAGCAAATTGCATTTGTGCCTTAAAATAAACGGTCCCCGGCGCCCCCCTCCCCGGCGCCCCGACGCCCCAGCCGGCGACAAACACTGCACACTACATTGAACTGCCGCGTCTTATTGAAAACCTATCTTTATCTAAAACAACACTCCGTTCAAGTGTTTTATACAGTGGTGTAAGATTTTGCAATTTTATTTTAAGTCGATATTTATTTTACTTGTTACAATTTAGGTCATTCCTGGCTTTCATATACTGACCATCGGTTTTAAACCTAATTCATATAAATAACATAACATTATGTAATTCTCATTTCCCAAACATCGGAGCTAGTATTATGTAGGCGATTTTCAGGTATTGAACATAGAAATCTCTTTAACGCGGTTTCAGCAGCAGCCGCTAACGCAACGCTGGTCCTGGAGGGTCCGCCTGTATACTGTTTGTATTCAGCAGATATTTTTGTTCAGATTCACTGAGATATTCTGATTTTTAATTAGAAGCACAAGCATAAACATACATATTTTGCATTACAGTCGCTGCATAAAGATTAACATAAAAAGGCGCTAATATGTAATGCTAGTCGGCTACAGCGGCTGGTAGAAATAGATTGACATTTATGTATTAAAATATTCCGGACCTAAGGAAGATAAGATCAAACCTCTAGGTTAAATTCATTTCATGTAATTAATATATCCCTACTTTAAAGCTATTTTAGTATCTGGTTTTCAACGACTCAAATACATGAAACCCACTTTGGCGTGTGTCCTTTTAATAAATATTTGGACGAAGGATCCTAAAATATCCACGCATTGACCCGAAAATAAATCACTGGATAAATTGGGGCATGAATCAAATAATACCAACGGAGCACCTGTGAATTAAATCGGAAAATTTGCGAGAGACAAAAACTCATAACGCGAGTAAGGACGAGGTACAAGATTTATTTAACTTCGGAAAGCCTATATTTATTTTGGGACTTCGGCTAAATTGAATTTTCATCTTATTGTCAACTACATTTTGCAACTTGCCTTAAGCCTTTAGCAGTTAAGCTAAATATATCTCCGATGTGTACCTAATGGTGAATGAATAGATCAATTAATAAGTTTAAAATTAATTCAAATAACTACGATATTTTTGCAAGATTTTACAAATTTCTGTGCACTTAATTATTGCTATGTAATACTTGTTATCGAAGGGAAACCTTCGCCTCAGTACTAGCACTCGACACTATGTTTAGCCAGTTTTTCTAACTTTATATGTATATTTCTATTTATGAACTGATTAAAGTAAAGTTTCACTAATTGGACAGTAATAGCATCTTGAAGTAAATGACTGTAGGTAACTGAAGGTGGTTTTACGTTCGTTGTTTTGCTTAGTCTGCCTTTGTCTCTGAAGTGAGCTTAGTGCAAGATATTTCAGTGTTTCAGCTCAGTTCAAGGTTCTCAGGTAACGACGGACACACTCGGAGTTTAACGGTTAACCACAGAGGCGATATAACTAGAGGAGGATTGTTGTTTGAAATGTTAAGTTGAACGTCTTAAAATTGCATTGGAAGTTATGGCTTCATAATGTTTATTTTCTTAAATATTTAGACATCGCTAACTGTGAACATCATAGAAAGATACCTTGACTTTTTGAGTCCCAGTTCTTTCTGTTTTCTTTTTCTTGGCCGGTTACGTACCAATGACGAATTTGGTGACGCTAATGTTGATGAATGACGACGTTCACTGATCATCAGGCAGATCGTCAGCTCGTTTGTCAGCTCTTTTCATAAAAATTATAATTGTGAAAGTTTGTGAAGATGTTTGGATGTTTGTTCCTCAATCACGCCACAACTGCCTAACCGATTTGACTAACTCTTTGATTATAAACACGTCTCAAAGGCCTAACTCTACGTAGAGCGTAGAGTAATAATACAGAGCCCAAAATGTACTCTCAGATTTCATTGTAAGTAGAAATATATGCGATCCACAGAGTCCTTTGAGTAAAATTTCAAACCCAACATTAAAATACACACCCATTATCTGGATGTGCTGAGATACCGGTTATAAAGGGATAAGGAACAAGAGCCAGCGCCATAAAACATTATACGAACGGACAGCACTAAACTCTGGTGTGCTATGTAAACGACGAAAAGACACCAAGAATATATCTCACGTCCCAAATATATCTCGTCAAAATCATTTAGTCCGACATCCATTGCTGGCTCGCCAACGAACGCGTTTAGGCGTCGCATGCTCGAGCGTCGCTGTAAATCGAGTGGACGGTTTAAACCGTAGTTATAATTTACGAGGTGCGAGCCAACGTCCCAGTGGAGAAATTTATTCATGGCGGTAATAAAATCTGTCGTGCCACGGTCCCGGGGCCTGGACGGCCAGGTTAATTCCTTTTTGGAATTCGCACAAGATACGACTTGGCAAGCTTACTCTTTATGTAATAAACTAAAGGCTGGAGTCGGCGGCGTCGTAGCCTGCATTGACCTTAGCATAAAATAATGCACAAAATGTGCCCGCTCGTAGTTAACTTGTTTCGTCGGTGTGTTGACTCGTGGCATTTATAAACTGTATCAACATAATGGAATTCACTTAGATAACAGCTCCTGACGACGTTCGTTTACTACGTACTGAACAAAGTCGGTCTAAGTGGGTACAGAATTTTTTATGAGAAACATTTATACTGACAGCGTCATTCCATGTAAAGAGCGAGTCAAGGTATCGTAATTTTAACAGTAACGAGTTTTGAAAGTATTTTATGTGAATAATTAAACAGGCTTTTATGACTAAGTTATAAGAATCCCTTATTAGGGCTTGTGATTTTATAATTCATGACAATAATAACGTAAATCTCAGTCTATCAAATCCTTTTTGCCCAAATCTTGTAGACAGATAAATGTTTACTATAAAAATTCTTTTAATTGAGTATTTTAAATGGTAACGAACGTCAAGTAAAAGCAAGTGTTTTTTGTGGACTAGATAATTATGATCCTGAAAATTAAAACATTACAATAGGACTTACAAAATATGCACTTGCCAAAATATAATATCAAACAGGTTTACTATTTCTGCCTTTTTTTAAAAAGTTTAGAACATAAATTTGATTATACATAGCATTAAAAAATAAAATAAAAAAAATACAATGTAATGTTTTCATTGTGAACTTGACTTTATTTTTAAAAAGTTTTTCATTTGCATTCCATACGACATAACTTGTGTCACCTGACCGACTTACCAGTCAAAATTTAGACAGAGCATTGCAAATGGACCTGTCCTGGCTGACAACCGACACAACTCGCTGGGCTGTACAAAGTCGCATTTGTCGGTTGCCGCGTTTGAATATGAAACCCATGTATTTTGTCGCGGCAAATGCATTTAGATAAGTAATTCTTCACAAAAATATCGCTTTAAAGTAAATGAAGTTGCAGGGTTCATATTGTGTAGTCCAGTGTTTGCATACCAATACCATAGTTATTAATTAGATAGGTATTAGTTATTATTAAATTAGATGGTATAGAAACAGAGTAACAAATTAAGAACATGAATAAAACAAAATGGAAACTTCAAATGAGGTGTCCTTCATAACTTTTTTATGTAGTCAACAATCGATAATTTTTAGATACCTACTTCAAACAATGGCATCTCACAGCCACCATATTTTTTTTCTAATTTTACATATTTAATAACACTTGGACTTGAATGCATCTAACTTCTCTAACTTCTCTGTCTCTCTTTGCGGTCGGGTTAAAAATATAAGTGTATGTAATTGTTCCAGGAGCGGGGGATCATGTGTCGTCGGTGTGTGTGGCGCGCGCGCGGCTCGTGATCTCGCGCGGCAGCATGGCGCCCCACGTGGCACTCTTCCTACTGCTGTGCCTCGTGCGCTGCGACACCAAGACTGTCATGCAGGACAAGCTCTGTGAGTATACACATCGATAAATTGATCAATGAATCAAACAATCGATTGATCAATCAATTAATATTTTATTTGCAGAATAAGATTTACATACTTTTTTATGGTAGTAGTTACAGATCTTTCTATCCTAACCTATAAAAGCCTCACCTTTGCTGTTCCTTAACTTTATGTCAATAGCTAATAGTTTTAAACTGACGTCAAAAAAGTGGCCAAGTACGAGTCGGACTCGTCCATGAAGAGTTCTATAGTAGCAAAAGCCCAAATTTTTTTTCACCAGCATAAAATTTAGTTTGTCATAGTGTTTGTATAAATGACAAAATTATATTTGCGATTTTTGAAAATTTGCTGTATTTCAAAAACTGCTAACTACATCTCGTTCAAACTCCGTTTAAAGTGTTCATTCAGATCTACAACATATTTTTTTCAGATTTCTCACTCTCTTATTTTAGAGGGGAGCGAACACACATTTTACCACTTTGGATGTGTAAATTTTTGAAACCATTAACTCAATTAATTAATGTCATTTTTAAAACATTAATGTCATTTTTAAAGACCCATCTATCGTTTCAGTTACGTGTATGGAGCCCCCTAATTTTATTTTTTATTTTTGTATAAAAATCTTAAAGCAGTTCACAGAATACACCATAAGTATACCTACCAAGTTTCAACGGTGTAGTCCTAACAGTTTCGGATTAAATTGACTGCGCCCTACGGACGGATAGATATACAGACAGACATGACAAATCTATAAAATGGGAGGAGATTTTCCATTCGAGTGTTTTTTTAAAACTTATTTTTACCTCAGAACACTGTCATTTATCATCTGATTTTTATTGGAATTGCTTCCAGGTTAGTCCCATATTTTTTTCATAGTGTTATTTTGATTATGAAATCCATGAGAAATTGAAATAACTATTGAAATAATAAGAAATTGTAGTCCTCAAATCGTTTTATTGTGTATAATTAAGATAATTGAAATCCGCGCTCTGATTTATCGTTCTTTATTGCTGCTTAAATGTCTGTTATCGAATCCTAGATTACTATCAGTAATTATCCTCGTAAATCCACTTCTGACTAAGCCCAATCGCCATGAAGATTCTTTTGAAAATTTTGTTCCGTTACCTACCTTTTGCAACAGTATTCGAGGATATTTCACTTATATTTCTCAGTTTTATTCTGTAGCATGACAAATAGACTCGTCGTAGAAACGGTCGAACATTGTATATCTTGTTCAGTTAACGTTCATGAACCCTTATGAATATTTTAAATAAACAATCTGTGCAATATCGCAGTGGCAGCGCGCCAACGCGGCGCTGGCGCCACGATCGTATGTCACCATTCTTCCCGGATAATCAGTTTTTAAGCGAACTCGGGACCAGCTTTATACTACGCCGAACAAGTTACAGAGCGGCTGTCCAATATGCTCGCTTTATTTATAGGATCGGAGCGACAAGCGGTAGGAAACCATTCTGTCTCCCTAGGCTTTACCGATCATCGCTGTGATGCATACAATGCTGGCTTCCCGCGGTGCGTAAAATAACAGAGTCCTAAGAAATATTGCAAATGCGGAAGTGAGATTGTTTGCTTGTTACGCTTTCATGCCTTAACCACTCATCCGATCTTCCGAACATTATTCGCAGGTACATTGTGAAAAGTACAGCTTAAAACATAATACCGTTTTTCAGGTTAAACGAGTACAAAGCGGGTAAAAGGTACTAACACTAAGGAACGGCCACGATCAACAATTAGGAAAACACGTTTATTTATACGTCCAAAATGGCAATTGAACAAAACTTACGTTGCGACATAGCCTCGGGATATAGGTTTCAATCCATTAGCGATCCGCTTCATTGCACACCACTCCACTCCAACTATACGCTGGACACTGACGATGTTGCTTAGTACTTACTGGCTAATGTATTTTATGACCATTTAAAAATATACAAATATTTAAAATGTTACTTTTTAAATTACATTACAATGCTTAATGACATTACATCCATACATCCTCCCAAACCATCACATTTATAATATTAGTAGGATAAACATATTCATTAAATATCCTTGTAAAAATGATTTTAGGGATTAAAACGTGAATTATGGTGGTTTGGGTTAAAAGTGGTTGAAAGTTATAAAAAGGCGCGGCCGGAGACGGTTCCATGCGAGTGATCAAAGCGTCGTGCGCTATTACACGGGCACAGGGTGACCATGATAGGACCGTCAGGGAGATAATTTAAATATCTACTAGTCTGGCCTAAGTGTACTGTATATTACAGATTCATTCTAATAATAACAAGTGTTTTATTTTAAATTTATTTAGTAGCCGCGGAGAATATGTATTTAATTCACAAGTTTAAATTCGTATTATTCTCCAAAAACAAAATAAAAGTTTGTGGATCAGTTACATTCAATCTACTGTCTGCCGCAAAAACAGATTGAGATAAATCGTTCAAACTCATCAATCAGACTGTGATTGATCTGAAACAAATGGTAAGTAAAACTTGAAAAGGTGATAGAAAATGGAAACGTACGGAAATAGGTGTAGTATTCCATTTGAAATGATCTAGTTACAAAAACGTGGCTATTATTATTATACATGAGTTTGACTCAGCCCTTTTTTAATGTTAGTAGCCAACTAACGAGCTAATGATCCACGATGGTAAATGGTTACCGTCGCCCATGAACATACGCAATACCTAAGGCCAATGCATTTCCGACCAAGAAAGAGAAAAGAAATAAATGGCTCCCAAGCCCTCAGATGGAGCACTACGAGCTTATGGCTGCCTCTAGTAAGCGGGTTATCCAAGCAGACTTCACGGGAAGATATTAATAATAATACCAGTAATAATAATAATAATATTGATAATAAGCCAGGCTCGGATTGGGGTCAATATTTTAAGTCAGCCCAACATGGCTAAAATTATAAAATCTAAATAATGTACCATGTAATTTTAAATAATTTATGAAGTTTTAATAACAATATTTGGAAATATAATATGTATCTGTCCTTCATTATCCGCAATTTTATACAAATTGCGGATTACATGGTATCCCCAGCGTTACAAGTATCGGTGTAGTAATGCCATAGCCCCGTCCGCTAGCATTTCGAGCATGTCAAGGCGAACAAAGCATGGAGTGGTTTTATAATAAACCACGAACCGAGTTTATTCGTGCTACTGGCTTTTGCGATGCACTCTCGAAGATGTTTGGCCGTAATTAAATTGTTGAGGTTGATGATTAGACTAGAGATTGCGGGCTGTGAGTGACTGAAAGCAATAAGTGAGCAAATAAATAAAGAACAATGCCCAAAAATTATTTTTTATTTTTGTTAGCGTCTTAAAACGTCAGTTATACCGAAGCAATTCAATTATTTTTTTACGTATTTTAAAATTAATATCTGTACCCGTATTACCCAGCGTAAAATAATTTTATTAATAAGTGATGAATTGACAATAATAACTATGATGTCAGCAATGTCCATTTTCATTCGGGCACTCACTTCGATACATAGCTTGTATCAAGCAAGATATAGGGAGACTTCTGGCCAATATTACAGACAGAATTTCGTTATAAATGTTGGTATGACAAATGTAATGATGTCAAATTTCCATTTTCGGTTGTCAATCAAAAAAAAGGCAGAATAAAATAATGGTAAAAATTACAGTAAGTCTCCCCTACTCTATAACTCAATGGTTATAAGAATTCAATCTCAAAATACTTTGGTTCTGGGGTGTGTCTGCTGAAAATTCTTATATATCTAAGCTCAGAAATTAAAGCGGCGATTTTTAGATTTTTTTTTATTTTAAGACACTAAAGTTGAAAATGAAATAAAACGATGTATGGCAGTTGGGCATTGTTCTTTGAATTTGAATTTGAAGAGTCTTTGGAGTAGAGTGAGAATTTCATCGCTGGGAATCAGTTTATTGTCATCAACATAAATGGTCATGTTCTTGAGCGGGTTTTCCAAAATGATATGTTACCCTATAGTGCATGAATTGTTATTGCATGACTTAACCTCTTTAACACTTGGTTTTGTCGACAATGTGTGTGAATGTATCATCTTAATTACCGTCGTAAGGGTATTTTCAAATTATAAGGTGTTTTTGTAAATAAATAAATAATAGTTATAATTATTGTACGGTTCGCGTACAATACAAATGCAACTAAGCAGTTACTTTCGTTGTCACCTCAGTTCACGTCATTCACGCGTCCGCGCAGAGCGTGTTCTCATCAATAATCTTTCAATAAAAAGCATATCAATTAATATCAGTTAAATAAAACAGCATAGTGCAGTAAACATCTTTAAATAAAACTCTTGGTGTACCGTACCGTACAATTATTTAGTTATGAACAACTATGCTCGATAGATGATTGCATTGCATAAGCAACGCATTCGCGGTTTTATGGCTAGCGAAAAACAATGCTTGTATTAAGTTTAACGACTCATTCGTAGTCATTAAAATAAATACTATACTAAACAAATGCGGTTCCATGAGTTTGCTTAAAAAATTTTCAAAGATGAATTACCATTGTGAATGTCTGTTTTTATTACGTCTAAATGCGTTTCGAGCAGTTACTTGATCGTTTTACGAGTTTCGCTTCCACGCTCGGGAATTTACAGGCTTGTTCTCACGAATTTTCAATATTCTTCATCAATTTTATGTGCAGTATGTTTCACGTAGGAGTTAACTCTGCGCGCTGAGCTAAGTATCAAATTCATTTCTTTTATGTTATCAAAGAAATTAAACTATTATGGGTCTCGGGAATTATACGGTTTTGATTGTATCAAGGTAAATTTTTTGTATTCTAAAAAAACGTGTTAAGTTTTTTGTTTTGTAAAATAGTTTAATTAAATTGTACTACATATCATATTCCATAGTAAACAAACAATGCATGAAAAAAATTCATATTACAACTGATCATAAACATTTAATTGGCTATCAATTTAATTGAAATGATCGTCCACTATACCGTCACAGTATCTGTGGCGCGCGCGCTGTGTGTGTGTAAATGTGTGGATCGCGTGTTGCTCAGTCGTTCCACTGTTTATCAGCGAGCAAGAGGCGGTTTCACACGATTCTCGCCTTCTCCGTTCCGGTTCGTCTGCAATGTTATTGGTAGCTGTGGGCGTTCAGGACTATTAAAACTGAACATTAATCGCAAATAATAACTCTGCTTTCCATTGGAAGCGTACTATGGAACGAAAACCGTGTGGCGCAATGGTTACACACTCATAGCCCCACAATAGGATTCCTTGTATCCTGTAGGTGCAATGGACAACACACAAAGACTAAAACACTCAGACCTAGAACAAAAATTCAAACTCATTATTCAAATATTCGCTTAGCTTAGAATCGAGCCCAGGACCCTCGGCGCGGTGATTCTGAATGGTAACCATTGCGTCACAAGGCTCGTCAAATAGTAGCTAATATAGTAATAGTTAGTATTGATCAACGAAATAAAAAATGGCGGTTATTGCTACTTATATATTAAGATCACGGAAATTTTCGCGTGATAAATTCATGAGAAAAGTATAATAGGATTTTATAGTAGCTACTGTAAGTTTGTACTGTTCTCTTGAATTTGATGAACTTTTCAGTATATTAAATAATAATATATTTTTCAGACGAAATATCATTAAGTGTATTATAAACAAAACTGCTGTATTTATTTAGTTGAATTGTTGAAATTAAATAATCTTATTTATTTATTCAAGTTTATTGCGTGAGGAATGAAGAAAAATAAACGTTCATAGCACGATTATATTTTAAGATTATACATTTAAATTAAACCCATTATTTACGAAATTAAGCTCAGTTTAAAAATAAATGTATAACTGAAACTTCGGTCACGTCCGAGCCGTTAATTCGTAGCAGCCGTAGCGCGTAGCTCGTAGCACGTGTAGCTATCGTAGCGTATCGTAGCTGGCATAATACTTGCTTTTAATAAAAAAAACACGGATTGAGGCCACGTGTTGGGTATTAATTAAGTGATCTAGGACTTTCCAGCTTCATTGCTGGTATGTAACTTATTTAGAAAAAATATAATATTTTTAAAATATTTTAGTTTTTATATTAAAAAAACAAGCTTTTAAAATTTTGATTCTATGCTGTGAGTCCTTGAGGAGTCCTATTACCTGAAGCCAATCCTGAGCGTAGTCATCAGCCAATCAGGTCACCAATATCATTAAAATGCATTGTTATCGGAACCAAATTAATTTGCGAAATGTCATCCCCGGATGTGAGGAAGGATGAGAGGAAGTATTTCTAATTTTAGATCTACTCGTATTATATAAAACTAATGAATAAAGCAAGTTAAATACAAGCTACACTCCTGGTTCTATTTGAACTGTAAAAAACCAGTTGTATTAGCGATATATTATAATACTGTCAATATAGTGCATGTTGGTGACCGCAGTAGATGTAAATACTACTCAGGAAGACGCTGTTGTCCATCTCCTGGAAAATCCTATTACGACATCCCAGGTCCAGGTAGGAGCGGTGCTATTTTACAAAGTTAACTCGGTACCACACGGGGGGAAACTGCGTCATATAGTGCCGTCCAAAACACTACCTCAGTGCTTGAAGTCGAAGGCGTTCAAGCAGCGTGTGTTGCCCGCGATGACATATGGCTCTGAGGCGTGGTGCTTTACGTTGGTGTCGGCTTAGTCCACAAACTCAAAGTCACATAACATAAGATAGTGGGCATCCGCTGAATTCAGAAGGCTCAGGACCGATTAGAGTGGCATAATTTAGGAGAGGCCTGTGTCTAACAGTGAAGTCCGCTGTTAGACATAGGCCTCTCCTAAAGGCTGATGGATGGACTAACAATATAAACTCCATTAAGGCCCAGTTCAGGTCTCAATTTGGGGTTCGACTTCTACCTTGAAAAGAAATTCATGTCACTAAATGGATACACACACACGCGTTTGAGCAACACAAGGATTACTAACACCCAGCACCGTCTGTGTAGTTGTGATAGTACTAATACGATCAACATTAAACCAGAAACACCAGAATCCCTTTACATGGCGACACGACCCAACCGCCGGACGTCGATACAAGTTCATTAATAATACATGACGCGAGAGAAACCGTGTTTAGTGTGAAATGATATTATTAAGTTTATAAGCTTATATTTTTATAGTACACACAAAGACGATGTTTGTGCACACAAAGATATAGAACTAGTTTTTAAGAAAACTAGTTTTGTCTTATTAGATTCCGTGATGGTAAAACTACTTTGAGCTTTACTTAGAAAAATTCTCACATATATTTGAGGTGTATAAACCGGGCAAGTGCGTGTCAGGCCACGCATAATGTAGGGTTCCGCTGTGGTTCCGAAGTTGTAAGGTTATCGACTATTATTTATTAACTACTTATGCAAACATAGCCGTGATAGTTTTCCTTTTAAATTCATCATTATAATCTATGATATTGGAGTTTTAATAAATATGTATATCCATGTCGAATTACAGGTTTCTAGTACAAAGAGTCTCAGCGCTTTGCTTCGAACAAACGGACAGACGGATAGACGGACGTGATGAAACTATATGGGTTTAGATTTTACTTAATCGTAAGAACCCTAAGAAGTAAGACAATGGATTTGACCCATCATTGACGAATATGCTATATAATGAAGGAAAATAATATGTTATCGTATTTTGTATGAAAACATGGTAAATAATAATGAATTTTATGGTTCTATATTTGTCGGAGTAGTGTGGGCGTGAGTAGGTTGAGCTCGAGTCGAACTCAATTTGTACGAGTAATGGTGTATTTCCAACATTTTAGGCAATTATGGAGATATAAATTTGGCTCATCGGTGGATTACCCTCTTATTCTGTGACTGGTTTCTGGAACTTTTTTGGTTTACAGTGGTATTCGGGATGAGTATTGATTCACTTGTATATGAACGGAGGGGTAAATAATTTATTCATGTAGGTATCACTTCCGTGGTATCTGGAACACTTAGGCATGTTTTTTAATCTAACAGTATTTTGTTTTTTGTTGGTCAATCACTTAGAACGACACTGTGACTATAAGTAACCATATACGTAATATATGTACATGTATACGAGTACATCTTCATCTCTACAAATAAATAAAAAATAACAATGAACCCGACTGCGTAAAAAAACAAAAAAGAAAAAAATAAGGCCAGTAGTTTAGAATGTTATTAAAAGTATTACTGAACAACTAGTTACACCATAGAAGGATTAACAGTCGGGACCCATTCTTAAACCAATCAAATCTTGTTTGTTTTTTCCTAAGCAGCCCTGTAAAAATTAAATAGGTCCCGACTGTTAATCCTTCTATGGTTTAGTTGTTCACTATTACTTTTAACAACATTCTAAACTCATTCAGATTCATTGACTTCTTTATTAGATGAAAAAAATTGCAATGTAGTCATTTCATTAACGGAGTTAAGAAGTATTGTGAAAAAAATCGGCTTTTTTCAATATACCCAAAGTCACTCTCACAATTAAGACGAATCTAACGGCACCTCTCGAGCTGAAATTAATCAAGCCATTCAGGCTACAGAGAGTGCCAACGAAATATAGATAAGATACATACATACACTTGAAAAACATAACCCTCCTTCTGGCACAGTTGAGTAAAAAATAGATTCAGTAATGTTTTTGTTCGGTTACAGTGAGACAAGATCCCAGGGAGCGTAGTTATGTCGATAAGGGACAAGTTCGCTGAGTTAGCTTGTTGACTTATCGAACTTCGTGTCAAGCTCGTAAATACATTGTTTTCTTTGCGGACTGTGTTACTACCCGACTTGATCCACTTGCCGACAATCTTGCCTTGTTTAGGTTGAGTAGTTGTGTTAGTTTAGTAGAAACGTTCATGAGGCTTTGGTGAAGGGAGATCTCCCGCCAGGCGAGGTGTGTTGCCTGGGAGGTGGCCGAGCCCCGACTGATGTTTTTTTTGCATCTAGCAAAAGCGCATGGACTACCCTCTGGATATGCGCGAAAGAGAAGCTGAGAATGCATTATGCATACCAGCACAGCCGGCTATGCTGGTTATGTGGGTAAATTCATATTTCAATACAATACGCATCAATTTGAGCAATCAAGTTGTCAACCAAGAGAGTGGCAAAACACAAAACCATACACGAATCTTTACGTTACTGCTATGTCGTTAAACCTAAAAGGATGTATTTTTTCATTTCTACCTTATTTCAAAGTATAAAAAGGCCTTTCCGTTAGATTTTGTGAATAGAAAACAAAACGGCTTAGCGAACTCGCTTGATTATTCCGAACTGCAGTTAGCATTCCCATTGTTGAATGAACGCTCTAGCTATGTGTGATACGACCTGTTTTTCTCTTTTCCCTTTATTTTTTTCTAAGACAACAGGCTTGGTAAATTAGAGCTAAACAGGGTCCATGTTTAGCCTGTTTCTTTAATTTAAGTACCAACTTAAATTAAAGAAACAATGGACCTTCAGCTACACTAGCATTAGGGATTCGACGACCAATCATGTTTTGAATATGAGCAATTTTATTGACTCTCACCATCCATTCGGAAACGATGTTCACCGTTCCTTATGATTTCAAATTACAAGTTGTAACATTATGTAAATAAGAAGTGTTAATACATTACGAGCTTTGTTATTGAAGTTGATTAATACATATCAAACCAAGAACATTAACATTGACGGTTAAATCGAAACTCGATTATCTAAAGAATATGTAGAGGAGCAGGGCAATACCGGTTGACAGTCGTAAGTAAACTTGAAAATAAAAACTGATTCAATCGTGTATCTTTGCGATTGATCGTAGCTTACGCCAGATTCGTACTTGACCAGTTTTTCTTATTAACGTTTACAGATGTAAGTTGATTTTAAATTGCTAATTTATCGACTCTATTCTTGCCTCTGCTCTGAGTTTCATATCGTAATCAAATTTTTTCCCCTTTCTCGATATGCGACTGGGGCACACTTTTTCTTTTTCATTTGTTCCTTTGAGATCGAAGATACTCGTACGTATTAATTAGCTATTTCTATACGGTATACCACTTTGTCTTATATTGAATACGTTTGAAATTCTATTAGGATCAATAATAATGTTAACTATAGCGACTGATATTTTATTCATTTTTAAGAATGATGAAGATCTATTGTTAACTACAGTTATATTTAAAGTTGAGCAATACAAGTAACTTAATTAGTTCTTCATTGCTGAATTAAACAGTAATCTAAACACAATATTGTCTATATTTCTTTATGTTCTATTTAATTATCGTATGGTTTAAGCTGATGTCATGCCGAACTCTTTAATGTTTGAAATGCAAAGAAAGCACATGATTTTTGTTTATAAAACAATATTTCAACCTAGTAACATACGTTTTTATTTCAACTTACAAAATTACTCTTTTACTGTATTATATGAAAAACAAAACAAGCTGTTTTATTATTTAATGCCTCACAACTAACTGCGATATTTTCCGAAAGTAAAATTAACAAGCGACAAAAACAATTTCTAATTAAACCTTAGGTCCCATCGATATATAAACTTAGTATAATATTATTATTTAATATTTGTTTTTCGCTTAATCTTATATATAAAATTCTCGTGTCACAATGTTAGTTACCATACTCCTTCGAAACGGCTTGACCGATTTTTATGAAATTTTATATGCATATTCAGTAGGTCTGAAAATTGGCTACTATCTATTCTTCATACCCCTAAGTGATAAGGGTTGTCCACCCCTAACATTTTATTTTTATTTTTTGGATAAATTTTTATTTTAAATTTTTTTTTTATAATTTGGCATTAAAAATACATACAACCCTAAATTTTCACCCTTCTTTCACACCAAACCCTATTTTTTAATATGATTGTTAAGCGATACAAAGTTCGCACGGTCAGCTAGTTTTCTATATTTAGCGAAAAACAAATATACTCCATAAAATTCAACTTAAAAGTTTGTATGTTAAATACATTACAGTATGTATGTATGTAATTAAAAATAACAATTACATGATTCTAATCGCTTATCATGAGGTACTCTAGAAGCCCCGAGCGCTAGTCCGCGAATTTTATTTCATAACTGCGAGTAAGCTCCGGTGTTTATTCTACAAATTTATTTGCAATTTGTATAATAACCACAGCTGAATTAGGATTTAAACGGCTTATATTTAAATCGATTAATTATAATAATGACAGCTTTATTTTACTTTACATTAGTGATAATCCGTTGGTTTGTTTGTTGGATAACAGATAATTTGAATTTGTGGTTATTTGGTGTAGATACCTAGTTTTAAACTTGGGGAAAAGTAAATCATTGTTAAATTAATGAAACTTAGCGAATAATATGTTGTATTTATAGCTGAGTGGTTTGAAATTCAGTTCCCCAATTGGTTGGTCAATATGACCCAAGTATCATGCAAAATAATAACAAAAAACAGTTGCGTTAAATAATTAGCTTGCTTAGTTTTTTAGAGTGAATTAGTATCCTATAAATTAATATTATGTCAAACTCTTTAATAGCTGTCTTGATATTTGCCATAAATATCTAGTGGATTATCTTTACCGGACTTAAATAATACTTAAGTATCTTATTTGAGCTTTTGAAGAATTTACAAACAGAATCCATTAAGAGATAAGTGTATGTGTTTGTGTAGTGAGTGTAATTGGCAAGTTACTGTCGTCCGTAGTTGGCACTCTGTAGCGGCGCGGCTGCTTCACTTGTGCGCATTGCCGTAGTCGCATCATGTGGGTACTTTGATACTTTAAGAGAAATTTAATTTAAATGCTATATGGAAGCGGTAGTTACTCAGCTCATTCAACTCATGTAAGCAATGGTAAGCTTTATCCATTCCGGCTCCGTATTTAATATAAAGATATTTTGTGTCAAGATAAAAAAGTTTTATTGCTTATGTATGAAGTATCAGCAAATAAAATAAATTAATTTTTCTAATTGGTCTAAATACAATTTCCCACGCAAAACAAGTCTCGCAGACTTCCAGTAAAAGCAATTATCTTATCGCGTGGGTATAAAAGCAAAAAAAACTATTATTTATTAGACTACTTAAATATTAAAAATAAAATTATATTAATCACTTTATCGAAAATTAAAATCACTTTGCTTCGGTTTCCGTACAGATTGATCATGGTTTTCGTACAGATTGAATATAGTTACATATTTCTTTAATAAAAATAGAATTATCCCATGTTACTCAGAAATACTTAAAACAGCATAAAATATTTAGGTAAACAACAAACCAGCGCAACAAATTTCTGTATGCATACAAATTATTTGCTTCAAATGAGTTTTGAGACGTTCTTCATTCATATTTTTGTTTTATAAAATTACCTCTAATATATAAAAATCTCATGTCACGGTGTTTGTGGTCAAACTCCTCTGAAATGGCTCGATTATATACTTACTTTGATATTTATATACTTACTTTGATAAACAATAAAACTATTTTCTAATAAACAAACAGCATTAGTAATTTCCTTTTATTATTTTTACTTTTGCACATTTGTAATGAGATGTTATCGTCTCATTTCGTTGGGGCGTCGATATGTTGTAAATATTTTTATTTCGGCTGGAATTCCAGCTTGTGTTTTAACAACGGCTCGTTTTTCGATAACATTAACAAAGCCAGCTCTAATGGCCATTAGTATTGCATTGCGGGTTAGTAGAGTCATTTGAATAAAATCTCCATAAAAGAAATTAAAGCGCACGCGATACCACCGCTTAATATTTGTAACGTACACTCATTAGATATTACTTAACCTACAAGTAACCAACTTATTGGGCTATACTAATATGGTCGGTTAATTTACACCAACTGTCTAAAGTACCTGTAATATTGTGTACAAACGATAATTTCGATATGTTAGTAAATTATTAATTGATACATGTAGTTAAACGGTTTTTTTTTATAGCCTGAAGGGCAGACGAAAAAGCATACGGGCCACCTGATGGTAACTGGTTACCGTCGCCTATGGACATGAGCAACACCAGAGGAATTGCCAATGCACCACCGGCCCTGAAGGAGAACTCTTTTCACACCTTTTTTGAAGAACCCCATGTCATAGCGCTCCGGGAATACCTCGGAAGGAAGCTCATTCCACAGTTTGCACGTGTGTGGCAAAAAAGTTCGTGAAAATCGGACTGTAGAAGTACTCCACGAGTCCAATCGGTGTGGATGGAACTTCAATCCTCGGCGAGTGGTGCGATGATGAAAAAGAGATGTAAAGGGTTAAGTTGCGTAATGTAAGTAGCAATGACCTGGAGTATCTATTTTTTGTTTCGATTCCTGTTGCGTCCATATTCTACGCAACTGAAATCAAGCATAATCAATTTGTAATCAAAAACTACTTGTCAGATCTCGCGCAAATTTCAATTCACCACCACCGTTCGAATACATAAAGAATCATCAAAATCGGTACACCCAGTAAAAAGTTATGGGAATTGAGAACATCTTCCTTTTTTGAAATCGGTAAAAATGATAGTCCGTAAAACTAAATAGATAAAACATTTTTATAGTTTTCTATTGATGTTATAAAAATATTTCATACAAACTTTCATCCTGTTTCCCAGGGAAACCTTTTAATTTTCCGGGATAAATGATTCCTAAAATATGACCCGGAGTATTAGTAACAACTTTACCAATTATCATCGAAATTCTTTCAAGGGTTTTCATGTGATGCCCTGTCAGACAGACAGACAAACAATAATTCTAAAAGAAATATTGTTGTGCTCTAACACGTTATTGAAGTGCAGGGGGCACTTCAATCAAAGGGGGGCACTAAAATCAAAATTAAAAAAAAATATCAATGTACAGATGCCCTTTGAGTTTTATTACAGTGTAGAAGATTTAAATATATTTTATTAATTCATAATAATAAAGTGCGAAATATTAAAAATATTCCATCCATCCATCCATCAGCCTTTGGAGGTCCACTGCTGGACATAGGCCTCCCCTAATTTGCGCCACTCTGACCGGTCCTGAGCTTTCTGAATCCAGCGGATACCCGCTGTCTTCTTCAGGTCGTCAGTCCACCTGGTCGGGGGGCGTCCTATGCTCCTTTTTCCGAGACGTGGGCGCCATTCAAGAACCTTTCTTCCCCAACGGTTATCGGTCCTTCGCACTACGTGGCCAGCCCATTGCCACTTCAGCCGGCTAATTCTTTGAGCTATGTCGGTTACCCTTGTTCGTCTACGGATCTCCTCATTTCTGATTCGATCACGTAGAGAAATACCGAGCATAGCCCTCTCCATAGCCCGCTGCGCTACTCTGAGCTTCTGGATTAGGCCAATAGTAAAGCACCACGTCTCGGATCCGTATGTTATCACTGGCAACACACACTGCTCGAACACCTTCGACTTCAGGCACTGAGGTAGTGTTTTGGACGACAAGATATGACGCAGTTTCCCGAACGCAGCCCATCCGAGTTGGATTCTACGAGTGACTTCTTTCTCAAAGTTGGACTTACCCATCTGGATCACCTGTCCCAGGTAATTGTATTCGTCTACAACTTCGAGAGCAGCGCCGTCAACAACAACCGGTACGGGTGTGACATGGACATTCGACATGATTTTCGTCTTGTCCATGTTCATCTTAAGACCCACCCGTTGTGAGGCGCTGTTCAAGTCCCCGAGCATTGTACCAAGTTCTTCCAGGGAACTCGCCAGGATGACTATATCATCGGCATATCGCAGGTGTGTGATGTATTCGCCATTGATGTTAATGCCACGTCTTTTCCACTCCATCAGCTTAAACACGTCTTCCAACGCAGCGGTGAACAGTTTTGGGGATATAACATCCCCTTGTCTGACACCTCTCTGCAGTTGGATGGGGTTCGTTGCCGTGTCGTGTACTCTGACGGACATGGTGGCAGATGAGTATAAACATTTCAACACCTCGATATACCGGTAGTCGATCCGGCACCGCTGGAGAGAATTTAGTACCGCCCAGGTCTCGATAGAATCAAAGGCTTTCTCATAGTCCACATAGGCAACACACAACGGCAAATTATACTCCTCGGTCTTTTGTATAATCTGCCGCAGTGTGTGTATAATATGGTCTATGGTGCTGTAGCCTTTTCGGAATCCTGCTTGTTCGGGAGGCTGGAAGTCGTCAAGCCTGCGTGCAATGCGATTTGTGAGGACCCTCGAGAACAGCTTATAAACGTGGCTCAGAAGTGCAATGGGCCTGTAGTTCTTCAGAAGGGTTTTATCGCCCTTCTTGAAGAATAGCGTCACCACACTTCTGCCCCACGCTTCCGGGGTAGTTCCAGTATTAATGACGGAATCGAACAGTTTTTGGAGCGCCACTAGAAGGGGTTTCCCTCCTGCTCTTAGAAGCTCGGTTGTGATTCCGTCATCTCCCGGTGCCTTGTTGTTTTTAAGCTGTTTGAGAGCCTCTCTAATCTCATACAGGCTGACGTCCGGGATATCCTCTGTGTAGTGTCGGGTCAGTTTAGCTCGCTTGTCACTCTCGTCGCGAGGAGGTGGAGCTTGAGAGGAGGTATACAACCGTCCGTAGTATCTCTCAGTTTCTCTCAGAACTTCGGGTTTCGACGAAACCATGGTGCCGGACTCGGTCTTCAATCTCGTAAGCTGACTTTGCCCAATAGACAGATCCCTGGCGAACACTTTTGAGCCCCGGTTTTGCTCAATAGTGTTTTTCACACGATTTGCGTTGCGTTTACGCAAATCGCGTCGCCTGCACTTGGAGATCTGTTCATTGAGCCGTCGGTATTCCCTCATAGAGGTTGGAGACTGCACACATAGTTCTCGTCGATCCCTCATAAGACCGAGAGTTTGTTCTGAGAGAACCTGAGACCTACCACTAGGGTGGGTCTTGAAATACTTCGACCCTACCTCGTGGACAGTTGTAACCATCCTGGTGTTATACTCGTCCACTGACGTGCACGATTCTAGGCACGCAAAACGGTTTCGCAGCTCAAGTTGAAAGTTTTCGGATCCCTGGATTTGGATAGGTGTTGGGCGAAGCGTAGACTTCATCAGGCGTGACCGTTCCAGCTTCAGGTCGATATTTAATGTGCCTCTTACAAGTTGGTGATCGCTTCCGGTTTTAAACCTGCTGATCACAGAGACATCATTAAATATATGCCGTTTGTCTGCCAGAATGAAGTCTATCTCGCTTTTCGTGGAACCATCAGGACTTATCCAAGTCCACTTGCGTTGCGGCTTCTTTCTGAAGAAGGAGTTCATCATGAAGAGACCTTCCTTCTCCAAGAAGTTAGCCAGCAAGTGTCCTCGGTGGTTCCGTCGTCCAATTCCGTAGGGACCCACTTTCATCTCGGCGCCGCTTTGCGTGCCTAGTCTCGCGTTGAAGTCCCCCATTACAACATTGAAATGAGCTTTAGAGGTATGTATGGCTCTGCTTATGTCCTCATACATAACCTCAACCTCATCGTCAGGATGTGTCGAAGTCGGCGCATATACCTGTACAACCTTCAACGAATACCGTTTGGATATTCTGAGTGTAAGGTACGCTACCCTGGACGACACGCTCCCAACTTGCACAATGTTGTTGACGAGGGACCTGTGAACGAGAAACCCGACACCACCTTGGGACTGATGTTCGCCTTCCCGGTGATAGAACAAGTTACCGGATTTGAGTATTATCGTGTCCTCCCCCTGTCTTCGGACTTCAGATAAACCCACAATACTCCAGTTTAACTTGTCTATCTCTTCTTCCAGCTCGTTTACCTTGTCGTCGGTCCTCAGTGTCCTGGTGTTGTATGTTGCCAGGTGCAGAAGTCGTTTTTTAGATTGGTAGCCCGATCTCTGCCGGCGATTCTTAGCACCCCCTGCCCCGCCGTTACCATAGCCGCTACCGTAACTAGGAATAGCGGGGCTGCCGGGGACTGGGGGCCGAGGCTTAGTTGTGGCTATCATTTGGGGGTTGTAGCCAGTAGTCACCACGCTTGGCCAGTGCGTGTTGGTGACCGCAGTAGATGTTTTTAGTCCGCAGGGAGACGCTGCTGCCCGTCTCCTGGAGTATCCTATTAGTCGCCTTTTACGACATCCCAGGAAGAAGTAGGAGTGGTGCTATTCTACAAAGTGGACCCGGCACCACACGGGGATGGACCCGGCACCACACGGGGAAAAATATTATTGTTAAATAATTATAATTTTCAGATAAATTCAAAAACATATATTTTTATTCCATCAAACTTCAAAATTCTTTTGAAACAGCGTAGTCGAAACGACGAAGGTTTGTAATAAGCATTGTAAAATAGGGTTTGTGATCTAGGGTTAAAAACATAATGGAATATATATGGAATGAAGTCAGGACCGAAAGTGGATTAAATAGATGTATCGACTAAATACGTTACTAAGTACTACCGTTATTATATTTGCACAAAATATTAAATGTCAGAGATTAAAATATGGTCCGAGATTGTGTTAAAGTTTTACGCTACACAATAGTAGAAAGAGTGATAAATATTACTCCTAGCTATGTTTTATAGGTCAACGGGTCCAACTCACGACCCACATTCTGAAATATCATTGTGCATAAAATAATCTCACTGAAAATAATATCAACTTGATCTGATACAGCTTTCTCTGCTTGTTACCTTCACAGAGTGCTAACACTAGCTACTAAATCTTTGGCTTTAAGTCATATGGGAACAAAATGTTATTTTTAACAGACTTCAAAAACAAAATAGAGGAGGTTCTCGATTCGATTGTGTTTTCTTTTTAGTGTGTTAATTTTACTGGGTGTACTGAATTTGATGATTCTTTTTATATTCGAAAGCTAGTGCTTGTCATGTGGTCCCATTTAAATTTGAGCAAGACTTGACGAGCAGTTTTTGAGATATCTTTGAAGTCACTTATTTCTTTAGAAAAAATATATATTGTAAAATTTAATGTAACATCTGTAAGTTGTCTTAGTGTCCATCAATCCATCCCATTGTAATCATCTCTGACAACAGAGAATTGACAACAGAGATCTTTAGTAGCTCAGTATGTTATCCAGCTTAGGTCTACACATACTTATGAATGTTGATGCGCAACCGAAATCATAGGTAGAATGGGCTTCGTAAATTGTCACGTATGTAACTGCAGTATTACATTGTGATCCTTCGATGCACGAAGCATGAAGCAAAATTATCATCATATTTTTAAACTAGCGGTAAACCACCCAAACACAGACCGTTCTTAAAGTTCCCTAACTTGATCAACTACTTTCAGTTGATACAAGAGTTGAGGCTAAGTGCGTTATAAAAGTCTAAACAGTGAATTTTCTTACAATAAAATCTCTTACGCCTTCCTTATTTTATCAAAGTAACTATCATTGAATCAGTTTCTTTGATTGTTTTTAATTTCAACGTATACGTCGACCAATTGAAAAAAATATACAAAGTTTATTGAGTGCTAGAATAAATAGAAGAATTTTCAAAAACATAAAGAACTTAAGAAAGTATCTGGGACTTATACACTAAATTACTATCTAGTAACTAAAATTCTAAGTAACTAAAATAAGATTCATACAGTGATAATGCAGCATCACACACCACACACAGACACGCACATGCCACAGACACACACACACAAACACACACACACACACGCACGCACACAAGAATGCATGCCGGACACAAACCGTAACTTAGTTTAGTATTTAAGTTTCTCATTTTAAGTGATGTAAAAATCTTATGGGAAATAAAATTCTTCTTTAAACCGAATTTATGTGCATCTACTAATAATATGAAATTCAGCTGTTTATGTAGTTGCCATTAAAACATATTAAAATAATATCAAGAAACCTAAACTGCATTAATTTTGGCAATATTTTCTCTTGGACGGACGATTACTCCTGTATAAATGTTAAGTAAAACGAAAAGTTTATTCTTACTCTGAAACAATTACTGATTTTATTCTCAGGATATTATACAAGTTTGGTCGTATTCATCCTCAGAGAAATCACTGATTGCTGCATGATTATATTTTATCGAGTGGTTTATCTATTGTGTAGTCTTATTGCGGCGAACGTAGTATCCAATAATACGTGATGCGTGATGACATCGGCGTATTCCCGAGAGTACATTCGTCGATTCCATTAATGACTGTTTCGCTGCTATATAACCCTAAAGTATAGAAAGTTATTTATTTAATGGAAAACTTGTCTTTACTCGGTTTAAGGAGCACCGCAGACCTCAGCCGTGACTTAAAGTGTATATCTAATTGGTATCTATTGGTAATTGGTAAGAGACGTGTAAAAGCATAAAAGACCAATTACGATGGTAAGGCCCAGGTTTATATTCATAAAACGAATTATACAAAAAGTATTAATTGCATTTTGTGTTGACGTACAAACTTTATACCTTTCAGTGCACGCTCGATTGATAGTTCTAGAGCGTGGTGCGATAAAATCCAAAAATATTGCAAGCTCGTGCCGATACGTACAATAATGTGCCGTTTTGAAAATCATTTCGACTACAATTTCGCAATAATTCAGCTGTTGTGTTCAGAATTCCCGGGTGATGAGCTCGGAAATAACGCGCGCTCGGAATTTGTCATCCATTATGCATATTGTAGCGCGCTCGTGGAATCAATGCCGTCATAATAACACTGTATTTTTCGCTATTTTTGTTAGTCCGTTCAAGAATTTGAAATATATTAGAATACGCAACGAATTGACAACCTCCTCCTTTTTTTAAGTCAGTTAATATTTAAAACATACGGCGCCGTCAGCAGATAGATTAGGTAGCGTTAAAACAGGTCAGCTCTATAGAATTTGGTAAAAAAGTTTTTTTTTGATATAATTTTAATTTAATTTCAAATTTTTATTTTTTTACTTTATATGACTAGCAAATAAACCTTTATACAAATGACACTTTTTAAATATAAGTGTTTAATTAAAGATAAAAATCTTAAAGATACGTTCTTCGGATCGCCCACAAATCAAGAGGTAAGTATCCAGAGCTAGTGTATATCAATTATAAATATTTGACTTTGCAGGTATCTTATATAAACTTTCATAGTTCAATTAAGACGATATTACAATTGAACAGATGGTCATTTTATTACCTCGAATAAGCAATAAATCAGTGAAGCTATTAATTGCAAACGCTTGTTACAAGATCAAACGGATTACTTGTAATGGCTACTAGCAATTATATTCGTCGCTTCGTTATAATCGTTTGCAATCAAGAAGCACGAAATAAAGGCTTTTGAGGCGTTTTGTTTAAGTAATTAACAAATGGACGGAACAAAGCGGGTCTGAGCAATCAGACATTAATAATGGATTTCGAACAGTAACAAGGATTAACCAGTTGTTAGAGATTATATTTAACTATTGATTTAAAAAAATATATTTATAGTTGTTCATACATCATGTTGTACGTGTAGGTAATAAAATGCATTTTTATGCATATGGCTAATCAAATAAATTATTAAAGTAAATTATACATTATACATATTATACCTAATTATACTTCGGCAAAAGGATGCCTCAGCTTTAGATGACGTGGATATCTAAACAAAGTTGCATAAATACTGATTATACAATTACATATATGACATCTGACCTTCGTACTTGTAACATGAAACGAGTGGAGCTCGACCCACTCGAGTTCCGCCGCCCACCACCGCCACCACCGCCACCACCGCCGCCGCGGATGTCGGAAGGTGACGGATAATAGAAAGATAACCGTCCCTTTTCCGGGTCAAATGTAACACGTCGTTTTCCCCTTATACTAAAAGGCACCTTGGGACCAATAAAATAATGGTATTTGGTATAAAACACAATTTAGCCATTTTTATATTATGCCATAAATTTAGGGTGAAAAGATAAGATGTTAGATAATTTTTATGTATAGAAAGTAAGGTTGAATGTTTCTACTGTTTGTTTGTTCTGAGCAAAAAGCCTTGCCACAGGTCATAACTGGGGTTATAATGTATATTGATTTCTTAGAATTGTACTACACATTGTTCAATAGCGGATAACTGATAGTAAAACCCTTACAAATGCTTACGCACTCATACATTGCCAGTGTTGGTAACTAACCCAATGAATCTCGATGCCGGAACTATAGGTAGGTTTCTTAGTTCTTCTAAGTAAGCTATACCACTGGAAGGAAGTAACTGACAAATATAGAGATCATCAATAAACAAACTAGAGCTAATCAGAGCATTTTTATGAAATAGACTCACAAATCCTTTTAAAACCCATGTGTCAATTAAAATTTAAAGTATTACAAGTTAAATATAAATCATTAATGAACGAGTTAATCAATGAAATTTAATCGTCAAATGTATGCCACAATTTGAATAATTTATGATAGTTTGGTTATCACAATCACGTACGCCACAAGCCGCCGGATTATGAGCGCTTCTTATCTTCACATACACTTTGTTTAATTACATACATACAACTGTTGTCATATCAACGTCAAAGCAACTTGTGGATTAAGAAATAATTGTCACTGTCTTCAGTATAGTTACTATTAAGTATTCTGTACTTCAGTGAAGAAAAACCTCCTTGGAATAGATTTTCTCATGATAATTCTTATGCTGGAGATGCCTACCTCTCGCGAGTAATTTTGTAGTCGAAAAATGCTGAATTTTCACGTATGACTTTTCGTGCAGCTTCCGAATAAAAATTTCTGCAATAATAACAATAAGCTTCATAGAAGAAGATACAACACTAAAACTAAACATTTTGTGTATCACATTGAAAAACATTTGCTAAAAATTAGGGTTGTAGAAATGCATTCAGAAATGTGCCCAACAAACGCTGAACTAAAGAGAGAAACACAATTTGCGCGAACAAATTAAAGTTGGCTCCAAGCTTTGTCTTTGGAAATTGAAAAACTAAACTAAGATTTGCCTGAAATCTCGCCGTCGCTGAACGCCTAACGAAATTGCATTGTGATTGTACTTCACTGCACGTGGTTGGATACAATTATTTGATATTATTACTTTTAATAACAGGAGAAATGGAATTTTATAAGGTTTCCAGTCTGCTTCACTCAAGGAAATCATATTACTGTCTTAGAAGTATTAACGTCGGGTGACCGAGCGTTTTCATTTATTACGTTTGATACTGATACCATTTAAATAAAAATGTTTTAAAGGTATGTTTTAATGTTGGCTGTGGCTTAGATTTACAGGATATTTCAGTTAAAAACAAAAAATACAAAGTATCTAATCTACTTCCATAGTCTGGATGCAATCTATTCCAACTATCTGTCAACAGGCAATACGCGGTTCTTGTTCTTCTGCTCTAGCCGACAAAAATGAGTACATCGACGAGTCATCTGATTGTAAGTTGTTATCGTCACCCATGGACATTAGTAATACCTTAGGTATCAACGACGTGTTGCCAGCCTGGAAAGAAATGAGAAGAAAGAAAGATAACTCTCAATAAATTATTGGTACGAATTTTTTTTTTAAATAACAAAATATACCAAAGCACGTAGATAAAACTATCACAAAATATATAAAAAGTATCAGAAAAAAACGTTTTAGATAAAACTATCATCAAAAATATAAAATTGTATTGTGAATTCTGTAGTTTTGTCCTCTGTTAAACCCTTATATTGTTATTGTGACAAATAATATGACGGTGGGCCGGGATGATGCCAATTTAAATTCCCAGCCACTACATTTTCTTTTTCATATACCTAATACTATTTTTACTTTCTTTGATAGAATTTTCGTAATAAAATACTAATCAGGAGAAAGTTTTCTATTCCATGCATATTTATTTTCCTACCTCATGTTCCCTGAAAACCTTTTAGTGAATACAAGAATCAAGGATTCGGCCTTGATATCAAAGTTATTCTGACGAATTGTGAAATATAATAATTCTCCGCTTCTATTTTTTTTATAAACAAAATGCTCGTAGTGAGTGATTAAGTTTCGTAACATCGGAAGATTGTGAGGGTAATTGGATGGTTGAATTCTTAAAAAAAAAAAAAAATTTTTTTAGCAATAATAAATAACTCAAGTATTATGTTTAGTTTAGACGGACTTCATCCATCCATCAGCCCTTGGAGGTTCACTGCTGGACATAGGCCTCCCCTAAATTGCGCCACTCTGACCGGTCCTGAACCTTCTGCATCCAGCGGATGCCCGCTGTCTTCTTCAGGTCGTCAGTCCACCTGGTCGGGGTGCGTCCTATACTCCGTTTTCCGAGACGTGGGCGCCATTCAAGGACCTTTCTGCTTAGACGGACTTAGAATTTAAGATATATCATCAGGCTGACCATTAATCCTTCCATCAATGGACTTCACCGGATGCCCACCTTGATCAAAGGCCACATCCAATAACAGCAGGCGGTTGGTGCGTACGAGGCGTTACTTCGTCCCTGTTTCATTGTTGAACAGGTAAACATGAATTCGCCGGTAATGTTCCACCGTATTTATGCCAATTTAAATCCCCTTTAATTTTGCTTTCATTCCGCGCTTATAATATCACCTTGTTGTTTACTGTTTGTTTTCACGAGTTGTGACCTTTTTGAATTTAATGTTATCGGAATAAATTCCTACAGTTTCATTCCTACGAAATAATTTTATGATTTCGCTTAATTTTACTTTTTGGTAAGAGTAATTAAATTAAAGTATGAGTAATTAAGACTAATTATTTAAAGTACTAGTTTATTGCGAATGAACTGCATAATATTATTCCGAGCGAGATACATTACTTATTATTATGGAATCAGCACAGTTAAATTATGTTATATATCCACCACAATTCGTATAATCCTTTTTAGATACATTGCAAATCAATAATCAGACAATAATTAAAAAAGTAAATAGTCTTCACAAACAAACTTTTTTAAATTTTTGTCTGTCTTTTTGTTCGTCCATGCTAGAACAGCTAAACTGTTTTATGTTGTTAAAATTAATACTGAACAACTACTTAGTTACACCATAGAAGGATAAACAGTCGGGACCCATTCTTCAACAAATCAAATCTTGTTTGTTTTTCTCAAGCAGCTCAAGAATGTTAATCCTTCTATGGTGTTCAGTATTACTTTTAATAACATTATAACTTACTGGCTTGTTTTTATCTTTTTAGTTTTTAATACGCAGTCGGGTATTTTGTTTTTTAATATTTATTTTAATTATTTATTTTGTACACACATAAATTTATTTTTATTTTATAATTATTTTTATTTAGGATTCATTGACTTCTATATTAGGAATTTTCAATTTAACACTTTCTCAGTGGAAGTCTCTTTTACTCCGTTTCGCCCAGCTATTTCGCGCTCATTGCCATTCCGCAATGGAATCCCTCTACAACGCCACATATGAACGTATATATATACATACATAGACTGATAAGCATATTACCCTTATACCATAATAAGTAGATACTACGACAAAATTAAGGTAGTTGAAAAAACCAATAATTTTGACAATATAGCAATGTTCTGTTAATCGGCCAAGTGATTTATTATAAAATCTTCATTCCCTTGTGTACGCCGAGAGATAAAAATTATTTGCGATAAACAGAGATGCAGTAAAATATTATTAGCATTATCTTCCGATTTTCTCGTCGTATAACTAAAAAAAAACAGTCATACCTAGATGAACAGGAAACAGCTAATAAATAAATAAATAACGCTTCACACTCATAGCCCCACACTAGGATTCCCTGTGTCGTGGGTACCATGGACAACACACAAGACAAGGACACTCACACCCAGACCGAGAACAGAAATTCAAATTCATAATTCAAATTACCCGCCTCGCTGGGAATCGAACCCAGGACCCTTGGCGCGGCGATCCGGCATGGTAATCATTGCGCCACACGGGTCGTCAAAGCTGTATCATCTACCCATGTATAATAACTTCACGACGCAAATGTTAGAAACACTAAGAAAACACTGAGACTATATCAAAGTGATTTCAAGTCCGACGTTTCGTGCCTCAGACGCAATCTGCTAAGCACACAAGACACGGATTTAAAAAATGAGTACCTCACTCTGTATTTTAAATTCAAGATATCTTGTTGGATCCCGCTCGTCACCTTGTTCGACTAATACATCAGTGCCGTGGGGATGAATATTTTTGCTTTGACTTGACGGGTTAAAAGTAAAAAAAAAGTCAAAAGTCAAGTATTTTTTTCAAATATTTGTTACCTACTGAAACAGGTGGGTTTCTTTGTGTTTATGTGTGTGCCAGGGTTATTTGAAGTAACCTCACTTTTGTTTCCACTATTTTGAGTTAAGTCGCGTAGAAAAAATATATTTTAACTAACCTATATATATTATTATTATATTTTTTCTCCACCAATCTGCACTGGAGCAGCGTGGTGAAGTATGCTCTAGGCCTCCTCAAGAGGAGAAGCCCGTGCCCAGTGGTGGGCCATTAATGGGTTGAAGCCAGCCATAGTTTTGGGAACTTCAGGTTTCTCTTATACGAGTACTTGATACTACAGTTCACGCATACGTCCTTTTCATGGAAGTAGCCGGCAAACGAGCTGAAGATAAGGTAAGGCTGATGGTAAGTGGCTATCGTCGCCCATGGACATCAGCAACACCAAAGGCATCACTGATACGTTGCCAGTCAAGAAAGAGAAAAGAAAAAGAAAGAAAGAACTGGCTCTCAAGCCCCCAGCCGGAACACGACGAGTCGTTTAGCGACTCATGCTCACGTACGAATATGCAGAGTCCCTCTCAATGCTTTGCAATATTTAATCGAATCAGGTTTTAAAATCAGAGGCATAGAACTCGAATCCGAGCCCTTTGCGGAAAACCGACGTTCAATCCATCGTGCTATTAGATCTGTTAGAAAGATTATATTCACGGGATAATGAAGATAACTTAATTAGACTCAAAGCACTCGGCATCTCTCCGGCCTGGATCCCCAGTGCATAGCAGTATTATAAAATGCTGCGCAAAACGTTATCTGTTTTAAAATTAAAGTCGTTATAGTGTGATGTCGCTTTAAAATTTCCATTGAGTGGGTCTCAAAGCTTTCATAACGCCATAACAACGTTGCGAACTGAATTTTCACGAAAATGCCTCGCGGAATATATTCGAAGTTCTGCGAATGAAACCGGAACGTAGTTGTTGACAGTGACGGTAGTCGAATCGGGTAATACGCAAATAGTTCGAGTTACTCTGCCATTAGTTAAACATAGTTACACGATTTCGTATACCTAATCGTAGGTAATATGTATCTTATCTTAGGTAACGATGTATCTAATCGTAGGTAACGACGTAGTTTACATCGTATAGGTTAGTTTGCATCTCAGGAAAATAATTCGTTCTCGCATAAAGGAAACAAATGTACGTATAATATGGAGATTGTGTTAAGAATACTACTCGTAATAACAGTTCACTTATCAATTTTGTGTGTTTATTGCAAGAAATTTAATATAAAGGAGAATGCCCATTTAGTATGGAACAATGTACTGACTTTAATATTTTTATGTCTTGATAAAAATACCTTTATTTGATTATGTTATCTTAATAAATTACACATACTAACTTTAGTCAATGTTAATAGTAGGAAATAAGAGATTTAAAACAAAATTAATTTGTATTTAGGTTATAGTAAACTCACAGTAATATATACTCTATGCAGGCGTATTAAAGTCGATTGCGTATGTAATGTCGATCTTTTAAGTTTCAAATTCATTTGACAGTCCCTAAACACCATGTAGTTTGTAATGTATTATAATATTACTCCTGGCTGATTATAATAATTTTCTAATTCATTTGACAGTCTCCTTACGTTATTTAGTTTGTTGTCGTGGTTGTCATGGATATATTATACTATAACTGTTGTATCATAATTATAATCGAATCAATACAACCTATTGGCCCGAAGGATCTTAAAAGATTCCTGATTGGCCCTTATCCAAACATAAATAGCCCAAAGCCAATCTTTTGTAAAACGGAAGTAAAGTTACTTATTATTTTCAGAAAATTATTCTCAATAAGGATTTTTTAGGAAATAGGGTAAAATACTTGAAATATTTTAATTAAATTTTTTGTCCAAAAATCATTGTGACACAATTATTTTTTTAAGAGTACTGGCTATGGGCATTCTCCTTTGCAAACACAAAGCCTAGCCTTGTCAGCTTTGAGCTAAGACTGCACTAAGAGCTAAGACACTGTTTATGTGATATATAAAATATCTGTAATATTTTGTTATGGGTCATGAGTCCTTGTTATATCTTGCGTTGTCCATGCTACCCGGAGCATAGGGAATCCGTAACTATCAGTTCGTAACCAACGGATAAGTGTATGAACCTCAATGAATGACAATGAATAATAATGAATGACGTATTATATATGTATCAATGAATAATAATGAATGAATTTTAATTTTAATAATTAATTTTAATGTAACATAGGAGGAATGCATGTAATGTATTTGCTAATGTAATAAAAATAACGAATATTTGTGCGCCATTAATTGGCAAAGTTTATTTGGACATAAATTCTATTATACTTATATCTACTGTACCCTGTGATTGTACCTGTACTTTGACAAATAAAAATGATTTGATTTGAATGAACGTAAATTATTTTATATAAAAGGTTGTTATATAAAACAATACAGTGGGGATAAAACAAAATGATTGTTGTAAACGTCGAAATAAAAAATGAATAACAATTGTTCCTGGTATGACTTTTATTTCGATAAGCAACGAATAGGTTTTTTACCCAAAACCACATTTAGTTTTTTAAAAGTTTTGTAAAGTACCACTAGCTATCAATATAATTTAGTTTACGGATAGAAAACAAAATGCAACCTTTGTAAAACTCAACTGGACCTTTATCATAGGTATGTTGTAATATTCACACCGCCACAAGATGCCAATAAATAACAAACTGGAGATGCGCTCTGCGGTTAAAATTCGACCGTAAGGGTCGAAGTGTTACTTCTCATTGACATTAAATTTGTGTGTCGGTATATTATTAGTGTGTGTATCAAATGCATGGTAGTATGCGTAAATGTTGATTTTTATTAATTTTATTATGTGTTTGTGATGCATACTAGGTATATAAAAATATTAGCTGCGTGCACTCCTTTTCTCCGTGTAAACTTTAAATGCGTCAAAATTCATTACGCCTCCGTCCGCATAACTATAAATACAATTTGTAAAAATTCACAAAGGTTTCACATATTAATGGGTATCGTAGATTACTTTTATACAGATAAATATAACAAAACTGTGATAGTATAAATAAGAATAAGTTGTAATTCAACATTGCGAAGTAAGGAAAAATAATATCACTTTTTTGATCCATAATATATTAATTTCTAATTTGGTGCGTGAAGCGTGCCAATGTGCTATTTAGAACACTTGATCCCATCGTAGAAAGATTACAATATATCACGATTACGACAGGAATAAGAGACATTTCAAATAGAATAGGTACACGTTTACACTTGTATGTGACACATAATCACAATAACAAAAGATATCCATTTACAAGAATGGGGAATAAATAATAAATAGTGTTTGGGTAATAAAAGATGGGGACACATGAATAGGGATGGACAGATGGCTGAACAATATCGAGCAATATGGGGACGGTGCCGCGGCCGTGGCGGTGTGGGACGGTCGGACGGTGGGACGATGGGACGGGCTGGGGCATGTAAACAGGGTTATTGTTATGGAAATAGATGTGTCGTAATATTATGAGACGTGGCAGAAACAATGATTTGTTTTCATGTTTCGAAGCCGCCCTAATGAGGAAACTTGACGCGTTCGTTTTTGTAGTGAGGGTTTTTGTTGAATTTTGGAATTATTATCTACTAATATGCAGGGTTTTCTTTCTTACAATCCTGCCATTGAACAAATTGCTTTGAATATCGTTTCTCCTAATGTCCATAAAACTAAGTGTACCTTGGTGAATCCCTCTGGAATAAACCATTAAAAATTGTACGTTACTGAAAACTAGTTATAATTGGGTTCTCTGCTTCCTCTTAGCTGGCAAAAAGACGATGTCTTTAGGTACTGGCACTTGTTACCAGTGACTAATATCTTTTAGGCGGTGTGGTGATGACCACCAAAAATCAAGAGGCTCTTGTTTTATGTTGGTTATTTAGATATACAAGATAGTCACGAAAGACGATAAATGATAATAAATGTGACATTGTTTAGACCTTTAACGATTAGATACTTGTGATACTTACGCCCCAACTCAGAGTCTTAAGGTTACTTAAAGTCCTTAGGTCCTTAGTACATAATTTGTGTGGTGATTCTTTACAAAGGAGCGATTAAAGTAACCGTTAGTGACTCTGAATTGGAGCGTTACACAAGCAATAATTAATTAATGATCCCACAATTGAAGCCTTTACTTACCTAACAGCATAGCCAATGGAGATGGATGGTGCAATTCGAATTCACAGAGACACCGCGGGTATCCGCAGGTACCGTACTTGTCGGAGATTGATAGTGTACCGGAATCGAATTCCAAATAGTGGCTCAATTCGCTAACAAAGGAGCACGACACGGCCCGCTAACAGCCGTGAAGCGATGTGAGTCCAACCGCTCAAGTCGACGAGCGGAGCGAGTTTAAAAGCAACGCTTTTTCTATTGTAACCTAATCATAGTCATAATGTGTGTTTGCCTCTATCTTTGTGTATATTTCAAGAAAATAATTTAATTCGAAATCAGAACTTTATTTTGAATAGTTGTCAAAGTCGAAAATGATTTTCGAAATTGTCAAAATGTAGAGAGATAACAGAGTTGTGCTGAATTAAATGAAGGCATCCTGCTAAAATAATTGTATATCATAATAATTATATAAACCCTGTTTAATATCTAAAAAATCCAAAAATTAGCAGTAATGACATTAACATAATACACGAACTATATTTAATTTCATACTCAGTACTCAGTTTCTTGCTATCGCCGAGCTCATAATGGTCTCAGATGAATAAAAAAGGTGAGATAATGGTGTTATGTTTTAAAAGTTGCAAAATCGTTTCTAAACAGTCGTCTATATCTCGTGGCTTGAAGCCTTGCGTTTGGTCAGTGTCGCTCTAACGCCACAGCGCTCTGTGGGATAATTAAACCGTTGCGACAAAATGACCCCGGTTTGATTTGAACGCTGGGAACCCGCCGGATAGCTGCCACACCTATCTATTACGTAGGTTCACTGAATGAGGAGTTAACTTAATTTGAGAGGAGGACGGACCTTTCAACGATTCCTGGACCGAGTCACCACTGTACGTGCTAATTATATAGCATGTCGCTTTGAACAAGTTAGTATTTGGGTTCGAGGTTTAACTACCCTCCCTGCCTGTTCATATTCTTAGCGCATGATAATGTATATCTCATTCTTAAGCTTTAACGGTAGTTCACAAGAAAGTTTTAATATATTATGTTTAATATAATAACTTGCTAGAAATAGAACTAGCAGCTGCGGTGTGCGAATGTTCTAAAGAATGCGGAATTTAGAATAACAAGGCCCTGATGTTCATGAGGAATAACATTATGAATATTGTATGCCGTGGCCGCTATAAGGAAGGCGCTCGCGGGAATGTTTTCATAGTAAACTACAATAACAGAGCAAACATTAGAACCGATTTTTTGCCTCCAAATATTGCTCGGTAGAGATTTCTCGATTTTATTTTTTGTTTGTTTCCCTCATTGCATTATCTTTTTAATACAGTTTTGTATTTTGCATATGGGTTCCTGTACATAACAATGTTAAGTTTCCAAACAATTCTGTGGATGATCTCCAGTTTCAAAATTTTTGTGTTTGTTCCGTGCTTCAGATGTAATGTACGAGGAGGTGGTTGTTATTTGGGATTAAATTATTATATTACATTTTAAAGTGTATAAACATTAGTTCATAAAATAAATCTGAAATTAGCGGAATCAGCTCATTTCGATAGTCACTTTCATCTTTTTGAAGTAATAATTATGTACAACCTTGACATTCGCTTTTTACACCCATTCAATAAAATTATTTTAAAAATATCTAGGTTTTTATTGGTCTTTTCTCAAAGGTGATATAACAATGACCTAGTATGAATATGAGACAATGATCCATTCGCATCACCCTTTTGAGTAAATATATTTTAAAAAACAAATCGGTAGATAGTCCGACTTACTAGTTCGATGATTGGAGTAGAACTAGTGGGAAAGCGGTAGATACGACTTTGTTCCGACAGTAGAACTAGTGAGTAAAAAAAATTCTACTAGTTCTACTATAGGACTAACGAGTAGAACTAGTGGGAACCAAGCTACTAGCTAGCTCGCCTCGCAATCATTCTCTTATTTTAGTTTATTCTAAGGCTTTGGTTACAAATCATTGGCTCACGCTACTACCAGAATTTTCGTCGGTTAACATTCGCTATCGATCTCTATCTTGATGTATTACAATATCCTACATTACTATTCATGCTTCTAGTGGATACTATTACTTCTTCGAGCAAAAAGGCTACAGGTAACGGATAATGATCGCTCCGTTTTAAAAAAACAATTTAAACCATACCGTTTTACGTTAAGTATAAGGAACGTTTTTGCTTGGCAATGTAATCAACAAGAAGGGTTCACTATCTGTTTGAATCAGCCTGAGTGATGACTTATTTGCTTTTTCACATTGCGGTGAAGCTAGAAATAATAATATAGGATTTCATGTTTTACCTGTGTTATTCTTGTAACTTGTATGATATTGTTATGGTTTATTCGGTGGGAGGTAGAAACTTTGTAATTCTCGTTGGCTTGTCGACGGGGTGTGCCAGGAATCAATTATTTCATGCATGTATGTAGGTATGATAATATACTTATATACTATAACTTAATACTTATGCACGTCAAATATTTTAAATGTACAGCGTTTTAAGGATATGTGCCTTGTCAAGGAGCAGAAGAAATGACTAAGGCCTCTGAACATCTTTTAAAAACAATACCTACGCTAAGTTCTTTGTTTCAAAAATTTACATTATAATATAATCGGTGCTTTAACATGTTTCTTAAATAATTATATGGTTAAATTGATTATCGACTTTAGCACTTAATACTTAATAAAAATTATATAAAAATAGTTATAGTTAAAAATTATATAAAAATAGTTAACAAGTGAATAGGTATAATGCACGTAATTTTTTATCTATTATTGTTTGTAACGGATAATACAAGAAAAAAGTCTTCTGCGCGTCTTTTAAAATCTCGTCCACTGAGTTCTTTTACGAGTACATTAATTTTGATGATTTTTGTCCTATTTCTTTAAAATGTCGCAATTTTCACTAACTATAACGTGACAAAAATAATAATGGTACTAAATATGAGCATCCGTTGCAAAGTAATAAGCAAAATATAATTGGGAGTTACGCAGGATGTGGTTACTGCTGATAACCGAACTGAAAATAATTTAAGCCCAATAGAGTTAGATTTATAACGCCATATTTAACCTCCACAGATAATCCTTAGTATGATAATCACGTGATATTAATAAATCGGCGAGTGTAAGCAGATGTGATACAGGGATGTGTTTGTATCATAATATATGCGTGGTCACGCTACTGATATTGTACTTTAAACGGTTTTGCAAACAGCCGTTACATTTACACAAGCAAAAATAGGTTTTCGGTCACAAAGAATAAGGTTGGGGGCGAAAGCAAATCGAGCGTTGCCAAATGGTAGCTGCATTGCCGCAGTCGACAACAAACCAAGCTTTTCAATATGGCACAATGCGATAATTATTAGGGCAAGCCCCGGTGGAAAGTTTTTTCGTTTTACTTAAACGTTATTTATTGTAAGCGTTCGACTAAAGCTTGCAGCGACATTGTGGGTTTTGTGTGCATGCGGAACCCAACGCGGTGGAGCGCCGTAATGTCAAAAATTCCTTTTGATTTTAATTCTATGTGGCTAAATGCTTAGCGAAACAATTTTATCATAACTTTTTACAAAATGTACATTTTTGTCAGCTATTATGAAAATATTTTTTGGACATTTAGTAATAATTCACTATATACTTATAGCAGTTGCATGGATCCTGCTCAATCCACGAAGAGTTTTTTTTTGTATTAGTAAGGATTTCTACATTTGATCAATGTGTATTCACTATTAACGTTTGTGCCACAATATTTTAAAAGTCGCGTTTTTATGTTTCTTATGACATTCCTGCTTATGTTATACGAAGTCTGTATAACATCAGTGTCTTACTCTACCTTCTTCTGCTAGAATATAAAGATATAAGTTGAAAAGTCAAGTGTTGCATGTTACGACCTTACAGTTCTGAGACGAACGACAAATAACACTCGAGGTATTCCTATTAAGGCATTCCTGTCGAGCCTCACGATATTTTGTACTTAACTTTTAAAATGATATCGAAGACGGTATTCGTACTTACAATACGACAACAATAGTTACATAACGATTTTTATAAGACGCTAATAAATGAGATCAACACATTATTATAACCTAATTTAATTGTTTTTATTTTAGTAATTTACTCAATAAAGGACATAAATAATAATTATGAATGCTTATAGCCGATAAACGAGGATGATGATATAAGATAAAGAAAGCAACGTAACCTAAAGTATGAAAATTAGGGGAGAACTTATAGGTGTAAAAATTTGATGGAAGATGTTGACGAGGTTCTTTTTATGCGCTTTTCAATCTCGAGTCAGGTGATATATGAGCACGATTTACAAGTGTCGGAAGGGAGCTGTCATAAAAGTGGATGTAGTAAAATAACTGCACGGGCTCCCGAGAAAGATAATGGAATGTGATCGTATGCAAAGTTTCTTGTTGAAAATATTATATTTTTGTTATTTGCCCTAAAAACATCAAATGTTAAACAATGTTGATTTTAATAGTTCATTAACATCATTATTACTATTATCGTTTCCCTTTCTCTATTTATACCACCCTCTTCTTGAGTCAACCGCAAAACGATGTCGTTTTGGGCTGGGGGCTTGAGAGCTAGATCTTTCTCTCTGTTTCTTTTCTCTAGCTTGACTAGCAATGCATCAGTGATGCTTTTGGTGTTGCTGATGTCCATGGGCGACGATAGCCACCTACAAGTGGATCTTCAGCTCATTTCCCAGCTATTTCCATTAATAAAAATCTACTTCACCTAACCTTGAGTGGTCACTTTATTCAGTAAGCCTCATGAGAAGCCTTCTATGACGTTAAAAACTTCCATTATTCATGCAGCTCATCAAAGTTATTCTTAAGAAGCTATCTCAATAAACTTCTTGAGAAAAGTTAAGTCGTACCAAATAGATCATAGTATCTAAGCATGTCATTGAGTAACTATAATTGTTTATTATGAATGTAAAGTAATTCCTGGCAGTATAGTCATGCTAGATTATCTATATATATAAAATTGAAAAGAGACACACCACTGATTAAACAAAAAATCTCAGAAACTACCGTACCGATTATGATGAAATTTGGCAGGCAGATAGATTATGCTAAGGAGACGTCAGCTAAGAACGGATTTTTGGAAATTCATCCCCTAACTAGCAAAAATAGGGGTCCGAAGTCATTTTCATACAAACCAACTTCGTCAGTTTTAGAGTTATAAGTATGATTTTTTTTATATAAGTTTATAGTAATAAACAAAAATTAAATTTAGTACATTTTTTTGGAAAATCATCCCTTAAAGGGTTAATTTAGAGGACAACAGTCAGTACTCAACTTCGTCACTTTTGCAGTTAAAAACATAAAAATTTACATATTAGCTCAAAATTAGAAACTAAATTTTGAACTATTACGTTTTTTTGGAAAATCATCCCCTAAAGGGTTAATTAAGGCGGCACAAGTTAGTATGGGAACTTCGTCAGTTTTGAAGTAAGAAGGGTGAAAATTTGTATTTAAGCTTATAGTTAGAGACAAAAAATAACTGTATCACAGTTTTCTTGAAATTCATCCCCTAAAAATAGGGGTTGGTAGTCAATTACATACAAATCAAGCTCACCAGTTTTCGAGGCATAAATATGATTTTTTTGTGTAAGTTTATAGTAATAAACAAAAATTAAGTTTAATACATTTTTTTGGAAAATCATCCCTTAAAGGGTTAATTTAGAGGACAACAGTCAGTACGCAACTTCGTCATTTTTGAAGTTAAAAACATGAAAATTTATATATTAGCTCAAAAATAGAAACAAAATTTTGAAGTATTACGTTTTGTTGGAAAGTCATCCCCTAAAGGGTTAATTAAGGCTGCGCAAGTTAGTATGGGAACTTCGTCAGTTTTGAAGTAAGAAGGGTGAAAATTTGTATTTAAGCTTATAGTTAGACACAAAAAATAATTGTATCACGGTTTTCTCGAAATTCATCCCCTAAAAATAGGGGTTGGTAGTCAACTACATACAAATCAGCTTCGCCAGTTTTCGAGGTATAAATATGAAAATTAATAAACAAAAGTTAACACTTTTTTTTTGGAAAATCATCCCTTAAAGGGTTAATTTAGGCGATGTAACATAGTATGCAATTTCGTCATTTTTGAAGTTAAAAACATGAAAATTTACATATTAGCTCATGATTAGAAACAAAATTTAAAAGTTATTTGTTTTTTTGGAAAATCAACCCCCTAAAAAGTTAAATAAGAGTGTGCAATTTAGTATGGCAACTTCGTCAGTTTTGAAATAAGAAGGGTGAAAATTTGTATGTAAGCTTATAGTTAGACACAAAAAATAACAGTCATGGTTTTCTCGAAATTCATCCCCTATGGGGCAAAACTAAGGGGATGTAAATATTTAAGATACTTCGTCATTTTTGAACACTGAAGTAATACTTGATATATTGTAAGCTTATAATTAAGAAAAAAAATTATTGTAACAGGTTTTTTTGGAATTTCATCCCCTAAGAGGTAAATAAAGGGTTGCAAGTTTTTCAGGAACTTCGTCATTATGAAAATTAATATACAAGCTTATAGTGAGAAAGAAAAATTTTGCATAGGGGACTTTACGGATGAGAGGGGAGAGGGACAAGAAGCTGGAGAGAGACCGGGAGCGGGAGAGGGAAAGGGACAGGGAGCGGGAGGGACAGGAAGTGGGAGAGGGACCGGGAGCGTTGGAGGGAGAGGGACAGGGAGCGGGAGAGGGAGGGGAACAGGAAGCGGGAGAGGGACCGGGAGAGGGACAGAGAACTGGAGAGGGAGAGGAAGCGGGACAGGTAGCGGGCGAGGGATTGAGTGCGGGAGAGGGAGAGGGACACGAAGCTGGAGAGGGACTCGGAGTGGAAGAGGAAGAGAGAAAGAGGGAGAGGATTAATATTGAAATTTATAATCAATAAATAACACTTCAATAACGTGTTAGAGCACCAAAAATTTGTTTTTAAAATTATTGTCTGCTGTTTGTCTGTCTGGATAACATCAAAACCCTTGAACTGATTTCGACTTAAATTAGTTGAGTTGTTTCTTATTATGTGCTCGATGTTTCTTATACTTTTGGTCATGTTTAAGAAAACTTTTCATCCAGAAAAATTAAAAGATTTTCCCGGAAACAACATGAAACTTTGTATGGATTATTTTTAAAATATCAACAATTTGCTTTAAATTTGCAACAAACGTTTCTCCTATAGTTGATGAAATACATGTTTTCGAATTTTTCAAAATTTTTCATGAAAAAGAAAAAACAAATTAATGTGAATATTGTTTATTTTTCAAAACCCGCTCTTTTACTTTATAAATTCCTAAATTCAATATAAATTAACCTGTTATTAAATTTTCTTCTATGAGGGGTATAAAATTACAAATATGATAAGCATAATTTCCGCGTGCGAAGCTGCGGGCAACTGCTAGTCATAGAATAAAGGAGTTTTGAAGTTATACTTCTTTTGGCGCGATGGATAAAAATGATGAGAGTGAATTTTTACGATGCGCGCGCACACCGACACCTAAATTCTACATCGTGAAGTTAGTTCTAGGTGGCATGAAAATTGATAACTATGTTCAAGTTGTATATTCTAGTATTTTTATATTTAGAACACGTGTCTCGTAACAGTACAATTAAATAGTGTGAATAAATAAATATTATTTTGGTGTTTTTATTAAATCAATTTCATATACGACGGTGATAGTATTTACTAATAATTTATTATTTATTAGTATATCTATATATATTAAATATTAGTGACAAAACTGATATGATAAACTGTTTTGAGTGCATTTATAGATTTGAGGTTAATTTTCGGTATGTATAATTTATTTACATCGTTAATTAAAAATTATTATTTAAATAAAATCTTTTTGATTAATTTTAATATTTATCGTTAATCACTACTGCATTTTAGTTATTTTTTTCCATACGCCAAAGAAGTATAACTTCTAACGCGTGTACATAAGTATTTTTTGAAAATTTATAAATATTGGAATAAAAATTGCAACATCCGCAGCGCGTTCAATGCCGGCAAACAACGGAAAACCCTTTTGTAAAGAGTTTTGTTATAACATCAGAAAAAACTGCTTGAAGCCAGATTATTTCCCACCATCCTTTTCATTTCATCGCGTTAAATGCACTTTTAATCTAAATAATGAATTTTCACATCTAAAGGTAATAAAAATTCAACCTGAATATTCCTTCAAAAGTAAATCAAGTATCAACCCACATAAATTTTCCTAAACGACTCCGTAACGCTATGGATTAGCCTCAGATCATTGAATGTCCCTTAATGCTTCCATTTTCGACATGCAGAAAAGATTAACCCTAATGATCCAGATTATCTGGTTCTACCTTTCCCGCTATGTTCTAGATCAAACAGTCCATTACCTTCGCCGAGTTCAGCATCTGACATTACTGCATACGGGAAATGGTTGAGTATGCAAAATACGCACATATAATCGAATAAATTTTCATAATTTTTAAAATCTTGCTTTTGTGGGGTATTGTGTCGAAATGATGTGTTTTATAAACACTTTCCTGGTATATTTGGAAAGTGTAACACATCAATCCCCAAATCAACTGTTTCTATTTAGTTTTCTTAAGTTTATCTTGGATTTATAATATAATCTGTCTCTTATATCAACAACAGAATCGATACCTACATAACAGTAAATTCTTTTTTATATTTCTTAATGAATAACTATAACTAATTATTTAGTTTACAAATTGTCGGCAACACTTTGAACACCTTGCTTTGGATTTTCAAACACGTTCAAACTTGCAAAATCAAAATAAAAATAAATTTTTGCTCGTTCTAGCTAGATCCTAATAGTGGAAACTAGTAGAAAGTAGATAAAATGACTTAAATACCGTTGCTTGTACTAAATGTAGAATTAGCAGACCTGGTTGCATATGTTATGTCCGTGTTAGTATTACCGTGCAGAAAAGAATCCAAATGGCCATGGACTTTTTTCTTCTGGTACCTAGCTACATAGCACGAAAACAAAAAAGATATCTTCAAATATTTATTATACATTTATAGGGCCTAGCGATGACTAGTAGTAACTGGCAATAACTGAGCGTTTCGGGGAAGCTTTTAACGCCCTCGGCTCGCTGACGGCCCGTAACCCAACTAATGCGAAAATGAATTAAGATGTCATAACATGGTGGATTTTAGTTGCGTAGATATATTTTAGGGTAGTTATGTTAGGCTTTTTTTTGATCGCAAAATCTAAATCAATGTGAATAAAGTTTACTTACACTCGCCCTGACCATGATCCCTGTAATATAAATATAATGTAACTAGCTGCCTCGAAGAACTTCGTATCGCCTAATTAGTTGGAATAATATTATTATATCGCAATAAAAATTGTGTCAACGGTGATCAAAACCTAAAATTCATGGGAAATACTGAGGTTAAAATAAGGTTAAAGTTTTTTTTTGTTTGTTTAAACTTCAAATCTTTGGAACTTTGGAAATTTTTTTGTATGATAGCTACATTAATGAGGAAGGATATAGGCTATTTAAAATAACGCTAAAATTTTTAGTAAGAAAGTACGTCTACGGAAACGAAGTGAAGACGGGTTCCTATTTAATAAATACTCGTAGTGTACTTACCATATCACACTAGACACTATTACCACAAACTACCTGACATTAAACTAATTGCCTTTCCTATTAAATACCAACAAGTTTTGGTGATAAATTAATTTAGCTTGACAATAAATAAACAAGTCTGTGAGACGAACGTGCAAATTAAAAATATTTACTTTTTGTAGAATACTCAAGAGGTTAGTAAAATTACGATAATACGGTGAAATAAATCATTTTAAGTATTAGAAAATTTTGTTTCCTAAATAAATTCAGGTTTAAAACCGAATATTTTGCAAACGGACTTTGGCAAAGGGAGATCTCCCGCCAGGCGAGGTGTGTTGCCTGGGAGGCGGCCGAGCCCCGACTGTCGTTGTCGGAGCATTCGTATATATACTAGTGGTCTTTGAAAACTTCGATAGCGTGATTCAGGGCAGCGTGACGTCACCGTGTGACGTGTTGCGCTGTCGCCACATCACCCCCCTGCTCAGACCGGAGGTCGATACATCTTGCAGTCCGTGCGCCGCGATGATTGCTCAGCCATGTGTGTCCACAGGATGCCCTCTATCCACGGTGAGTCGGGATGGGAGGGTGAGACGACCATTACAGAGGGCGAGTGATGTGCACTCCAGCCGTCAGTGGAGCCGTCGTGTGGACAGTAGCCGGAACGGGGACAGGAAGCGTCTTGGGCATACGCTGCGATGAACCCGATGAGCTAGTGTGGCTGGTGATGAGACTGCGGGGAGATGTCGCTGCTGTCCGTCGGGTGTGAGCGGTAAGGTGAGGGGGGAGTGATGCCTGCTGCCGCTATCGGTGCTCAGAAGGGACGTGTTCTTGTCGAGGGTCACCAGTTTGGCATAGGGAGATCTCCCGCCAGGCGAGGTGTGTTGCCTGGGAGGCGGCCGAGCGTGATTCAGGGCGGTGTGACGTCACCGTGTGACGTGTTGCGCTGTCGCCACAGGACCACTGGATCGAAAAATGGTATTTGCAGTATATAATATGTATAAAAGACCTTTTCAAACACCTCACACTATGGAGGGTGTATGAGAAAAAACTATTCATCTCAACTTTACCTGTGGGGGAGATATCCTGAAAATACATTCTTAAGATATTATTCTACTACTTTGTTGCCAAGTAAGAGTTTTCTAGTAATATGGGGCTCTGGCGAAAAACCCTAAAACGTTACTCGATAACTTCTCAAAACATTTTTAATTTACTCGTTAAAACAACTAACTCAAGAAACCTTGATCAGCAAGCAAGATAAGTATAGAAGAAAGCTAACCGGGATTTCAAATTGAAACATGTTTTTTTAGCGAGCCGTGAGGCAGCTCCGAATAATTTATTCATCGTCGAGTTCGCAATAAAGATCCTTGTACTATGCTCGTTGATGCCTTTTAATGTAATTTACGTTGAACTGGGACTTGAAACAGGTATTTACGAGGCAGTTACTTTGATTAAATTCACGAATGCCCTGCGAAGTTGAAATCAAAGGGGTAAGTCATAAGTTGGACTGTTGGATCCCCACCTGTGACTTTTGTACATTGTTCACCGTATGCGCAGTATGTGTTAGCTGGAGGGGTTAGCAGAGAGTATGTCGAGTTATAAACAGGTCTCATTGATTGAGTATTGATAGCCGATAGGAAATAATAGTTCTCTGAAATCTTCGTGAGATGTAAAGGCGATGGTTCACCAGTGACTTAGTTATAGTACAGTTTCCAGCAGTAAAGATTGCAGTATAATTACAAAAATTGGCTAACAGTGTGTCAGGCAAATGATACCCTACAGCGTGGGGTAAACGAGAAAATAAACATACCCACTCTACGCTACCGAGATACCCTTGACTTTCTTTTGAGAATTTTGTCACTTTGTCGAAGTGATAAATATGTATGTCCATGCTAAATTACAATGTAAATTATAAGAAACTCTGAGACAAACTGCAAACAGATAAACAGATGGACTCGACGAGATTATAAGGGTTTGGTTTTGCCTACGAAACCCAGAAATGGCCACTCCAAGTTCTCCTTAATCATGTTGCTCAGAGCTACTCGGTAGAGAGGCAAGTCGCCATTCTATTTGCTTATATTTTTAAATTGGCCTCTTACACGAGAGTTCTTCAAACAAGGTTTAAAGTAGGGGCCCATCAAAAACGGCACAAAATGAGGTTTTTTCGCGAATGCATTACGGTATTTTCGGAGTTGCCTTTTGAAAGGCAAAGGTGACAACGTTACTTCGATGAGACCTACATATTCACCGGCGCTTTCGTTTGTACATAAAGAATACATGCATTATATTATATGCAGTCATTGAAGTATTATTACTAGCGTATAGAACCGATACCGCGAATACCATGTATGTCCCAATGTATTGGTGCCATGTGGCTTCGATCTTCAATGGATTTGTTCGATTTTGAAACGGGGGCTCAGTTTTGAAAACCTCCCGGGCGGGACACACATTTTGTTCGAGATGTCTGAATATACATTATGAGGAGACCCGAGTCCATTAGTACGACAATCATGGGTTGCAATGATACAGTCGCCTCGGAAATTATGTTAACAACAGGGTTTTGCACAGAATATTTTTTATTAAAGCATATTATCGAAATAAATCACAACTCCTGTATATTTAAATGTATGTACTATGATTGCTAATTAAATACACATACTAATTACGTTGCATCTCTGAAAACATTGCAGTATTACAAAAGAATATCTTAGATTCTCAAACGGAAAGTAAGTTAACAAAACAGAAATTTATACAGACCAGTATTTTTAATCTAGTAACATTGAGTTCAATATTTTGTTTGGTATCCACGGCTCTTTATAACTTCATTTAAGCGGTCTGGAATACTATTTATAAGTTTAGAAATAATTGTAGAATCTATATTATTCCACTCATTAATAAGTGATATTTTAAATGTTTCTATATTGTCACGGGAACTTTGAGGAATTTTTCTCTTAAGATGGTCCCACAAATGTTCAATCGGGTTTAAGTCCGGGCTCTGAGGAGGGAAGTTAAGTAACTGGATTCCCTCTTGTTCGAAAAATTTTAAGGCCACACGAGACTTATGTTTAGGGTCATTGTCTTGCACAAAGACAAATGATTTTTCTAACTGAAATTTTTTTACTGACGGTAGTAAGTTATTCTTGAGAATTTCAACATATTTGACGCCTGTTAGATTGCCATCAATTATATGAAGATTACCGACTCCTTTAGCGTTAAAACAACCCCAGACCATAACTGGTTTTGCACCACCATGCTTCACCGTAGTCGTTACTAAAGTTTTCTTAAACATTTCTCCAACTTTTCTCCACACATATCTACGACGTGTACTTGATTTCAATTCAAATTTTGATTCATCACTCCATATGACACTGTTCCAAAAGTCCAAAGGCTTACTTTTGTGATCCCACGCAAATTTCAATCTTATTTTCGCATTTTTATCAGAAATGTATGGTCGCTTTCGAGAAACTCTTCCTGCTAGTCTATGTTCATGAATTCTCTGTCGTATCTGAGTGAGCTGTATGGGTAAATTTAATTGTTCTTTTAATTGTTGCGCTGTTATATTTGGATTTTTAGAGATTTCTCTCAAGATTTGTCTATCTTGTCGATCAGTCGTTTTTCGTGTCCTCCCCGGTCTGGGGAAATTTTCTGCCGTACCTCTTAAATCAAGTCGATCGAAAATTTTTTTTACACCTGCCCTACTTAAATTGTAATCTTTTGCGATGGATTCCAACGTTTCACCTCGTTTTCTTCGGTTATATACGGCCATGCGCTCATCGGGTGTTAGTTCTTTTTGTTTTGGCATTTTTAATAAATAATTAATATAAAATGCCTTCAATAACAAACCAAAAAAACTCTCGTTTTACTATACACTAGGATAACACTTATTAATTCACATAAATAAATGAAATTATTTCTTTTCACAAAACAAAATGATTTTTTGAAACGCTGTTAACTTATTTTCCGACACGAGTGAATACGTTATACAATGACGTTCAACTGTTTATATTATATGAATGCAGGGAATTGCGTTCTATCTTGAAGGCGGGACTTCCCCCTAACAAAAATTATAGAAATAAAATTTATATTATTTGAAAAAGGACAGATACCACACAGCGTAGTATTACATCGATTTTGTTAACTTAATTTCCGAGGCGACTGTAGTTCCCCAGTTTAAGAATACATACATAAATGTTATCGTGACCTTTCCATAAATTGTTGGCGCTGTGGTCGGTGACGTCACCAGTGGAGTTTGTCGGTACATCACATTTACATTTATAGCGCAATCAACGGTAAACATTCAGCTTTATGCAGATAGTGTTGCGAGTCCGACCGTCCGTTTTAGGTCTTCCTACAAAACACAGCTACGTTAATTTAATACAACATTTTACCTAAATTATGCATTTAAAAATTTACAAAATTGTGTGAGTTATTATTATTTATTTATTATTAGTAATATTATAATGAATAAAACAAGGCTATTTTTGATTCGAAAATATGAACCTCGTATCTAGAGGGAAAATAAAAAACTTCTGAAGTTAGTTTTAGTGACTGGAATGTTGCTCTATTCCTGTGATTGGGTTAATGTACCTCAAGAGTTTTATTTGCTATCCCCAGACATAGTTATTAAGTTCTGAGATAAGACTTATGTCCTATTATGGTCGCTTAAGGGTTGTAGACATGATAGTATATAAACAAGTAAAATACTTATGTAAACAAGTATACAACGACGCACAATATCGAGTTACTCCATAGTTTGCTCACAAATCGTTCTTAAACGGAGCCAGGTTTTCCCTCGTCATTTACGACGCTAATAAACTTGTGATTACCTTATTCACATGTTAAGGGTATTCGGAATTTATTTTCTTGTTAATATACTCGTTATTTTTTCCATGTGAAATCTTTGTCCCTAAGTATATTCTTAGGGACGATTCTAGGGACCATTAATTTGTTGAATTTGTTTTCATTTCAGATTAAAAATACTTCATTGAGTAACTTTCTTTGATTAACTCTTCACTTAATGCTGGAAATTTAATATAAACAGAGTTATAATAACAGTAAGAATGAAAAAGAAATGAGATTTGAAAAAAAATAATGAGATTTAAAATGTATATACTTACAGTTAACAAACTGCAAGCAAAATCATTTAAATAAAAAGCAACTGTTGCTCCTACACAATAAAGTGTAATTCAGGTCGCACAGCGCTAATCGTCAACAGATGTCGACATCTCGACGTTTCCTCTCTTTCCAATCATAACTCATTCATCCTTTCTGATAACGTCATGTTGTCTTCTTTTTTTGTGATGACATGTGTGATAGATTACGAATGTATGAGATGGCCGGTGCGGTGCAGTGCGGCGGCGTGTAGCAGCCCTTCTGAAATTGTCCCGACACGTCGAACGCGGCACGTGCTTGTTACATCATACAAAAAGTGCGGAGTACGCCAGGCCTGGTTGTGTATAAATTTTTCATTTTATTTCGATGCTTAATTTACATGTTCCTACTCACGCTCTTGTCCCACTGGGACACACAAAAACTACAACTCGCCAACCATACACAGTTTACACAAAACCTTTAGGGCCATTTACTCATACTGTTGGCAGTTTTGTCACTAAAATAAATTGAACTCATTAAAAACTTAGCTAAGCCCTAGGCTGTGTCTTAAATTATCGTAACGACTCTGCTAAACAAAAATTCAATCTGAAAAGCTTGATTGTCCCATTTCATCAGGAATTAAGAAATAAGATGTAAAAAAGCACTCTTCTTATTAAATCCTATCATGGATAAAAATTTCCACTTAATCCATTATCTCTGTTTGTTGAGTTTTGCGGCTGGCTAGAAACATAAGTAGAATTTCTATCAATGTACTCGTAATTTATTTAATTGCAGTGAGACACTTTAATATTATAAATGGAATAATTAGGTCATCGTTGACCATTATAAACATCTTCAATGTCTACGAATTTCGTTGCCTAATTTATGATTTCGATTAACTTCTTTCGTGACAACAAAATATGGCTCGGAGTTATCGGATCAGCTGTTTTTTTATTCACAATGCGATTCAATATTCCGTCTAGAAATCGCTATCGGTTTAAAAACGAACGCTAAAACGGATCGCATAAATTTGCATGACAAACGCGTGCCGCACCGGGGGACATTACTTTTTTAAGAAAAATATGACGACCTTCCCTCGATGGAGTTTCCAGGTCTATTTCCATAAATAATAAATAACGATCGAGGACGGAGCAAAAAGTATTCGATGATATTTATTCAGTTCGCGAATTTTCATCCACTTATCGAACTACCAAACTGTTGTGGTTCTCGTTCTCATTCGCTCTCGTCTCATTCAATGTAATGTAATTTGATTGTGTTGTAACATGAATCGATTTATTTTTTACTCCGTGCCCGCGTTTTGTTACTTGCCTTGCTACTTCGGTTTTACGAGTGGCGTTGCCTTATTTCGTATCGAGCTCGAAGTTTTTTACTGGATCACATGAATTAATAAATCTTTTCAACTAAGGAATCAGGTTGCTTTTCCAACCGCGTGTGTGAATTGGTAGAAATTTAATTAAAATTCATCATTACCCACCTACTTCAGTAGGATATTGTCACTTTTATTTCGTTAAAAATAAATGCTTTATGATTTTCCAATTTCGCCTTTCGTTCCGCGTGAACAGCTCCCTGAGTCTATTTGTCAGGAAAGTGTGATAATTACTTACAAATTGGAACGTTCGTCAGGGAGAGGGAAGGTATTATTGTGATATTAATACAAAATCCCCTCCTCATTACGAAATAATAACCTGTCAATTGAAGCAATAAAATTCATTTGCTTGGTGTAGCTACGGATAAATATCAGTATCTGGATTCGGTAGGAGAACTTTAGGATATTTTGGTACTTCCTAAGACAAAAAGACAACAAAAACATTCCCCTGTAATAAAACAAACTAAATGTGCATTCGGTATTGTGACCTTGACATAATTTTTGATCCCCAAACCAGATTCCCATCTCTTTGTAGTCGCTCTTGTAAACGCCGGCTTATAAATCAGAAACATGCTTTGTAAGTAGACTTATTAGTAGCCGAGACTGCTCTTTGAACGTTCGAGATGATGATTCTCACCAACAATGGTTGTATTGTTCACCTCGGCTCTCGAAATGGCGTTCAGCGTTTAATTTTTGGGAATTGCTGCTCGGCGAAAAATAAGCCCCATTGAAGTTGGGTCAAAAAGATTTTACCGCTCAGATTAATATTAAGGCGGTTTGAGGTCAGCAGGATCATCATTTGCATAATATTACGTTTTAAATGGGGAAGTACACTCAGACGTACGGACCGCTCATGTGTAACGACCGCCGGAACCCACTATATGTGACGGCAACCATGTTTGTTTTATAGAAACCTTGCCTTTGACATGCTTTTTGTGGTAGCTACTTGCAAATGCTTACTACTAAACTAAATCTATTCAGCTTATTTTGCATTGTAAGTTTCACATAGGATTTACCTAAGTGGCCTACTAAATACCTAGGCGTGTACACCATTGAGCTACTGTACCCAGGATTTTCCAAGCAGTTCCACTGGCAGGGTGTCGATTTGCATAATATTACGATGTATATGCGAGTGTTATTGAATGAGGAACTAAATAGCTACTCAAGCTATCGTGTCACTTGTTCATAACGGAATCCATTAATTTTATCGTGAATGAAATTAATCATGTTAATAAAGTATTAATGACGGCGTCAATGGAAAACACATTACTATAATATATCCCGCGGAGTAACTTTTTATTTATGGTTGGTTTTTGATTTTCGATTATACTACTATACTATTACTATTACATTGTTCCGTTGTTGGGACATCCTTTTAAGTAAGAAGTTTACCTGTGCCGGGATGTCCCGCTCTTCCGTAGAAAATTTATACATAACTCAGATTAATAAGTAATCTTCAACTTAAATTATTATGAAAAATGTGTGTCTGTGCGAGCGTGTGTGTGTATGTGTGTGTGTGTGTGTGTGTGTGTGTGTGTGTGTGTGTGTGTTATGTTCATAATCAGGTTACTTAATCATAATGGTTTATAACTTAGACATAGGACATGTCCATCACTATACTGAAAAAGTTTAAGCAACCAGGGTAAGAACTCAGTAGGAAAATGGGTTGGTTGGTACAAGTTTTAATACAATAACGGTTGACCACAACAAACGGCCACAACTTTTATGAACTCTTGAAGCCCCCTGACAACATTAAATTATACTTATAATCCTTACAGATCTGCCACTTAAGAGCGGCAAGCAGTAACATTTTTTACAGCTTAAAATTTATTTTTACGAAATAATTACTTCTTTACAAGCGAGTAAACCATAGCCATAATTAACAAGTGTTTAAGTTATTAAAGAAAGGGGCCTGTTCCGTCGTCTAATTACACGGTAGAACTCAGCTCGATTAAAAATGTTATTTATAACTATGAGTAAAAATACGAGTCCACGATTAGAATTATTTTACTTTTGAAGGCCTAAAACATTCAATTGTAAGAGAGCTTCCAACGAGTACGACATGTGGTCTGTATCTTACGAATGGAAAAGTTACAGGCGTCTGTATCAAGTGTCCGATCTGGAAATTCTATTAGGAAATTCATAATTTCTAAGAATAAATCGAACTTGATGATGAATCGTTTTCCTCCATATTCGCAGCGAACTATTAATAGACAAGGCTGTTTACCAAGTTTCTGGTTCAAATTGGTTTAAAAAGTATCATTGACTGACAGTAAAGTTGTGGAGTGAGTTTCAGGTCTCATTGCAGATGCAGATACTCTTTTTTGTTTTTCTAATAAACGAGCTGACGCTCCACCTAATTGTAAATGGCAATCGCCATTTACTTTCTCTCCTCATATGTACTGTGTTACAAAGAAAATTTAATGTGAATTTGCTTATATAATAATATGATATTTCAGTGAATTAGATTAAAAACGTTACTCTCAAAATAATTCAGCAGAAAGTTTGTAAAGCAATTACACAGCGCACACGCTTAGAATTGAGTTCACGCCTTTAAAGCAAAAAGGTTCAAAGAGTTTTCGCTCAAACCCACAAGTTTAAAAGTGACTCGCGTTTCAGGCAAAAATCCTTCTACGAGTTTTACCTCGTTATCGAGTTACCTAGATGTACTTTACAAAGGATGTGGTGTGTAAATCCATTGCTGGAGCGGCTGTGAGAGGAGGTACGTTCGCAGTATCTTTACACATTCAAAAATTAAATCAAATCTTAGCAGATATATTTTAATTATTTTGTTTTTTCTTTCAATGGTCTGTTAATTTAAATTTTTTCGAATAATCTTCTCCATTAATCTGGACCTCCACCTCCACGAATTCTCCGTTGTTGAAAGTAATACAAGCTGCTTAGTGGATCGCCAATCATAAATACGTGAAGCTATTTTACTGAGAACTCGGCTTATCAGCTCTGTTATTCCGTCATAATAATATTGTTGTTATGAGTTCTGCGTAATAGCTTACGGCTATGACGTATTCGCCAATAATTGAATGGCTCGTATCGGATATACACTACATATATCATATTATTTGATACCGGCTAGCTGTTGCTACCGATGTCATTTGCTAAAATATTGTATTTAACTTATTTTCATAAATTAATAATTACATAACTACTTAATTAATAGTTACATTATTATTATAAATTAATAATTATTTTCGTAAATTCTCCAATAAATTTTCTTATAATTAAATCCGTTATAAGTGTATATCAAGTAAATGAAATAAAATGAATTCAGTATTCATAAAAATGTTTTAGCAATTTTATACCTTTAGAAAATAAATTTTCCAAAATCCTTTGTTATTGATCATACACTGTACAAAGAATTTCTGAAAAAGGTTTAGACGGTCAGTTAAGATTAGCATTTTATTGAGTAGATTAAATCGTCTTTCTCAACCTACATAACCTTACTCGATGATATAAATTGGGTACCACTGTGAGTAGCTGTAAAGTACTTTGATATGTAAAATCCAAATTGGTATTAATCCAATTAAGATTTGAGCAAAAATTCAGTGACTTCATGAATTTGGTGAACGTACGGGTATAATTTACAGCTACCGATTTGCGTTTGTCGCAATGAAATTTTTTCGTCCCAGATGTCGGAAGAATTGTTTTGTATGAGAGTAGAAAAGGAGGAGCATTCGGATAGAGAGAAAGTCTGATAGAGTGAAATGTAACCATAATTCATGACATTAAATTAACAGTATATTGTGTATTGTTTCATTTCAAATTGAAATTAACATTAATTCATTGGAATTTTAATGGGTTATTCATACATACTCCTCAAGAGGGAAGATCCGTTTTCGGTAGTGGGCCATTAATGGGTTGAAGCCAATTCATATGAGTAAGTATTTCAACCCAAATGACTTGTACAAAATGCCTGCTACCTTTAAGGCTGAGTGCAAGATTTTCACAAGAATCAGGTTTTCTATAATATATTTTATAATAGGTAGCTAATATGACTTAGAAGTAACCGTAACGTCAAGTCACAATAATAAGGAATGTAATTTATACCTCATCTAGTGCTCAATCTCACAGCGATGCAAGCTAAGCAAAGGGGATTCGATTATATTTCAGTTCAGTAAGCTTCGCAGTATTCGAAGCGAAGTGTTACTTACAGATCTGATGTACAAAGGAGCTTTAACAGTCATTTGTATCGCATTCGCAGTATGCCGTTTGTGTTCTCGTTACTATTGCTTAGCTCTAGCCATGATATTTGATTCCTGAATACTATCTAGACAACAAAGTGCTTTGTTGGATACACATTAATTAGGAATGTTATTTATTATGTTATCTAATAGCTAAAAGATATGTATACACTTCTTAATTCTTTTACTATATCATTTTGTATTATATTATAATTATCATGCGTAATATGGCTTGCCTATAAACTGGACTCTAAGCTTTAATGTTATCCTAACTTAAGACGAAACAGTGAGTTAAGTCCACCCATTGACTTAACTTTGTTTCGCCACCATTTGTAAACGTCGGACCACAACGGACGGGGATTATGTTTGCGAAATATTCTCGTATCTTTAGACGGCGTGGCGCAGTGGCGCAGTGGACTGTATATTACGAAGGTAACTCGAAAGGTATCCGAGACTTGTTTTGTTTGGTCAGCACTGAGCTAGCAGTAAATAGTTTACGTCTTATAGCCAAGCGCGGGCGGTGAGTTTTCTTAGTAATGGCGCCAGAACAAAGTGTTCACTGTTGCATCCAGTATTTCTGTGCTAAATATGCGTGCAGTCTCAGTGACATGTCATTGACATGGAAGAAGAGAGCCTGCTTACAAACCACTGTTAAGAATTTGAAGTATATTTTGTGATTTAACAAGGCGGTGTGCATGAATGTGATTAGACCGGAAACCATAATAATTAGTGAATTTGCTAAGGGCTTAGCGGCCAACGCAAGTATCCTCCTAGGCTACATATTTATGAACTTCCGATGAAAAATTAATAGGTTACTGTTACGCAGTTGCAAAACAGTGGAAGAACTTTAACGAAATATCGACTAATCTTATTCTGATTCACATTCGAACATCATATTTGTCTCAAGAATCGAACAAAAGAAGAAGAAGAAAGAATTAAAAATATCTGACGTACAATCAACTATACTAATACATATCTAGTAGTAGTCAGTACCCACAAAACATATAAAAGTGTCAGCTAGTGCCATATAAATGCATTGATGAGGTTTCCAAAGTACACACTCCGTAAAGATGGTGTGGTCAGTTGGCAGGTTTAATTTGTTCTGCTACGACATGTGTTTGCAGCTGCAAAGCTCCGGGAGCACAGATTATGTTTGCGAAATATATTACGACACAGGATATACTGGAGCGCTGTATTACACTAAGATAATTTGAGAGATATTTGAGACTAATTTGTATGATTAAACATGTGGAATGTAGTTTATTTAAATCAATATAACATAGTATTTACAGGAAAGTAGTGGAAGGCTGTTACCAACATTTTTAATATTAGGACTGTTTCTACGAAGTATAACATAGTAGAAATTACCTTCTTTAAGTGTTACCCAAGCATAAACGAAGTGTGCATGAAGTGGTCGTAAAGTGTCTAATGTTAATGTGTAGCTCTTACCCTCTCATGGTTCTGGAACAAAAAATAACAGTTTTGTTTATGAAACAAAAAAAACAAATAACTCAACATGAAAATCCTACATTGCATTTTAATTATAATATATATTTTCACTACCTTCATGTCAATAACAAACATTCCAGGTAAGCAATGATTTTAAATACCGCAATAAAGATATCTCTTCCTCGTTTACCTTCATACTTTAGAACACAAATTTAATTTCCCCGGGCAATACTTATCCCGGTCTCAGCGCTATCAATCTTAATTATACCTCAAAGTGATATTTTTTCCGATTCCCTAGCGTCAATCAAGCGAATAGCGTGATAGTACCCACGAGTTCTGCCGGGATCTTTATAGAATGTCTTATATTTTTTTTCCTATCTACGGCTCTTAACTGAATTAACTGACAGTGAAAAATAAAATATACGTGTTTTATTAATCTGCCGTCGTGTTGATTAGGGTGGTGTTTTTATACGAGTATACAACAGTCTATAATAAGGGTAACTGCAGACTACCTGGTAGTAGGAATTTTAGTCTACTAATACATAATACATAATGCTACTACATACTAATACATTGTGACCGAATTCAATGTAATTTTTCAGTTGGTCCCAAATGCAGTAATGTCTGTTTCTCAGAATGAAAAGGAAACAAGACGCGAATTTTATGTAACACACATACAAAACGATGCGGTAAAATAATTTGAAAGAAATCCGTTATAGCACAAACTCAAATAAAAAGAAAATCTTCAAGATCTTCACATTTCAAAATAAATCTCTCACAAAGTGACGTAAAGCGTTTCGAGATCGGTCGACTTTGTACTGAAGTTGGGAGCAAAAGAATAATATCGTCTGTTATCGGACTATACGGGTCCGATACACACCGAAACCTGCCAAGTATTTCGCGGAATGTTCCGCGAGCGCACCGCAAAGCAAAAAGACTACTCGGTGAAGTAGTCGAAATGTATCGACGTTAACTGAAACGGGCAAGCGTGAGTCCACGCACAGGCAATATAGCCTAAATCGGAGATATGATTCAGACTTAATAATATGAGTAAGAACTTTAATCTCACTCAAACAATAAAACAGTAGAAGAGACGGGGCGATATTGTTTTTTTTTACATTTTATTGTGTGTTGGTGGCATGTTTCTTATTTATTTTCTTGATATAATTACTTTACAAATTTAAACGGCCTTAAGCTTCCGACTTAGTATATAATTTACAAAGGTATTCCCAAGACCGTGCCGGCTCACATTACCGTATTCTCATGCAAATGTTTGCGGTTCACAAATAGCTTTGTTTCCAATTGTTTCGCGTTTAAATTGCTCTTGTATCTTTTGTATATGTGAATGTTTGGTCGTTTGGTTGGATCACTTTTCGGAGTTTCGCAACCAATAAAAACCGCGCACGGTACGCTGTCGTATGGCACAATTGAGACTTCAAGTTGGTAATGTAAGAGACCCAATGACCAAAATTAGGTTACTTATTTATGAAACTAAACTGAAGCAGGTATATAGATTTAAATCTGAAATAGATAAGTGTTAACTTCCAGTGTTAACTTCCTTTTTCATAGTGAGTAATATTAACAACAGAATCCTTCACGAGCCGTGTACCGACGCACCTGGCTGTTTTTATTTGGTTTCATATCGTTTTATGCAACCGAATATATTCCGGGTTCAATCGCCCAACTAACCAATACATAGTTAACAAGCGCTTTTCACGAGAACAAACGGCTCCTGTAACTGAATACAGCGATTCCATTGTTTGTGTGAAAATTGCTGCTTTTGAATTATTCTCAAAAATGTATTCAGTGTATTTCAAAAGGATTACAGTTCGAATCATTGTAAAGAATTTGCAGAATTAAAAACGTTTGTTTCAACTCAAAATAATTATTTTAATTGGTTATTAATAATTAATTAATTTATAAATACCCTAGATAGAACTCATCAAAGATACAGCGAAAGAAGCAATAAACAACTGTTTTAGATCAGGAATTGTGTCAAATAACTTACTTTTAAATATTAAGAAAAAGTTTTACTCTATTTAATAGCATGCACACATTTGTACATCAATTTCACTCATAATGTCAATGTAGGATTAAATGTGTGCTTTGTAATAAGGCGGTTGTTGCCTTATTAGCATACAGAGAAAGTCTCCTTCGAACGAGAGCATGTCTGTAATTGTAATTACTGAAGAAATTCACAAAGCTGAGTTAAATTTGCTAATAAGGTTAAAATGGCATTATCACCGAAGTTGTTCACTAGAGCTCGGTCCCTCTAAAACTCGTTACCTAGCGTTGGGTATGTGCAGATATTTAAACTTGAATGCTCTTATTTAAACTATTGAAGCTGCTCTAACAGTGATTTCACTTTGTGATTGTGGAATAAGAATTGCTGTCGGATTGCGCTTTGAATCGTCTTTAACTTATAAAATCATGCATTTTAATATGATGTGAAAGTTCAGTGCAGTGCAGTTTCTGTGAACTTTTCTGCGTACTATTGGAGTTGCCATAATACCAAATTTGAATTAATGCACATTGCACATATGTATGTGTCAATATATTTACACTTATTATTATAGCCATGACACAAGGCATATCATCACAATTAAGAGAAGATGCTGATCATAATGTTATAAACAGCAGCAAAGACTGTTTCTTAAAATGGTAATACCTATTGGAATGTACCCATGTGGTACTGATATTATTGTAAAAAACCCAGCCAAGTGCGAAGTTGCTCATATAAACAAACTTTGCCGTTTGAACTCTTTCGTACCCGTATCAATAAGTTTTTCCTTTACTATAGCTATAAAATAATGTCATAATAAATGTCATTGTCAAGTTTCTTAGTATACCACCAATCCGCACTGGAGCAGCGTGGTGGAGTATGCTCTAGGCTTCTCCTTCTTCAAGTCAATATGTCAAAAATGTAGTATAGTAAAATATCAAAAGTAGTTACTGTTCCTGTTCATTTACTTACATTTTGATTATTTTCAACTGCTATTCAGGACAAGCTTTTATGATGAAAGACCGCTTGTGCTGAGAACAAAAATGATGGCTGAATTGTTGTACAGGTAAACATGCTTTCGATGCTTATTAATTTATGACTCTAGCCATCGCGTAATACCTCGCTCCTCGTTAGAGGGACGGCACACTTGCAGGTTTTTGAGTCGATGACGCTCCACTTTTGGCAGAAGATGCGCATTTCAAATCAGTGGGAGTAGGTTTTCAGTGGCCACAGACCAACAAAACCAAATACGCTAGTTTTATTTTGATTTTATGAGTTCGTCAGCTCTAATTACTTAATTATATCCAATAGTTAAATGGAAATTGATAAAAACAATTTAGAAATATCTTATAAGTTATCGACAAAATATTAAGCCAAGCCGTGTTGTAGAATGTAGAATGGAGTATAATAATGTAACCGTGAGCAAATTTTACGATATTTCTCGTATTCAACCGGCACATACAGTCTCCTGTGTTCTTAGATGATTGTCGAAGGTTTTCAAGTACATATATTTATAAGTACTGGCCCTTGATGGCATTAATCCTTCGACTGCAAAATACTTGTACGCTGAGAAGAACGTAGTGCGTGGCGCCATTTTGACCCTTACACCTGGAAAGACCCGTACAAGCATGCAGTTGCTTAGGTGCAGTATTTCTGTTGGCTACCTTCACCATACTATCTGCAATCAGATGGAAATAATGAGCCATTATTCGAATCATAGAACACATTTTTCTCCGTGATCTATGATTTGTATTGTATCCGATAACATACCAAAACCCAGAACAGAGTGCCTCGAGCTTCGTGTTATTATAATAATTAACTGTTGTGTAATGATAAATTTACCAGAACAGCTGTCATTTAAGCCATCAAAATTAATACATTTGGTAGATATCGCAAATTACCAGATATTTCGTTGAATTTCGATGACAAAAGATCAAAGCAAGAATGGTAATTGCAATTAGGTTGAAAATTAGTTTCCAATTACTAATAATGCTGCATTTGACTGATTCGACGGAGAATGTGTTCTACATTGACGAGTCTGGTAACTGCTGTCTGTTGCAACAGACTATTTGTATTCTGGAGTTTGTCAAATTCTCTCTAATTTTAATTTATTTTATGTAATGATGAGAAAAATTATATTGAGAAGAAAAAAATTTGCTGCTTTACCGTTTGTAAAAATTATAATACAATAAATAAATGTGCTTAAATACATAAAACTAGGAAAACCAACAATAAAAAAGAGGAATCTCATGTAAATAAATCCTTAAAAATTGCAGTATTTTCAACGGTAAAAAAAGGTTTTGAAAGCGAAACGAGATCGGATAACCTGGTTACATTACCAGCAAGTTTTTCCATAAAAGAACCAAATATTTAACAAAAGTTGAAAAGTACAGGTACATCGCAACTTCATATATCACGTGAAATTTCCGAGAGATAGCCAATGACAGAGTACATAGTTTTCATAACACCAACTTTTTCAATATCCCGGCCAGTGGACAAATATTTCACGTCAAAACGGATGTGTGACACCGCCCTTACAGTTGACGTCGCTCCGTGTCGTCGTTTACATGCAAATTAGTTCTCGTGTTACCATCAAACTGATATCATTTTATTTCGTATACACTTAACGCTTGCTGATCGGATCACGTTGGAACACTTACCTGGGTTAATTGACTATTTATTATATTAATATAACTATGATACAGCTATAACGCTATTACGTATTTGAAGCAGATTTTATAAACTTCAGTAAAACTACTTGCAAAAATTTACTTAATTTTTAAATTTTTATCTTAATTTGAATATTTTTTCATTCATCTTTGAATAATACTAACCTACGTTCCGGGACTCCCTGGTGAATTCCTGGAAGTGTCTGCAATGTGTAAATGTCGATTATAAATACTTGAAGTTCCTAGTAAAAATTCATTAAGATTTTTGTATTTATAGTTATACATGATCTACTTAGAGTTATCGCTTTAGTTCTGGAATCAAGCTTGAAATATTTTAAAGCATTTTGTTTCCGGTGTCGTAGAGTTATTTCCCAGTTCTTTCCCCATATCCTTCTGTGATAGCATTGAGCTATATGGCTAATCCATCAGATCTGATTGATGGTTGGTTAGTGACATAAAAAACCGGCCGAGTGCGTGTCAGGCCACGCGCAATATAGAGTTCCGTAGTTTATCAACTATAACTCATATAGAGCGGACAGACGGACTGATGGACATGATGAAACGATAAAGGCTCCGGTTTGACTACGGAACCATAAAAAGCGCATACATATTACAAACGTCGACGGTATATTTTCGAAATATGGAAGAACGTAGTTCAAAGTGCAAGTTAAAAGTATAATGACAGTGTGAGGACGCGAGAAGGATCCCGATCCTAGCATCGGCGGAGTGCCGCTGAGGGGTGCTGTTTGAAGCAATTAAACTTTTGACTCACCGACGAATTAAGTACCTACTACTCTTTCTTGAGGAAGCGTAATATCATGAAAGGGTTGAATATGAGAGATATATTTTCTAAATAAATAGACAAAAACATGAAGACATAAAAAACGTCCCACTTCTAACTTTTTTATTTTTTGAAAACTTCTTAAGTGAAAACTTCTTTAGTTGGCCTAAAAAATCCGGAAATTAAAGTATTTCAATTTCTGAAATCTTCTAAGAGTGTTTTTCCTCTTTTTTTGTAATTACTGCTTTTACTATCCATTGCTGGTATGAACGGCGAAACTTTCTGCAGGACTATATAGGGCTATAGATCGAAAAACGTAGTCCTTTTTCTAAAATGGCGGTGCACCCTTTCTCTGTTTGTTGATCTGTTTGTTGTTGATCGTAATATTCATAAGTTTCTTCATAACATCATAATATCCTCATATTTGAAGTAAAAGTACACCGTTTATGTCCCAGTATATGCGGATGGATGAAACAGTTTTAAGGATGTTTATGTTATTTTCAGTCATGAAAAGGGTAATAAACACTTTATGTAAAGCCCTTGTTGTCCTCATTCATTATGGTGCTGAGAACGGGTGAGATCCGAGAGGGTATCGCGGCTAATGAGATATTCGTACGTTGCGGTTCGCGGGACGCATAATATTGTTCGACAGTAAGAAAACCTCCTCGGTTTACTGAATCCGTTTTATTGATCTTCCCATTTATGGATTTGTTTATTGGTGACCGCCAAACGGTTATAGATAAAATATAAAGATTTTTAGCAATAAATAGACACATCAAAATGATTTCATTTCTAGGTAATTTTTGAACACGCTTTCTTTAATACTTTTAAAAAATACTTTTGGATTATAAAAGAACATAAAACATCAGTTAAAGCCGATAGACATAAGTGTCACCAAAGGAAACTGAGTGACTGAATTATTATTTTTTTACATTGTTCGATACTACGACTGAAATTCGTATAAAAATTTTATAGACGACTTATTAGAAGTAGATACTTGCTAGGCAAGTAAAATGGACTTGGCATGACCTCATCCATTTCAGCAAGCTGCAGGCTGCGCCGCGAACTGGAGAAGTTGGCTTTTAACTCAAAGATCAACCTCTTACAACCCAAATAATACAAACGTCTGTCAATCAGCAGTAAAAAATACAGTATAAATACAATTTATATTAATACAATACAAATATTGAATTTAAATATTTCATATCCTATTTTTAATGCTGAGTGAATGATTATGAAACAGACTGATAGTCAAATTCAAATTAATATCAACGGTCCGCAAGCTGGTTTAGTTTATCAATAAATTTTAGAATGAATTACGCCACGTCACGCAACTTTGTTGTAAACTCCCTTTTTGTATGTGCATTTTTCATTTTCTTGAACGTTTTGATCAGAATAGGACTCTGATCCTATATTTATCTATTATCCAACTATTATCGTTCAAAGTCTCGTGTCACTGTCAATTTTACTTTAATTCTTTATTTTCTTAACTTTTTATTAAAATGAAATATTACACAATAAATTGTGTGAAAAGTTCGTCATACGGTTTAAAATGTGAACAAAATTATCTTCCATACAAGTATCGCAACCAGTTTCCAACGTCGTAATTCAACTCTCAATCCAAAGTATTATACAATATGTACTCAGATAACATTGGAGTGCGATCGATCAATTTGCATCGGACGTGTCCACCGAGCTTTAGTTGAGGCATCGGCAACACACGGCAAAGGCACGTCAGCTCGTCCCATTACCGAGTCAAAAAGAAAACTTTCTTCCCCCGGGAAGGGACCTCTAAATAAACTGTTTGGGATCCGAAACGGCATTCGATGTCCTCTTTAAAAGCTGATACAATTTATGGTTGTATCGATAAGGCATCCGGGACACGTGTTGTTTGATCGCGATAGGACCGCTTCTGTATCTACCACCTGAATAAATTATTGTCCTATAAACATTTCTGGGTATGGATGGCAACTCACTGTAAGGAACAGGTTTATATAAGGAGTATTTCACGTTAAGGCAAGTTAAAAGCTTATCAGTGATAAGTTTTCACCACGACAAAGTTTGTGACTCAAGTATGACACAGTCAATATTTCATCGTTTCCGTTCAAGTATTGTTAAGGACTGGGTTGATTCTGCATGTGTTTAAGTGTCTACGCATAAAAATGTTCGCAACTTAGTTTTGTGACAAATGAGCCTCGTGCGAGAACTACTATGCCGCTTATGTTGTTATTTATTTGAAATGAATCAGGAGTGATAGATGGACAGGCAGACCCACGATTATTCCTATTCGAGTTACATTCTTTAAACGACTGTGCAAAACCTCAAAACGATCAATAACAAGTCATCTATTACAGTCGTCACGTGAACTGAATCGTGGCAGCAATAAATTACATCAGAAATTCAACTTAAAATGCAAGCTGTAGCACATTTATACTTTACAGAAACGGCATAATATCATATGTCGCAAAAATGGTTGGCAGAGAGACGAAATAACTTAGAGGGAGTTACGCCCGGGCTTCGTATCGCTGTGGTATGCGCCGTTTAAATGGGAAACATGGAGTCACTTAAAAAGCAAGTTGAATTTAAAAAAGGTTTCGAGATTTGCCCCTGAACACAAGCTGGAACGCGCGGCACGAATAGCGTGAGAGCCAATGTTTCCCCATCTTTCCTTGTATTCTGCGGCTGTGACCGCGAGATTGCCACAACGAGTGATTTTGTATGGTTGAAAGCGCTTATTCATGAAGTCTTCCAGTTTTGCTATGTTGTACTCGTATGTATGCAGTTGCTGTGGAAATTAGGTCACATTTTGTAGTGAATAGAAATGTACTAACGAGTTCCATTGATTATTTTATTAACTCTACAACAACTTAACAGAGCTGTTTTCTGCCGTAGTTTTTTACAGAAAACAATTATTCTCTACTAAAATTGGTAACTAAATCCATCGTAGTACAGTGAGTAGTATAAATTGATACACCGTCATATAAATTGATAAGTGGTAAATGTTTAGTTTAAAGATAATGCGTTTTACTAAGGCACACGGATTTTATTTAGACTCACCATATTTGAATGCTACTATACTTATATCAGGGTGCCACAGCTACTCATATTGGCTGTCAGAGCAATTTTTTATTGCTTGACAAATGATGTGTTTGCGTGGTAGCAACGGTTTGCGTATTGAGGACACATTTAATACCACGTCCCTATCCTACATTACATAAACACAAAATATAGCGACGTGGGGGATTGATGTGTTAAAGCGGCGTGGGTCGCAGTCGATCATCCACCAGCCTGACTGACCATGTATGCTAGAAGATAACACGAACTACATCGCATGGCAACAGTTTTGGTGACGTAACTAGTCTATCGTAAGAAGTTGATTAGTTCATTCATAGCCGGCAACACGTTGGGGATGCTATTGCTCTTAATGCAAATAAATTATAGTGAACAAACAATTACGAGATTGGAAATTTTTACGATCGATATCCCAAAAGTATTTCGACGTTTCCTAAACATCCCTCAATAGCGTCCGTAATTGCTCTAAACTGATACCTATCGAATTCCGATAGCTACATTAGTTTATTAACATATCGTTACCGTTTTCCCAAGTGAAAATTGAAGGCGGCATGAGTTCAAACAATGTTAGAACTTGTCCTCCTCGCTTTAAAGATCAAGAGGCGCATCTCCGGGAGCCAAGCAGTCTAGGCGCTCGCAGATTGCTCAGCCGGATGTTTAATTATGATAGTTTCCGGTAATTATATTAAGGCTTCCGATACTGAGGAAAGGAAAATTTAATCATTAGTTTGTTACAAGCAATTTTCCCGACAAATTTAATACAGACTTGTAATGCGCGCATCTTTGTTAGCGTTAGTTAAAGTTTAACAAACACATTTGGTTACGGTCTTATATATTTTGTGTTTTCCGTTAAATAGGACACAACACTACGTATGTTACTTTTGCTGCATGATTATGAGAGTTACAAACTCACAATCAATAGGACTTATAATTATACTGAATTCATCTCCGTAGACGTAATTTTCATCATTTGTATAAAAATAACTGACAAAAGGGCACCACTTTGAACCACTAACAGGAGAGGTCGAGATAAGTCCCTTACATCTCAAAACTTAATCTTCATCTCCACTTGATGTGCACCTTTTTCATTTATCCTTGATGACAATAGCTCGGATTTTGGTGTTCCTACAGGCCGACAAAAAATTCTGGCGATGGTTATGTAGCTACTTATCATTATGTCTTTCCATTTTGAATAGGAATCCGGTGAACTAACCGAGTCAAATGTAGAGCTTGAATTACATGTTCTTGTGACTAAAATTTTAGGCTTTTCTACACAGAACTTGGCACCCATTTAGATCTCAATTTTTTTAAACATTGCTGTCATTTTACATTTATGTTTTGATGAGATAATAAAGCCTTAGATAGATAAGTATACTTTTCTTTATGAAATTGTTGTTCGTTTAAAATCACGTTCGATAAGATATCATGCCAGCGCGAAACAATGTCAATAGACAAGTAAAGTGAATGCATTTGATGCCCCTAATGATATACCGTATCAACGTCGTAATTTATCATTCGACCAGTCAGTGGGACGTTGGTCCGCTCCGATAAATAATCACAAAGGAAGCATAAGACAATGGACAAAGCAACCGGACGTCGGATAAAGGCGACGGACGTCGGACAAAACAATCGGTGAGGCTCCTTTGACTTGCATTCCCGGGCTTCCTGGCTATCAGAGCGCAAGCTGGTGCGGGACGATCAAACCCAAAAATAACGATGCTTTAGTAAGAGGAATATTATTATACTGAACTGAATATTACATAGCCAGAATACAATTCAAAACTCATAAATACAATATTTAAGACTTTTTAGTGGAGTCCCGTTAAAACTAAACGTGCATACATTATTAGATTGTTTTTGTATACGCGTTTGTTCCTGTTGATCTCAGAAACGGCTTAGCTAATTTGGATGCGGTTTTCACTAATACATCTTTGCGTAAGTGTAAGCTTTGCGTAAGTGTTGGTTTTATGTCGAGGTGCCGATCCACCTGATGGTAAGTGGCTATCGTCGCACATGGATATCAGCAACACCAAAGACATCACTGATGCGTTGCCGACCGAGAAAGAGAGAAGAACACTGTGATATAGATTTAAAGAAAGATAAATTACCCGGATTAGTTCTTTTGAAACTTGGAATTTAGTCTCCGTTAAACTGACTTTAAATATTTTTTATAAATAATATTTCGAATGTTTCTCATTGCAATCACTATCCACAACGAAACTTCCACATCCACGATGACATGTGTTTGAATTACCCACAACACAACACCATTGCTGACAGCTCTTACGCCCCAACTCAGAAAGGTTCCTTTATTTAGCTGTAAGGAGTCCATAACTAATTGACATAAAATATGTTAAGTATCGATTCCTCTCAGAGTCATTTTATTAACTTTAAGTAACCCTAGTGCGGAACAACGTATAATAACCTTATCGATTATCATATCGATAGAGTATTAGTGTAGCCACATGTAAAATACCTTGAGAACACATAAAAAATAATACTTATTTTAGTGCTTTTAGAACGATGATTTATACTAATATAGTAACAAGAAATTCGTTTACTGTGTTTTCTTACTTAAGAACATTGCAAAGTAGCTTTTTTCTTTAAAATAAAATAAACAACTCGCAATTTTATGTAACAGCAATACTATACCTAGTAGTACTGTAGTATCTGTGGCAGTACACTTTACAGTAAATGTCAATTGTCAGTCAATTCAATGTTTATATATTATATTGTTGGTTTGATTTCAATCTGAATTGAATTGAAAAATTTCATTTTGTTTAATATCGCCAACCTATTTATTATATAATATTATCATGTACATTTAAAGTACCTACACTTTCAAATTAGCGAATATGATAATAACTTATGTTAATAAATAAGGGGCACCAAGGTTGTGAACTGTGATCAAAACAACTGTATCGTTTTTTAAAGGATATGGGGTGTAAAATACCGCGAAAAAGAGTTGCAAATGGCAAACCTCTCTTTGTTGGTTTCGTTAGGCCTGGCACCAGTATGGGAATATAACCGTTTTTACACATTCTGCTGTATCGTGCATAAAAATCTTGGACCGAGTATGTTCTGAACGGATCAGAGAAATCTCGCAAATATCGCCTTGGCCCCACACGTCTATGCATTCTAGCGTAATCAACAAATTTAATAAAATCGGCAAAATCCGCGAAAACAGACATTTTGCTTGTGAAATCACTCAAATTGTAAACCTAATGTCAACTGAACGTCAAAATCAATCCTAAGTAGAGTTTAAGTAATGGTATTTGTATAATTAACTTTAATTGCCATTAAGGGCCTATAACGGTCGATTAACTGACTCTGGGAGTGACTAATTGTGATTCTGTACTAAGGAGCGATTTTAATGACCATTAAGTGACTCTGAGTTGGGGCGTTAGACCTTTCACAAGTGACAACCACATACTTACGAGTACTTACTTTCGTACTGTGTGGTCTGGTTGCAATACGTAAATGGCAAATCCATAGTATAGTCACAGTCAGGTCAGGCACACCGTCTACAAGTTAAATACATGAAACACAACTATTTTATACTATAAAGACGTGTAACAAAGCCGAAATAACACGCTACGAGGGAAGGAATGAATCACAAAGCATACATAAGACAATGGACAAAGAGACCGGACGTTAGTTGAAACTATCGCGAGTTCCACCGGCGCCGCGGCGCCGCGGCGATTTGCCCCGGCATCGCGGCATTACGGTCTATACGTGATTGACAGACCGCGCCTGGGAAACGAAGAAAAATATGCCTTTCGAGCCTTTATTAAGATTGATGACGGCATTCCGGTCGCGCCCGGATCGGCACGGCTCGCAAATATCGCACCGCTTTTATTTGATACTCGCATCTAAAACGTAATATCATCTCGTTTCAAATAAATCGGCCGCGCCCCGCGATGAACAGGCATTTTAGCAACCGGCGGAGTTATGGAAAGTAAGTGGCGAATATGAGGAATATCGACCCGGAAAAGAACAGAACTGATGATATGAAAACAACAGCTGCGAATATTTCCATACAATAACATTACGAGTATATGAGTCCGGAATATTATAATCTTCATCAGGCTCTTATAATCATGAAGATGACTTAGTAGATATTATGACAAGTGATAGCTCTAATTTTATCAAACGCACAATTAAAGTTCCACCGTCTACGATAGTAAACTTACGGTATAATTTAAAGTCATTTCTGCCTAAAATTATTGCTTAATTATTTTAGTTAAGTAAGTTGTTTCAAGTGAAATTTTATCGTATTATTATATTATTCATTGGATTAGAATATGGTACGTACCGTGAAATAATAAAATGGTAAAGTTTGTTTTTATGGGGGTTCATGTCAATCATTAAAATTAATTTTAGTGTTAAGTAACAGATGTAAATTGTATTGATGGTCCCACTGCAAGCCAGCGCACAATTAAAGTTCCACCATCGGTTATAAATGTTATAATAGTAATCCTACGTTTCAATTTTAGGTCGTTTCTAAGTGAATTTATTGCTGAATTATTTTAGATTGCTTGGATTCGAGTGAGCTGCCCACACTTCACGAAATAATAAAACTGTGGAGTAAAAATTGTAATTTATGTTCAATTTAATTTTAGTGTTAGTGGTAAATGTGAGGCTTAACGTACGGATTGTTTTCAAAATTATTACGAAGCAATGAATATTATTTATGTAACTATTCGTGATTCGTCCCTATTTGTTGTTTCTTCTTTCTTGGTCGGCAACACATCGGTGATGCCTCTGGTATGGTGACGGTGACCACTAACTATCACGCAGCTTTTCATCAGCATGTTTGTCGACTAGGTACATAAGAAAACCCGTAGAATATATTAAATAGATTTTTTCTTGCACCACGTATAAGTATAAGTCTCTGTTTACAAACGTAAGATTTCGTAGAACGTAAATCAAACGTAGTTTTCGCTCCTCTTGACATTTTCGATAAGTGATGTACATAATATCCGAAACACAAAGTTGGTGTTCGGGGAAATCAGTCGAAATGTCGATGAATGCTTGCCTGTCAAACACTACAAGGATTTTATCTAGCTTACAATGGCTGAAGCTTCTTCGGTAAAGAACTAGAAAGAGTAGGTACGTCTGCATGCTTCTTCGTTTGTATCAATCTTTTTAACGTGATAACGTTTATAAAGACGATGAGCCTGAGAGGCATTCACGAAAACCGAGTAACGGCCGGAGTAACGTCACGGAAGCGCGCGCAGCATTAGAGAGAGAGGCACGCTAGACCGGCCGTCTCTCTCCCACTCAAGCGTAATCGGTCCGCTTGGAAGGCATTTTTCATTTCATTTTTATTTTATTTTACAATCTTTTGAAAAGAAATGATTTCTCGTAGCTCGTACGTATTATTATTATATGAAAACGAAAATCTACAATAGCGTCATCTCTGTTTATAGGTATGAACTACTTGAAAGAACTTTACACAGTACATCGACTCGGACTTTAGTTGTAGTCAAGAAAATCACAGATGTCGCGCAGCTCCTGATATTTAAAACGATTTAAACCAAATTTTCAACTCAAATATGTTTAAAATCGTATAGTTAGTATGAAATTTAATATTATAATCTAGCTAGATACGCGGGATATTATAAGCTATTATATGGGAAAAAGGCGTAAGTTTATGTGTGTATCATTTATCTATACTAATATATAAAGAGGAAAGATTTGATTGTTTGCATTGAATAGGCTCCGAAACTACCGAACCGATTTGAAAAATTCTTTCACTGTTGGGAAGCTACACTATCCCCGGGTGACATAGGCTATATTATAATTATTTTTTTTTACTTTTTTTCCCGAAGCGAAGCGAGGGCGATTTCCTAGTTCTATATAAAATCATTTATTATAGTTTTAACTCCGACTTACAACTCAAAACGTTATGTGACAACACCAAAACTTTTTCAGTATAGATGCCCGAATTTCAGCAGCTTATAATTATTTATTATCAATAAATGTCTAGGTAGGCTATATTTGTCCCAAACTAAGAAGTCCCCTTGGTGACAGGACATTGGAGTTCATTATCATTTATGAGATCATATTATCAAGAACAGAGATAAAATAAATAAAACTTTGTTGATTGAGTCTATTCGTACGTAATTGATTTTAGTTTCGTTCGTTTAATCAGGCCTGGCGTAAGCAATGATAACTAATTAGCGCCATCTTGTATGCAATTCAATGAACTATTCGCCATCATCAAACACAGAGTTGCGTATCTATTTCGACTCACCGCGGCAATAAGTCTAAATGTTAATAATAAGTAGGTAATGTCATGATTTCATTTTTCATTTATTTTTTATTTTATTTTACAATCTTTTGAAAAGAAATTACTTCTCCTCGTAGCTCGTACGTATTATTATTATATGAAAACGAAAATCTACAATAGCGTCATCTCTGTTTAAACGTATGAACTATTTGAAAGAACTTTTACACAGTACATCGACTCAGACTTTAGTTGAAGGCAAGAAAATCACAGATGTCGCGCAGCTCCTCATATTTAAAACGATTTAAACTTAATTTTCGACTACATTAGGTATCATAAATTATTCTTCTACGAAATAGACGTTATCACGTAAAACCATTGTCCGTAAACCGACTTTACAGACAACCAATTTTTTTTATGAACGTCAGTTTAATGTAGCGGTGTAGGTACAGCTATAAAGAAAAGTTTAGTACAAAGTACCTGCGAATATACATCTTCTATATATATGAAACCTTTCTATAGGTACATGTGTCCTTTATAGACTCTGAAACCATCCAAACGATATGCCTCAAAATGGTTTCATTTGAAAGGCAACAATCCGAAGGTGGTTTAAGATGACTAAAACAATGCTTAGGCACGTTCGGTCTGTTGATAAAGTGGATTTTCCACTTTTTCCATATAAACACTGATCTGTCATACTCATCTAAAAAGTTTTTAGCGTTTTGGAACACGCCGGGTATAAGATCTTACTTTTTAAGAAGTCTGCCTCTTCCCCAAACAACCAAATGCCATTTATTGTTTGGACAATGTTACTATGCTTCTATAAAAATAATTATTTTAACATTTAAACAGTGACTTACGATTACTCCATATTTTCGTCCGTCCAGAGGGCTCCGTGCTCTATCAACGAGTCTGTCCACTTCAGCGCTCTCCACATCCGGAGTTACTTTTGTTGGGTGAGAATATTAATAATACGTTGACCTACATAATTTTAAATGTCAGCAAAACTTCAAAATTCTTTATTTTACTAGATACTGTGTGTAAACATAGTTAGTTAATTTTTGTATAAACAAACATTAATAAGTAAATTAATATCCGTAAAGCATCAAAACTCTGAAATTGAAAACTTTACCAAAACTCCTTCTCTAGATCCCTATATTTCTCTCTTTGAAGATCAATATACAACTCAAGTCGAGCTGTGGTTACTATGAACAATATCAGAACAGTATTTATCTACAAGTGTTTGGAATGGATAATTTTCGCCCTGAACCAACATGTTATTGGTATTTCGGTCCCGGTGTTTGTCCCAATTCAAGGCACTCAATGGCTAGCCTAACTACAAGACGCAGAGCACCGCATTCGGTGAAACTTGGGTCTTGGGGCAAATGTTCGAGTAATGATCGCAATATTGTACAACTTGGGCTGTTTCGAGTTCGCCAAATAGTCCATTTCAAATGTTAATTTTACACTGAAGTACTGTTTCGTTACTTTAAATTGAGGTTATTTAGAAAAATATTGCAAGTAATTTTGATCGAGTCGTTGTTAAAATTTTAATAGAGTTCAGAATGTAGGTTCATTTCTAGTTAACATTATTTTGTTGTCATTTTTTTGCTGTTTTGCAATTTAACATCCTTTTTTGTACGATTATAATGTGTATTTTATTATCCAACCATTATGTAAAGACATATGATGACATTGGTATTAGTATATTTTGAATGATTTGGAACGTAAATTATATAGCCTCTTGGATGCACATATAAATATCTTCTCAGTATAAAAATAATTGCAACAGTTAATAAAAATTTTAGAGCATATTTTCATTCATATTTTTTTTCTTTTCTACATCGAGAGCCTTACTTGTAATTGAAATAAAAATAAATAAATAAGCGCTTACATATCTCCGCAGTAGGTTTTTACCTGTGTCACGGATGGCATGGACGACACATATAACACATCACAAGAATACCCATGACCCGAGTACAAATATTTATCTGTCACATAAATATCTGCCCCGGCCGGGAATCGAACCCGGGACCCCTCGCTTCGCAGGCAGGGTCGCTACCAACTAGGCTACAGGGTCATCAATATATAACATTTATCGATCACAGTTGCTTAGATTTTTAAGAAATATAATTAATACTAGACAGATAATCAAGTAGGTACATAGTACAGCAGTCGAGAAATGTTCATAGAAGTCAGTGTAGTGTAGCGCTAATAGGATCGTTCGTTGTCCCGTAGCCCCCGCAGTCCCGCAGTCCCGCCCACTAACCCGCGGGCCGCATAATGAAGATGGATGCCGATGATCACAGACTAGATTTCGTCCCCTAATATGCCAAAATTTGCTCTTGAACTTTCAAAACGTTTGATTGATTACGGGGCTGCTGTTTTAACAAGGAGTCCCCAGTAATTGCTCTTACACGTCCTATTCATTACTGATACATATCAACATTACAAAATAAACTTATTATTGCTATATCTATCTATTAATTGTTATTTATGTACCAAATTTAATTATGGCGAAGAATATTATTATTCAGACTAGCGATGGGCAAACTACGGCCCGTGGGCCAAGTCCGGTCCGTGAAGAGTTGGAATCCGCATCGCAACCATACGTAGCCATTAATATAATAACATTACATAAAACATGAAAAAAATCTACTGGATATTTGATTTTCATCTCATCTGCTATTTTTATAATTAAGGTTCTTAAAAACTGATCTTTTGATTTAATTGAAACAATAAGTATTTTATATCATGACTTCAAGAAAAAACTACAACAGAAAAGTAAATATTGGCCCGTGTAAGAAAATCTTAGCCAACCGTTCAAATTTATGTCTTGAAACATTCGAGATATGAATCCCACTGGCACCGTTTGTAACTATGCTAACCTTCTATTGCGATTTTAATTATATACATAGTTCTAGTAATAATATATTTTGTATTTTTTTTCATATGAGTATTCATATTCCGGTGGTCCATGATAAGCTATGCTATGCGTATTTTCATCACTTGGCTTCAATCAATTAATGGCCCACTACTGGGCACGGGTCTTACCTCATAAGGAGATAGGATGGAGATGAGATGAGATAGCATGGATAGGAGGAGGGATATTAAGGAGGCCTAGAGCATAGTCTACCACGCTGCTCCAGTGCGGATTGGTGGAGGGGTTAGTGGCCAACCAGAGTGTCGTAAGTTTTCAAACCGCCCGAGGGCCTCCGACATGGCTTAACGACTGTTATCTTATGATAACAACCGGGACCGACGGCTTTACGTGCCCTCCGAAGCACGGAAACGCTCAAGAATTTTTGGCACTAGCGGTCACCCATCCAGCTACCGACCGCGCCCGCTGTTGCTTAACTTTTTCGATCACTTAGGATCGACGCAAGTCGCTGGGCTATGAGCGCTTCACTTAGGATCGATGCAAGCCGCTGGGCTATGAGCGCTTCATTCATTTTCATCACGACTATTTTATTGTCGTTATTATCTAAGTATCTTAGTATACATTTTCTAATAATAAACTGATTCTCTAAAACACACGTGAAATAGCTCATAATGTTACACTCAGACTCACATTACACTCAGTAAACGAGATTTATGAGCAATAGCCGGAATACGAATCGCCAATGCATACCATGGATGAAACACAAAGCGAAACCAGGAATTATAATATCGAAATAAATTCTGAAACAAGTCGTCAATGGTTCTAGGAAAATCCATAAAACCATTATTAATGTTACGGCAAAAAACGCGCCCGCGAACCACTACAGTATGAAAAGAAATATTTTCAATATGATTTGAAATCCGAAATAACCCACATTTTATTTCACTGTGGGCAGAACAGATTGTTTTTGTTTTATTTATTTTTGATTACACTTCTATTAGTAAACACTTACCCATCTTATTACCGAGCCTACACTGAATAGCATAACTATCATTAATTGAATATTTTACTTAAATACTTTTAACTTTCATAATTTAGGACTTTCCAGTAGTTGTGAAGTAACAAGTAACGTTATTATGTGGAGCTTGTGGAGGTCACCAATATGAGGGTCTGCGTGTTCTGATGGACCTGGTAACTAGTATAGTTACGGTGTTCAGGTTTTGTGACTATGATGGGAACACACGAATGATACGCACGAGATTTGATTTCATACTCTTTTAATTTGTGAAATGTACTTAGTTATATAATGCAGTTTTGCGTGTTCAGTTACTTCAATCGAACGTTGCATGAACAGGGGGCAACGACATTTATTTATGCTACTACAATACTCCCCCCCTTAAAAAAAGAAAAAACAATACAATAAAAATGACCGTGTAAAAAATATTAGAAGTTAATTAACAACATAATAGTAAAAAGTAAAATGTAGGTATACAATGCAATACAAAATATGGTGAAATCAATAACAATTTTTGTAAAAAAAGTAAAATAAGTAAAACGTGTAAAATAAAAGGTAATTAAAATTAAGAAAATCGCACTACAGGCTTAACTGTGCGACCTGATTTTGTCACGCGCCGTGGTGTCGAATTCGCGGTAGCGTCATGCAAGTTGTGCTCTCTTGTTTCTGATGACTTGGTACTTTGATGTTCATTGACTTCGCTTTCTTGCAAAATAAATGCTGGCTTAAGTCGGTCAATGGAAATAACAGCTGATCGATTGTTTAATTGAATTTTGAAGTATTTGGGATGTTTTTCCAATACTTTGTACGGGCCTTCGTATGGTGCGATCAGTGGCTTTCTTACAGCATCTACTCTTACGAAAACGTAATCGCAAGTATCCATATCTTTGGAGATGAATGTATTTTGTGACGATATTAATTTCCTGTCTCTGGGTTTTAATTGACTGATAGTGCGCTGTAGTTGTTCCATGAATAAATCGGGTGATGTGATATTTGAACTCTGGAAGAATACGCCTGGGATTTTGATGTTACTTCCGTACACCATTTGAGCAGGGCTTAAACTACAATCTTCTCTGATCGTTGTTCGTAAGCCTAACAGTATAGTAGGCAGCTCGTGAGACCAATCTGCGGATTTCCCACGTGCTATGATAGCGGTCTTCATGACTCGGTGCCATCGTTCCACCATTCCGTTGGATTGCGGGTGGTAACTGGTAGTTCGTATTCTTCTGATACCCATGAGTTTAGCCAAGGATGAAAATAGGCATGATTCAAATTGGCGGTCTTGGTCTGTTGTTATTTTAAGTGGACATCCAAATCTTACAACCCAGGATTCATACAGTGCTTTTGCGACTATCGTAGCTGTGACTTCGGGTACTGGAATAGCTTCGGGCCATCTTGTGAAGCGGTCTATTATTGTTATAATGTATCTGTTTTCATTTGATACAGGCAGCGGTCCGACAATGTCTATATGTATATGTTCAAATCGTTGTGATTCCGGGAATGACATCAGAGGTGTTATGTTATGTCGTTGAACTTTTGATTTTTGACATGATAGACATTCTTTAGCCCAAGTACTTGCATCTTTGTTCATTCCGGGCCAGAAATAATGTTTCTGTATTAATTTACGGGTTGTTCGTACTCCGGGATGGGTGACGTCATGTAATGTACTGAATATTTGTTTACGAAATATGTTCGGTACATAAGGACGTAAGTCGCTTGTAGACTCTTCGCAGTATAATGCTTTGTTGTTTGGTAAATTAATTTTTCTCCACTTCAAGTTGCGTTTTGACAATAAACTGGGTAATTCTGGATCGACTTCTTGTGTTGTGGCTATCTCATTCCAGTCAATGTTACTAGGACAGTCAATCTGTGATACACGTGACAGGGCGTCCGCTACTGAGTTCTGTGATCCGGGGAGGTGTCTTATGTCGGATGTAAATTGCGCTATGTAATCTAAGTGACGTAATCGTCGTGGTGATATTTTTTCCTTCGAAACGGATTGTTTTTCTTTCGAAGTGTAGCACAGCGGTTTATGATCGGTGTATATAATTAATTCTCGACCTTCGATGTAATTTTGAAAATGGCAAATCGACATGTAAATTGCCAATAACTCCCTGTCGTAGGTGCTGTAGCCTTGTTGAGTATCAGATAGCGCTTTTGAGAAGAAAGCGATGGGTTTCCACTCGTTGTTTACCTTTTGTTGCAGGACTGCTCCGACGCATGTTTGTGATGCATCTGTCATGATTGATAGAGGCGCACTGGGCGATGGCGGACAGAGTGCAATGGCGTTTTTCAGGCCTTCCTTGCACTGTCTGAATGCCTCCTTGCTTTCATCAGTCCATTCTATAGCACTGTTGTCCCGTTTCTTTGTTCCTCGCGTGTACATGTTCAATGTAGATTGGTGTTTTGCGGCATGGGGTATGCTGGTACGATAGAAGTTCAACATTCCAAGGAAACGCTTTAGGTCGCGGACTGTCTTGGGTAATGGATACTCGTCTATCGCTTGTACTCTCTGCGGGGAGGGTGTTATTCCTTCAGTTGTGATTTTGTAACCCAAAAATTCCATTTCTTGAGTGCCGAAAATGCATTTATCCATGTTGACCGTAATACCGTGTTTGTTCAGTCGCTTAAAAACTTCATCGAGGTGTTGTCGGTGCTCTTCTTCGGATGATGAAGCTATGAGTATATCATCGACGAAACAGAATATGAAGTCCAGACCAAACATGATGTCGTTGATGAATCGCATGAAAGTTTGACCGGCGTTGCGTAATCCAAATGGCATTCTTGGAAATTCGAATAGACCAAATGGAGTAATCACAGCGGTTTTCTCTACCTCTTCGACGGGGATCTGGTTGTACGCTCTCTTGATATCGATGCGAGAAAATATTGTCTTCTTGGGTAGAAGGTAAGTGAAATCTAAGAGTCGTGGGATGGGGTAGCGATCAGGCTTAGTTATTGCGTTCAACTTGCGGTAATCGCCACATAATCTTATTGAGCCATCCTTTTTCGTTGTAACGTGGATGGGGCTTGACCAAGCGCTCTTAGATGGCCGGCATACGCCAGTTTCCATCATATGCTCTATTTCTTGCTTGACTCTTCTATATTTCTCTGCGGAGAGCGGTCGACATTTTGAGTGAACTGGGTGTCCGTCGGTTATGATCTGGTGAACTACGTTGTGTTTTGGTGTTTCCTTAGCACAGAACGGTTTAGTGACGTCGGGATACTTCTCGATGATGTCGTGATATGGTGATTGGATGTTGATGGTTTTGATGCTGGATGTACTGCAGTCGATAAGCTTGCCAGGTGTTAATAATCCCGTAATACCATCGATTAATGTTTGGTTGCGTAAGTCAACTAATAAATTGTGTTTTGTTAGGAAATCTGCGCCCAGTATAGCTTGTTTGACGTCAGCGATGACAAATGTCCATTTGTATGGTCGGCGTAATCCGAGATCCAACTCGAGTAATTTTTCACCATATGTTTTTATTTCGCTCCCGTTGGCGGCGTATAATTTGTAATTACTCGTTCGGAAAGCCTTTCTAGTTCTTGGTATGACAGAGATGTTGGCTTCCGTGTCTACTAAGAAACGATACCCACTTTTGCGGTCGGTAACGGATAGGCGGCTGGATGGGAATATAGCGCTGACGTCCGCCTCGGTCACCGCTAATGGGAGTTTCCCGACTGTGACTTCCATGCACAAGGTTCTTCACACTTACGGGCTCTCTCTCTGAATCTGGAGTGGTAGTAGCAGTAGATGTTTCTCCGTAGTCGACGCGTTGGGTTAGAACGGCTTCTGTAATCTTGCCTGTAGGATCTTCTTTGTGGACTGGAACGGTTCATTCTTAATTCTGCCACTTCTGAGGACAGCTTATTTATTTTATCCAGCAGCTCGTTCATTATAAAACTGGATGGGCTGCAGTCTGGTATCCGTGATGTTGTTGGCTTCTGATCTTGCTGTAGCGTGGCGCTGGTGACGGCGGATGCGGGGCTTGACGACGACACGTAGTGCGCTCCACACATTCTGGGTACTTGTTCGTGCGACGTGACTAGCATTGTTGCAGGTTGAAGTCAATGTTGGGTCTGGGCTTGATGTAGACGTCGGAGATGCTGGTAAACGTAGGAGATTCTGGCAAACGTCGGGGTTACCAAAATGTGGAGCTTGTGGAGGTCACCAATATGAGGGTCTGCGTGTTCTGATTGACCTGGTAACTAGTATAGTTACGGTGTTCAGGTTTTGTGACTATGATGGGAACACACGAATGATACGCACGAGATTTGATTTCATACTCTTTTAATTTGTGAAATGTACTTAGTTATATAATGCAGTTTTGCGTGTTCAGTTACTTCAATCGAACGTTGCATGAACAGGGGGCAACGACATTTATTTATGCTACTACAATTATTATACTATTATATTATACTTTTATATTCTGTAGATAAAAATCTTTATTTGTTAATTTAATTAATGAATTCTATTATTTTTAATTCACAGATTACAATTACAGAAATTATGCTATGTAAAGATTAATGTGGAAAATAATGATTTCAATGAAAATATTACGTAGAATAACCACAATTCTGTAAGTGTATCAGTTATATTATAATGATTAATTTTACGTTTATTTGTACATAACCCCGAAGACAACTTGTCAATTCGTTTTAAAGAAGTATGCATTGGTCGTAGCCGATATAAGACAATACCAGCTAATTATATCAAAAGGATGGAACTATTGGACCGTGTTTCGATATCCCAGTAACCAATCAGATACGAGAGATAATTAATATCGGGCATACAAAAGTAGATTGCGATTGAAGGAACAATGCCTCAAATATACAATACCTCGGTACATTTGGAGAGCTTCGGCTTCGACAAAAGTAAATGGTTCGCAATATTTTATCCGCAGATTACAATGTTCTGAGAAAAGGACGACGGCTGGTTTTGCACAGTGCTTGAGCACGCAACGCATTAAGAAAGTATTAATTCTAAGTTAAGGACTCAATGGATGGAGCCTCTGAAACCCTAAGATGGTGATGTTGTCAATTCAATGTACATATTTCGTATCCTCAAAATCAAAACATTTATTAAGACTAAAAAGTAGTATCTTCTCAACAGGTAAAGTGTTTTAACATTGGCTATAATTAAGTACCTAAATGACATACATTTAAATTATCCATATAAATAATTCGCAGCTTCAATGCTAGCTGCATTTGGAACGTATTAGGTAGATGAATTCATAAATATTTTTTCATGTTTTGCCATAAGTAGAAACAAGGGCACTGGGCAAGGCAGTGTGACGGCGCGCCGCTTGCCGCGCCGGGTCACGTTGTCGCGTCGATGAGCGATCGCTGAATTCCCGACCAAAATAATAATTCCCACCTGTCAACCTTCGTTATTTCCCAGCCACGGCTCACTGAAAGAGCCGCCAATTGAAATCATAGTGAACGCTATATTTTGGGAACTAACTTGCTAAAGCGATATGACACAGATTACGAACGGCAGCATTATTTTGTATCCACGTTGAGTATTTAAAACGGTCAATCGAATACTGGCCAGTAAAATTTTCAACGGATTCAAATAACCTCTTTCTATGTCAATTTCAATTTATTTCTATATCGCTAGCTTCCTATAGCGTATTCATAAAGAATGAAGTAATATTTGTTATTTTAATTTCGTTTCGTGTTAAAAATGTAAATGTTAACTCTTTTTAATAGTGCCCGAATGTAAATATACGAGTATAATTTTAAAAGGTAATAAAATGATGATTTATTGATATTTTGAATAGTTACATGGTGTGTAGATAAAACAAATAAATAAACTAAAGTATTCACAGAAAGATTTATATAATTCATGTGCTGATACATGTTGATCTACAGTTCTATGATCTACAGTTTGTAGTGTAGATACAATTTTACGCATACCATGATAATATTGTGACTTAACAAATAACTAAATTTTTCAGTAAAACGTAAAGAAAAATGGTGCATTGCAATAAGCGCCACGCTTCAACATATTGGGTAATATGACGTAAAGCGAAATGTGTTTCACGTTAATTTGCGTCGAGTCAGCGTTCAACTCGTTAGCACGAGAAGAATATGTTTGTGGCGTTAATAGGATCACGACACGACACCAGCGCTATAGCTTGAAAATGACTGCTGTGTAGATAATGAATAAAATCGAAGAGTACAATTACTAATGTATTGATATTAACTCCGATCTTTTTCGCAATGATTCCAATTGATATTATTATTATTATTTATTCGACGAATTAGTGTTAAATCGTTATTCTCTGAATAAATAATTAACTGAAATCACTAAATCGGTAAATACTGAAATCGGTAAATTCCTAATCAGACTACGGGTACTTTATTTTACTTATTTATCCCTCTTTCGTATCCTAATTCAGCATTAGTGGGTATATTTATTTTATGGCTTCACCATTCACATGAACGTTAATTTAAAATTTAATATGCTGATTGTTACAGACTCTAGATGTACGAATAATTAAATACTTACCTATGGTTATATTGAATGATCGTGTATATAGGAAATACACTTACGTAAAATAAAATAACTGTTTCCCTCTGGTTGCAAAATGAAACAAAACGTGAATAAATTCCAAGTGATTTATAACTATTTTCCTTGTTCCAGCTGGTGTCCGCACGGTAGACGTCCAGGCCGTGGAAGGAATGGTAGCCCAGTTCCCCTGCGACCTGGGCACTGGCGCCAACGACAAGGTGTATATGGTGTTCTGGTTCCGAGATGACGCCGGCATACCGCTATACAGGTGAGGGTAGTTTTCATTACTAATGTCTTAGTTTAAGAAGTGGTTTAAGATAACTGAATTTAAGTATAGTAAGACGTCTAAACACTACTTACCAGTAGAAAGAAGATCATCGTTACAGTGCTTGTAATCTCGGGAAGTACTGATCGTTCAATGCCCTCACATGATTTTACCCTTTTGACTCGCGCTAGAAATCTAAAATGCTCGCAATTATCGGAAGTCACATGAGGTGAGGTGGATTGAATTTGAATTAGCAATTCACATTCTTATATTTTACAACTTCGATCAACTTTACGACTAATGTAATCCGCTGGCTGTCGAGCCAATCTTAATAATCTTAACCTTAATACTTGTTTCGTTAATAACACAAATGAGATGATTTTCAGCCAAATAAGGCCTTCATTTAATTTTCAAACACATAAAAACCAAAGCTTATCATAAAGCTATTCTTTGTTTACGCTCCAGCGTTGTATACAAAATTCTTTTGGAATCGCGTACGCTTTTAATTCTGAAACATTATGTGAAATCATAAAGCGTATTTGACGTCAAACACAACGGGCTTTCATCTGATTTGTACATAAAAATTTATTTCGAATCAAAAATGGGATGAATACTTTTCAATGTATCTTTTCATTCATTCAATGTCCTCTAACGAGCTCATTGTCTGTCTCCTGCACACGCGTCTTTAACGAGTGGTTCGATTTGCCTTCACGTTACATTTTGCATCTGAGTTTGCATGAGAGAATAAGTACCCTCAGTGTAAAAAAGGCAGAAAAAAAACTGTTAAAATATCAGTAAAGGGATTTACATTACGATTTCTTGCACAAAGCCGTCAAGATGAATGATAAACATTTGAAAAAAATTAAGCATGCAGCTTCGGTTTAAAGAACTTTATTTCCCATAAGATTTTTACATCACTTAAAATGAGAAACTTAAATACTAAACTAAGTTATGGTTTGTGTCCGGCATGCATTCTTGTGTGCGTGCGTGCCTGCGTGCGTGTGTGGGTGTGTTTATGTGTGTAGCTTTTGTCCTTCTTTCCAACCATATTAATAAATAAAATTTAAAGTAACACGACTTATGCTTTTTTCTACATAGGGTGCGATATACAATACATACCTATGCTTATTTGTTAGCTCCACGTGTCGACTCTAAGTTACACGATGTCAAAAGATTTCAAATTTAGAGTTATTTGAGAGAAACAATCGGTATTTGAGAGACTCCAAAAATGCATTTTGGTGCACCAGGAATTGTTGCTACAGCTATTACTAGCCACTTTAATCCGCAAATACACTATTTTGCAATAACTAATATAATTATGAACATCATTATATATTTTTTTAATCTCAGCATACAGTACCTGCACGTATTGCGAATCAAATTATTTGAAACTTTCTGTACAATCAGCAACAAAAGTCCAGCAGAAACTAAACGAATTAATTAAAAAAACGGGTGGCTGCGTGACAGCGATGCCTGAACAGTATTGCGATATACCGCTTCATTAAATAACGCTTCATTAATTTCGCGAAAACTGTGACCAAATAAGTAGCTAAAGTCACAGGTTAAACTTATCAAGAAAAAGATGTTTCAAAATTGTTGGCAGTCCTATAAGCTGTGCGTCGAAAGGGTCCAAACTTGAATGTGCTACGGAACTTGCCAGATATTTCACTGTTTTACCCACTTAAGACAAATTGCCTCGACCAGTTGGGGCGTTTTTTCGTCCATCGTAATTTCACCCGTCGTTGGGTCCCGAGTCGGACAGTTCGGCGTTGTCTGTTCCAAGTGCTCCGACTGCACGCTGCAGCAAGAAACGCTCCAACTAATATGGGAGAAGAGTTTTGCTTTACAAAACCGAGCACTGATTTTGTTGAGAGTAACTAATAGATTTCAAGTCTTGATTTCTAAATTCAACGTGGCGTTAGTGCAGTAAAATTTGTGGCTACTGTGGCCACTGAATCCTCTATAATATGTTATAATAAAATTGAGGAAGGAAATATTCTTTAAGCACAGACCAAAACAATTTTGGTTTCAACTTTAAATCAAGTGAGTAAATTAAGAGACCTACAGAAAAAATTTCCAAGCTTCTTCGGAACTACTTTAAACTTTGGTCTTGACAAAAAGTTTAAAATATAATGCAGTTATCAATCAAAAACTCCACCATGAGAAGTATCTTGCTTAACCTCTGATTATTTTTACTAGATATTATATTATTTTTAACAAAGTTTGCATAATAATGCGACGTAGATATTAAAATATGCACCATGAATATTGACTGTAAAATTTTGATTGAAATATGCCAATTAAATTCGGCGGTGGAAAATTGTTAAATTAAATAGCAATTTTTAACATCAATCATCGTGGTAATTAACATTATAAATATTCACTCAACGCGTATATCGCTCACCGGGGATAGATGTTGCGAATGAATTTCACGGCCCCGCGATAGCAACTCGTCAACAGATCAATTGAAATTACTATGTAAATAGCGATATGTAATTTATTATGTAATATTTAAAATTTCAATTACAAATTAATGATCTAGTGTGGTTTGTTGGTTTTGGTTCATATTTTACAAAAAACTGCATAACTAAACAGTTTTTGTCAGAAGATAAGATAACTGACGTGGAATGTTCAGAAGTATAATCCAGTCCAGTGCATAGGGTCATACGTTTCTTACCAATCATAATTATTTACGAGCCTCTAGGTCAATAGGTAGTTAACCTATCAGCTGAGCCAAACTGGACCGAGACTTCTTTGATTTCCGTTCATTTCGACATTTATGTTTCTTTGTTTCTTCATGGGTCTCAATTATTATTCGAGATGTGTTCAATTTACATTTGTATCTCAGCCATGTTTATTCTCCCCTAATCTGGACAGAAAAGCCATGGTGAAGTGTTTTCTTTCTTTTCAGTTACATAGAGATATGGCACGATCCGTTAATGTGTTGTAGCAAGGTATCGAGTCCAATAAAAATGTGTTAATAAAATGCGCTTTATACGACGCTGACCGCCCCTGACCGCCCCCATTCCCGTCCGTTATTCGATTTGGAGGCAATTTCGAGAGAAATAACAATTCACGCTTGTTTATACCGATATCAATGTATTTACATTGAGTGAGTTGCACATTTCATCTATTGTAATACTAGCAACCCAACCCACCGGATACAACCTATTTTAACCAATTTAAAAAAATAGGCTGTACTTTTGCCTGACTGCCAGGAAGGATTGTTTTTCGCGCGTATCTTGTATGTATGTATGTTTGTTTGTTTTATGTTTGTATTTATGTATGTAAGTATGTATGTATTTATGTAATAATATTTAAACTATGTACACTTACAATGAAAGATGTATTAATAAACTGAAAACCTATTACCTAATTACACAATAATTGCCTATGTATCTAAAATAAGTTATATATTTAAAATAAGTTACGTAAAATTGTACATTGTATATGAACGACTCGTCGGGCATACATAAACCCTGTGAGGTTTGCAAGGTGCGACTCTTGCATGAAATAAATATGTAAATGTGTGTAAAATAAATTAGTAGATAAGTGAAATAAAGAAACTACTATGGTGGCTATGAGATGCCATTGTTTGAAGTATCAAAAAATAAAAATAAATCGAATAATGCATTATGGGTATCAGTTTAAAGAACTTATCATAAGAATTTCAAAAAAGTATATCATGATAGCGTTTTTGATAGCAGGCGGATTTTTTTTTAATTTTCAAAATACTTGTTCCTATATTATTATGTTGATTTAATGTCTTACAATTAGAAAAAATTCACAAAGTTTAATTCATTGTTACTTACCTAATCAAAAATATACGTTATTACCGGATAATGAGTGAGCGATAAAGATTCCAGAAAAAAATGTTTGCCAAGAATTACCATCTCATAACGCTTTTAAAAAGTTTTCAGATCTTATGAAGCAAAAGCTTGATTTGATTTTGTATTTATACCGTGACAATATCTTGTGTGAAATAGGATCTAACTTTTATTTCTACAAAGTGATGTAAGTAGTAGGACAATTCGGATGTGCCGGGACTCTAAAAGCTCGATAAATTCCACTAATAATTCGGATAGTTACACTTTACACGCTACAAATACCGGGATATATCTGCTTCCGTTATCGTTCTTACGATATTTCAGTATAGGTTATTTTTGCTTGCAGGTTACGTGTCGTGATAGCTATTATTTCTACATCGTTTAGTTAAGCCCTTATAACCAGAGAGTAGAGTATATTTTGCAATGTAATAGTGTAACGTTTGCCTTTCGATAGCTAAGCTATTACAGTCAATGTTGACAGCATCGAAAGGCTCTATTACGGGGGCGTAGAGTTTGTTTTAGCTTGAGTGACGCGCGTGTGAGCAGTCACGTAGGGTGTATCAGGCAGTTTACGATAATTTGGGGTGTTCGCGCGCCCGTTGCGAGTCGATTCCGCGTGGTCTTGTTATCTATACGATATTTCAGTTAGTTTGTAAGTTTTAAATTGAATAACTTTATGGATATTAAGTGTGCAAGTATTAAAGCCAGAAGTTTTGAGATTTTGAAAATTTGTATTTAACGGAGTTTTAAGTTCGAAGTGCTGTGGTGGATCCGGGGTTTTTTCTGGTTTCACTTGAATATTAATAGTCACAATATGTAACATGAGACTTTCATATAGCTAATAAATAACTGATATTAGGTACTTGTAATTATATAGTAACTGTAACCCAGTCCAGGTCATTGTGCCGCAAAGGAAGCTCTGCGCTCAGTGGTTTCCGGATACTGATAACATCCATATTACAGTGTGAATAGGGACATGTATCCGCATGTATTCAGCTTGACACCTGCTGTAGATCTGCGTAATTAATATATGTATAATAATATGGGTTATCAACACGTCATATGCGAATTTTTACGTTAATACTACGACTAGCTAGTACACTGTCACATGTTACATAGCCGTCGTCAGTACCTTGACCAGGTGACATGACGTGAACTTACATTATTTGATCACCAACTCCAGCAAAAAATGCCAGTGGTGCAGCGTAATGCAGCTGTCACATATTTCACTGACCTGGAGCCTGCAGATCTTCTCAATCCTCGTGCAGTGTGCCATTTTTAAAGACAAATTAATAAAAAACTGACATAAGTAAGTAAGTGAATATATTCCAAACGGGCCAGCCTTTATGCATCTTAGCCAGGATGAACCATAATTTAGAATTTGTAACTATGAACTTGACTAGCGGAGGGTCCCCAATTGACTACTAGCTGAGATATAAACGTATATCATTTAATATTATATTATGATTTGTTTTATTTAAAAGGCAGGGCACTTAAATAAAACAAAACCGTATTTTATCATATAATCCACTTTAACTAAAGCAAGCAACAAAGTTTGCGAGATAGGAAGAGGAGACTCAGTTAATTTAAATGTACAGGTTTCGTCGCAACTTTAATTGGAAGAGGCGATGCAATCAAGTCGCTGAGTTTAATCTTGCCAAAGAATATCCACTGAGCCTTTCGCTCTAGAGGTTCAGCGTTCAATTCTATTCACATTAACAATTTCGGGAAAATAACGTCCCTTTGCCTGACGCCCCTCCCCTTCGCGTACACAATACATATTAATAGAGGTTTATCATTTTCTTATTATTACACTTACTTAAGCTTCTTTGGATAATTTCATGACCCTATTTTTATTACTGACATCCCCTTTTGTAATTTTTCTTACCCCATTAGTCCTATTTTCATAATCACACTTCGCATATTATATCGTTGAAGTCGTGAACTTGCCTCTTTTTTGCGAAAGGAGAATAAATTGACTTGAAAAAGGCGATCTCAAATGCAAATGATTATTATCACAAGGCTCAGTATTAATGGCGCTTTGCTTCGAAGCTCGACCTTTTTATAGATCCATTGTTGAACGAGGCAAGATCATAGAAATAAAAAATATTTATATGGGCAATGGTGATAGTCAAGTCTCTTGTAATAAAACGTTTGTATCGCTGAACGATCAATGAGATCAAAAAAATGGGTGACCTTTGTGCTCCCTGTTCTCTGTATTCAACTTGTTGAAGTATTCTACTAATCATGACGATCCGAGTGGTGTAATAGCTATCATGCCGGACCACCGTGCTAAGGGTCCTGGGTTCAATTCCAGCGAGGCGGAAATTTTAATGGTGAGTTCGAATTTCTGTTTTCGGTCTTGTCGTGTACTTGACTTTTTGTGACACAGGAAATCCTAATACTATGAGTGTGGAGCGTTATTCATTTATTGTTTCGTTATCATACTATTTATTCGGTGACAGATATTTAAAAGCCTCAGTTGCCTTAGAACATGCTTGTTACCTTGTACACCGTTTGCTACAATTATACCATGAGAGGAAGAGCGTACACCTCGTTACACACTTAACATAAACGTTCTCGTCATTTTCGCACGAACCTATACAAACAAGCATGAAAAACACGAAAAAGTGTATAATAGAAAAATATCACGTGTACGACCGTCCTCGCTCATATCGCTCGAACGTCCTCGGCACCAAATCGGCATTCAGCGACGCACTTTCAATTTGCGCTATGATTCAACGCGTACCCTCTGAACTTTTGTTATTGCTCAACTATTTTGAGGCCTTTGTTATTACGGCCCCGCTGTGTGTGATGTATTGTGATTCGGAATTCTTTGCCGTCGACGAAAATTCGTCAAAGGCTGAAGCTTGTAATTCGGGATATTAGCGTTGGACGTTGTCACGTTGAGAGCTATTCGAGGCGTTTCGAGCTTTGTTCTTGATGTAAATGTAGGAAAAAGGACTTTGTGAAAATGCTACTCATTTTCCTTGGTTATTTTAGCTATATTCTCGTGAATATTCAATCATGTTGATTTTTTTGTTGGATTAGTAAACTAAACGCCTTTTTAAAATAGAAATCAAGTGATTGTGTTGAGCGTTGATGATCAGTCAGTGATGATCTCGTTGCCTGTGTAATGTAACAGCATCGCCATGCCACCAAAAACATACGTAATACGCAAAGCATCGAAGTGTTGCCGGCCAAGAAGGAAGACCCTCTTATTACTACATTATTTACTAGTTTGTCCAACCTAAGGGCACGGGCGAGGATTAATCCGTTTTCCTATTAATTAAGCCGCAAGGGTCCGCTATCGGGTCCTATTATTTAGGTTAGATTTAGCGAACTGAAGGAACTTAGACTTAAAAGCTTTATCAAAGTAACTAACTAACCAAGTTAATGTGAACCTCACTTGTGCCAAAATTACGTCATCACAAATTTGCAAGAAGTATTATGGTCGTAGCGCACATATCAACTCGGAAAGGGATCGGCACCGGATCGCCTCGCCGTCAACCTAACGTAAGCGCGTTATAACCCGCCGTCAACTTAACGTAAGCGCGTTATAACCGACCAACAGCTCCAAATCGACTCGGTTACGGCTAGGCAACGCCGCGCTTACGGCTCGCCGGCCGCTGGTTGACGGAATGAATGACAGCAGTTCGCCGACGCAGCGGTAGCCGCGGCGCCGCGGCGCGGGGCGTGCACGAGGAAACGGAAAGGCGAAGGATAGCTTACGGTGAGACGTAAGCGCGGGTACGGCAAGTCGTCCACGCACCGTACCGCGGTTCGTGAGCTTGTCTCGAGGCGAGGCGATTACGTTACGAATCCGATAAGTGTGCTTTACAGTAGGGAGTTTCATACAAAGAATACTGACATGCAAGAGTTGATACGTTTACGTTCCGTTTACGAGTTGATATGTGTGCTACGACCATTAGCATGTTAAGTTTCTATCTTTAACCAGTGGTAGCAGCGAGCGCGTGGAAATTTCTTGACATATTCTTGAAAAAGGATCTGGGTTCGAACCCGTCATTTCGCAAAGAAAATAGTGTTTCTTACATCGGTCTGGTAAACTAATAATAAATGGCTGGAATTTGTTAAATTTGTATGTATATGTTTAAGTTAAAAAGTTTTAAATATTAAAGTATAGTAGCTATGTATCTATAAAAATATCTTCACATTATTTTTACATGTCACACGTCACGCGTCAGCTATCCGAGTTCCTCGAAGGACACTGTATAGTTAAAGGCTACCACTGTTAGTGAGCCACATCCTAATATCCGCCACTCGAGGCACTAAATCCCTGAGATGAACTACTTCAGAACACGGCCGTGCGTAATGTCGCGCCTTGACGCCGTAATCCCCGCTATGAAATATTGTTGCTCCAATCCTGCTCCGGATTACAAGTGATTTTGGTTTCACAAAATGGATAACCACTGTGTGTTGGAAAAATATATTAATCGCAGTCTTTTCTATGTTGTTTATTTGTGTGACTAGAAAGTGATATGTATATAGTAAAATTATTTAGAACTACTACTAGTATATCAATGAACTAATATACTAAGGTCCCTATTTACGGGATGGATGCTTTTAGGTGGATAAGGAATTTAATATGTATTGAAACACTATATAGTTACTACTATAATTAACGTTGTGTAATGCTGGATATATATTAATGTCCGCTAACAATTTTTGTTCCTGTACAAGTTTACGGATTTCTATTCTGGTTACCTTAAAAAAACTCCTTATCATAAATATTTACAGGGCAATAAGTAAGTAGATTTTCCTTCATTTTATGAAACATTTTATAAACACTTTATTTTAAAATAGTGACAAATTTATTATGTATCCTTTTAAATTACATTATACCCTTCATAATAGTCCTTCATTATTATAACTCTTTTTACCCGAATATCAGGAAGGGTTATGTTTTTCGCGCATATCTTGTTTGAATCTTTGAGTGTATGTATGTATGTATGTATGTGTGTATGTATGTATGTATGTGTGTATGTATGTGTGTATGTATGTATGTATGTGTGTATGTATGTATGTTAACAGTATACATGTATGTATCAAATATGGTGGCTGTGAAAAGCCATTGTTTGACGTATCAAAAAATAAAGATTAATCGAATAATGCAATATGGGTATCAAATTAATGAGCTCCATAGAAGAATTTCAAAAAGGTATATCATTGTAGCAGGTGGGTTTTTACTTTATTTTTAAATTTAATATAAATGTGAATTTATCTCCATATTTACGGTGGAGTTTTCATTCAGGGAAAATTTATACATTATTTATGCATGAGTGATTTTAATCCAAATCATTGACTGCAACAGGCCATACAATAATATAAAATAAGAAATACGGAAGCTTTATAGCCCCGCAGCTTGCAGGTTCGGGAGAGTTAAGTAACAGCGAGGGCGGTCGGTAGTTGAATGGGTAAAAGCCAGTATATTAGTTCATTGGTAAAAGCTAATGGCAAAAATATCTTGCGCGTTTCCGTGCGTCACAGGGTACGTAAAGTCATTGGTCCCGGCTGTTAAACTAGGATTACAATGGGAGGCATTAAATCTTCTGACACTCGGGTTGGCCACTATCCCCTCCACCAATCTGCACTGGAGCAATGTGGTGGAGTATGCTATAGGCCTGCTTAAGAAGCCTGCTTAAAAACTTGTACTCAGTTGTGGGCCATTGATGGGATGAAGCCATTTATAAATACCTTCACTTATTTTCATCAGAAATGAATTAATTAGAACGGCTTAAATTAGTTTACACTTAATTAAATCATGGAAGGCATTGTCATGAAATGTAACCAAAATTCGCTGAATAATTCACATTATCACGAACTATTCTCGAATACGTTCGTGCGTCGCATCCTAAAGCCTAATCCCCGCTGTGAAATATTGTTGCCCTTCCACACACAGGATTAGAAGTGATTTTCATTTCATATCTCTTGACATTTTGAACAAAATTTAGTACCGACGGAAATAAATAAATACAAAGATATAATTCCCATTACGGAACCTTTTATAGTAATGTAGAGATTTCTGTAAATTCTCGCAGCATTTCAATATAAATTCGTGTGTAACTTTTCGAGATTTTTTTCCACATAATATAATACAATAAAGAGTTTTAAACATTAACACAACTGGTTGTTCCTTAGACACTGTGACTTGTCGGAAATGTTAAGTCTAAATGCAATTTATCAACGAGATTAACATTGTACGAGAGCTGGAATGAATATTCCATGAGTAATCTTTGTGTACAATGTAACATAAAATACATGTATATAAAATACAGGGGATTAGGGGAACGCCGGCAATGAACAATACGAGGTTTCGGGCTCGTTACAATCGACGAGGGAAGCTCAAACCGCAACACAAAGACTAGTTTCTTGGGTAGACCTTTGTGTGACATGTTTTGTGCCACACATACGTGTACAAAGCCTTGTCAAATTTCAAATGGTAATTAAGATAATGCTAATGTAAAGGATATTTTATTTCAGATATTACTTTGATATTTGAATAACTTTTATCAATTAAAAAACAGACAAAAATATTATTTTTAAACATTGACGTTCTCATACAATATTCGATACAAAACCTCATTAAAAGATACGATATTTAAAAAATACATCTCACGTAATAATTATAATTTAAAATAAAGTACTACGCCTATTTTTCTCTAAAAAGTACTACTATAAAATGAATTCCGTGAAACAGTCACCCTGGCGGGATCCCTAGAGTTACTTGGTACAATGCTCGGGGACTTGAACAGCGCCTCACAACGGGTGGGTCTTAAGATAAACATGAACAAGACGAAAATCATGTCGAATGTCCATGTCACACCCGTACCGGTTGTTTTTGACGTTGCTGCTCTCAAAGTTGTAGAAGAATACATTTACCTGGAACATATGATCCAAATGTCCAACTTTAAGAAAGAAGTCACTCGTAGAATCCAACTCAGGTGGGCTGCGTTCGGGAAACTGTGTCATATTTTGTCATCCAAAACACTACCTTAGTGCCTGAAGTCGAAGGTGTTCAAACAGTGTGTGTTGCTAGTGATGACATACGGCTCCGAGACGTAGTACTTTACTGTCGGCCAAATCCGTAAGTTCAAAGTCACACAGCGGGCTATGGAGAGGGCTGTGCTCGATATTTCTTTACGAGATCACGTCAGAAATAATGAAATCCGTAGATGAACTAGGATAACCAACATCGCCAAATAAATAAGCCAGCCAAAGTGGCAATGGGCTAGCCACATAGTTTGAAGGACCGATAACCGTTGGGGAAGAAAGGTTCTCGAATGGCGTCCACGTCTCGGGAATCAAAGTATAGGACCCAACCAGATGGACTGATGACCTGAAGAAAACAACGGGCATCTGCTGGATTCAGAAGGCTCAGGACCGGTCAGAGTGGTGCAAGTTAGGGGAAGCCTACATATGTCCAGCAGTGGATCTCCAAGGGCTGATAGATAGATGGATGGGTAAACATTCTAACAATCAAGACATCTTTATTTAAATAATGGAGACCCTACCAGAGTACGGTTAGTGAATGGTTCACTTCAGCAATCGTCACCAGATATTTCATTTGTATCTACAGAGGTAGCCACTTTGTTCACTTGGAAAGCTACGAATGAATCTCTTGGTAGTGACCATGTCATTATTAAGTTAGGTGTTAGTTACAATACAAGTCGTGTCATTATAAAACGTAGAAACTTCAAAAAAAGTGACTGGAATTCTTATTCATCATACATAGAAAATTCACTGCCAGACATAAATATTTCTGCGTGTCCCCAACAACTTTATAATAAATTTGAACACACAGTGCAAACTGCAGCTAATATGTTTATTCCGTACAAAATTATACCTCAACATATATGTACCAAGTTTAGACCAAAACCCTATTGGAATACCGAGCTATCAAAAGCTGTGGCCGAGCGACGCCTAGCTCTAGCTAATCTAAGACGTAATCCATCACCCGCAAACCTTGATACATTACATGAGAAAATCAGTCAAGCACAAAGGTTAATTCGTTTGGCTAAAAACAAATCGTGGCAAGGATTCTGTTCGTCTATAGGGGAGACGACTTCGTCTTCAGAAATGTGGCGCAATATGAGATGGGTGAAAGGACATCAATCGAATTCTACTTTTAATCGAGCCATTGATAAGGACAATGCAGAACATTTATTAACCTCACTATGCCCAGATTCCACTTGTCCACCTCAACCGAATTTTAATTCAAGAAATACTATATTAGAAAGTGATGTTACACTACAAGAATTAGAGCATTCAATCAAAAAATCTGACACTGCGCCGGGCACAGATGATATTTCATTTTCTATGATCTCCCATCTTCCATTAAGCGCTAAAACATATTTAGTTAAGCTATATAACATATTCTTACATACTGGCTTAGTACCTACGCAATGGCGGCAGACTAAAATAATTCCCATTCCTAAACCAGGTAAAAATATGCATTCACAATCTGCTTTACGTCCAATTTCATTAATATCATGCCCGTGTAAAATTTTTCATTCGATATTAAATAAAAGAATAGAGTGGTTTTTAGAAAAGCAAGGTATACTTCCTAATAATATGACAGGGTTTCGCAAATGCCGGTCATCTCTCGATAATCTTACACATTTAATTTCTTACATTCAAATCGGATTTTCTAAACATCTAATTACTGCCGCTTGTTTTATTGACATTGAAAATGCCTATAATAATGTTGAAGTGAACTGTTTACTTAGTATTTTGGATCAATTGGGTATTGGCTCGAAAATATGCATGTATTTGTGGTCTTACCTAAAGGATAGACGGTTGACTATATCAGTTGAGGGCTCCGACATCGTTAGATCTACTGGTTGTGGATTGGCACAAGGAGATCCATTGTCCCCACTTTTATTCAACGCAGCCACAAGTAACATTTGTAAAAACATTCAAAATGTACAAATATCTCAATACGCTGATGACTTCGTTGTGTTCGTCTCAAGAAATTGTAGCGGTTCTGCAGTTGTAGAATTACAAAATGCTTGTCAAAAATTAAATTTCATGTTGAATGGTTTAGGTTTACATATTTCACCAGCCAAGAGCAAATTGTGTATTTTTAGAAAAGGTAGATCTAGAGAAGACATTGATTTTAGGATAAATAATCAGTCTTTACCATTAGTAAGTCATATTAAATATCTCGGTTTGTGGCTGGATGGCTCTCTTAGATGGGGAATACATATCAAGAATACAATTACTAAAGTAGCTAAATATTTAAATATTTTAAAAGTATTATCAGGACCTAGCTGGGGTGTCCATCAAAAACATTTGAGACGCTTGTATATATCTATTATGCGCAATAGAATTGATTACGCCAGCTTTTTATACGATAACAGTTGCAAAACTAATTTAGCCAAGTTGGACAAATTACAAAACCAAGCCTTACGTGTTATCGGTGGTTATATACGAAGTACTCCAATTCACGTAATGGAGAGTGAGTTGTGTCTTCTACCTCTTCAATTCCGTAGAAAGTTTTTAGGCAATAAATTTTGGCTTAAATCTAAATCCTTGTCAGATAACACTACCATGCAGGTGTTGGAAGAATTATCGTCTCTAACACGTAGTAGATATTGGTCTAATAGAAAAATCCCTCTGCTTGTAAATATACAAAATTGTTTAAATCTCATTCCCCTGCACATTAGTAATAAACTTGAAATATTTTCATTAGAAACCTGGGTTAGTAACATTGATGTTCACGAATTCATTTCGGAATCGATCCCCCTAATTGATCGTGCCAAACGGACCTATAGTAGCCATGAACTTAAAACGAAATGCACTAAATTTATTAACCAAAGGTATGAGAATTGGCACAAAATTTTCACTGACGGCTCTAAAAGTGACTGTGGAGCTGGTTCAGCTTTTTTGGACCCACAAGTTAGATGTAGTGTGAAACTCAGGATTGATTCCAGTATATCCATTATGCATGTTGAACTAATTGCTATAGCGGAAGCGCTTGCATACGTAGATTCAACAGATTTTGACCGAATTGTCATTTTGACAGACTCCAAAAGCTCGCTGCAACACTTGGCTCGGTGTACCTCTCAAGTGAGAGGTATTCCGATAGCCTACCGTATACTGGAAGCAATCGTAAGACTTCAGGCTCGTCATAAGAAAATAGTTCTCCAATGGATACCATCTCACATCCAGATTGAAGAAAATGATGATGTGGATCTGCTAGCCAAACAAGCAACCATTGATGGCGTTCCTTTGTGTATAACACCTCTGCATTCAGATCATATCCAATCAGTAAAGAAACGGTGCTGGGCTGACTGGCAGGAGTACTTTGACCTACGCTCTCGTGAGAAGGGTATATGGTATAGAACCATCCAACCACAAATATTACAATACCCGTGGATAGACAGGGTAACCTGGGTAGACAGGGATGTTCGAGCCCGAGCCGCCGGCGCCAGTCACCGAGCGGGTGGCGGGCGCGCGGGACGAGGCGCGCGGTGGGACACGAGCACTTCGTCTCTAGCCGCCATCGACACCACGCACGTACCTAGTTGTTCGGAGCTCTTATTTGTGACAATTCTTCTCGCTATTACAATTATTTATACAGTCCACGCTCTTTCATTGAAGGACCCAACAACCCTTGACAGAAATTATTTAAAAACTGCACTTAGATTGCGCTCCGGACACATTCTGTCAAATAAATTTGCCTTCTTAATGAAGAAAGTCTCATCTCCAAATTGCGATGACTGTGGAGTTATTGAAGATGTGTATCACATTTTGATGGAATGTGTTCGTAGTGAATCTTTGAGAGGATTTATCAATAAAGGCCATTGTAATGTTGGTGAAATAAACAGTTTATTGGCCCTTCCATCAAGTGAAGTGGCCTTAAATTTGTACAAAATAGCTAATTTAGCTTTAAGAAGAAATGTTAATTATTAATTGTGATTATTTTTTCTTTATTATGTTTTGTTTCCAAATTTATAATGTAATTGATTTGTTATGCTTGTATGGTTTGTGGACTTAACGGGACGATGTGGTCGCTTAGCGACAAAGTCCTTTCAATAAATAAAAAAAAAAAAAAAAAAAAAAAGACATCTTTATTTTATATAACAAAATAAAACAACAAAAACAAACAAAAAAACAAAACAAAACAATCTAGACAAACAAACAAAAACAAACAAACAACAAAACAAGACAACAAGACAAGACAGGACTATCAAAATAATCTAGACGCTATTGGCATTCAAATTAATGATCTGACACAGCAAGTCCAATAGAATCCTAGTCGTATAATCATCTATATTCACGCCATTCAATTTCCAATTCAGGAGCGGTAAGTTGCATGTACGCTCCGAAGTTTCAATAACATATGCGCCATTGAAAATTTTCAATCTAAGTCCGAACGGTTTAGAAGCATCTCGCGTACCTTTGTGCTGAAACAATAGCGCGCTTGTTATTGTTGTTAGACGACACGGTGCGCGAGCTGAGTCAAGAGCTTTGGAATCTATTATACTACTGAACTTCTACTAGTTCTGTACTACCAATCTTCTGTCTGGCTTCCTGTTAATTTTGCTGTGACCCGCGTCACGTTGCATCTCTCGTTTCGACCAAAGAATTATGGGGTCAAAAACACCGTAATATATTTTATAACGCACTATGATCTAGACTGTCACGCATTTCCGTGCGTAAAAGAGCCATTTTTCACACGGTGAGGAAATTCTGTGATAAAATATGTGTGGCGTCACCTGACAGGAACTAAGAATGTACTTTAATAATATAGTAAAATATAGTTTAATGGGTGCCTATTTTTCATGCAGAGTGAGGATGCTCACAGGTCAAGATAAAAATGGAGCATTACGAAATATTCATATCATCTGCAATAACAATTAAAACAACTGCAAACTGCGCTTCATAATAATGACTCGTGTGTAATTGCTGAAGCCATTTTTCGGGGAGAGAATTATGCGAGCAAACGCAGAGGGAGCTCATTATTCTGTGCAAACAGCGAAGGAGCTTCCATTAATTGGCGCACGGTAATGAGAAGTAATGAGAGCTGAATAATTTACTGTCCCAAAATCAGCGGATTTAATTTGTGTAACCAAAATAATAAACAAAATTATAGTTATTGCACTAACGCAAATTTAGACAGAGATGCTAGAGCTAGCTGATACGGCAGCAGATGTAGGAACATTAATTCGTAGCCGGGTAATGAATGCGGTAATGAGACTTGAATAATGTACGGTGATCGTACAAACAGGCCCGTGCACGACTAATTCGACGTGCGTTAATCTGTTGCCATGCCAACGCGCATTAATCTTTCAAGGCACACTGAATGGTAATGACATTGTCACTAGTGCTCCAGAATAGGCTAGTTTGCGAGTTGATTCATCTCGTACGCGGACGGACATTGGTCTGCTAACTAACGTGGAGGTAGCCTCATTTATCACGAATTTACTACAGAAATACTAGTAGACGATTAGTTTTCGTGAGAGTAAGCAAATTACAAGAGCGAAGAAAAATATACTTATTGTTTACAATGATTATAAACGCAGCATTGTGGTTTTTAGGTAAAAAAAAATAAGATTTCAATTAATTGTGTAATTTAAATGTCCTTAATTTAATAAATATGAATAATTAAGTTATAAGTAATAAATAATCAAGTGAATAAATATAATAAAATTTTACGTCTAATTACTCTTAATTTTGAATATTCAAGTGTGCGCTCAACACATGAGCTTACATTTCAAATATAGAACCAATTGCATTTTAAATTCACAACTCGTTGAAATGCAATATTATATATGTATTACCCTTCTGCAATAAGTCATGAAACCTCCACTCGATATTATTTATTTGCGCGCAGTGAACTTATTGCAAGGAAAATTGACTTCCGAAACACTACACAAAAGCGTCGAAGTCAGGAAAAAACATTTCCAGTGTTTTTTCCAGCAACAATCATATTATTTGTGTATTTAATACAATTGGGAGACTCGTAATTTTTTTGGCGTTAATCCACTTACCGGTTGATGAATTGACATGCGCAATTATAGTTGAAACAGACTGTGCAATCGAGAAAGCAGTAGGTCATTTTAAATACTGCTCGAAACTTTATTTTATGCGAACGGAAGTAGTGAACCAGCGCCGCGGCGGCGGTAATAATAAACGAATAATTTTGTTTTTCAGTAGAAATCATACTTTCTAGACCGCAACAAAGCCGCCGTGGATTATTATTATTATTATTTAATTGTATGGGTGTGGCCATGTCCTTGTATGTATCCATATGTTACAATAGGTCTCATAGGAAATATAGTAATGCTAAACCAAAAGCCCTCACGCATGTTCACTATTTGCATTAATATCTATGAAATAAACTTTGTCATGTATTATGTTCTTTTGTTTTGTATCTTGCGGTTAAAACTTCCTGCAAGCTTTTATGTAACTTGCAATGTTTTAGTTTGCATGGATCAGATCGTGCAAGTTGAAATGGAACTACTTTCTTTTATCCTACGGGGTTGAAATTTTGTATTTTGCTTTATCTCCAATAACAATACATTTTTATGATTAGCAAGATCTGATAAGTCTCCATGGTTAACAACAAATCTTCCGTCCTCAAGCTAAAAGGCGGCTTAATGACATCTGGCCAATTTTTACTTTTTAATGCCATTATAATGTTTTGAAATCTCTATCGATCTGTCTAGGAACGGTTATTGTATCTTTCACTGTTTCGAAAATAAATTTATAATGAAGGTGGTTATTTACAAAATAAAATATATTGACAGCACTAAATAGCGCTTAATTAACAATTCTACACTAAAAGGTCACTAAAGTACTTTAAATTTCACTAAAGTACTAAAGTACTTTAAACTTCTTCTCCTCCATGACGAAGCACCTTCCGAAAAGCCAAAAAATGACGTGCATAAGTGTATCAATGATACCTATATGAATAAAATATTTTGACTTTGACTTTGACTTTGACTTTAAAGTTTGGATTAATTCGACATTTTCATGTTCAATGCCAAGCTTAAAAACAGTCATTATTTTGCACTACATTATAAAATCACTAGCATCGATTTCAAAATAATCCCGCGTTTTTTAACTCTAACTCAAAAACTGTTTTTGTCACTTAGCCGCCTTTTAGCTTGAGGACGGCAGCAATACATACAAATACAACAATTTATGCACATACTTAAAATTTTAATAACACTATTTTATTTCTTTTAAGTAAAACAATTTAACCCACATATTTAACACTAGTGAGTATCGTTATTTTTGTTGAAAACGAAAACCCACTGATGGATTTGTAATTCACCTTTAACACGTTAGATGCGGCACCAATTTTTGCATACTTTCCGTTCCTGCGGCACGAGGTATAATCGGCCCGTACCGTGACCAGACGTTAGGGCGACACGCGGTCTATTAGACCCCACCTCCTTTTACAGACTAAAATCCATTTTCTGGCGCGAAATCAAAGATAAATGAGAATTTTGGTCCTTATTGATATAGACAGTGAATTGATAAACCCTAATCCACCGTCGCCCCGGGATCTGATGGCTAGTTTAGGAATTATTAGCAAAACAAAATATGGGATCTTATACACCTCGTAACGCACTGAAATAGGGCAAATTTTCGCTGCGATTAGTGATGGGAAAAATAATATCGACGTTTTTAAACTGTCTTAACTACGCAATGACTTGACCGATTTTGATCAATTATATCTCATTAGATCGTTTTAAGGGCAAAACCTGGCAAAACAACACAAAGCTATCAAAGGGTACTTTTTTTTAAACAATCTAAATTGTGCTTGAAGGCGCCATAAAGAAAAAAAAACCGGCCAAGTGCGAGTCGGACTCGCGCACGAAGCGTTCCATTCTATACCATTAAGAGGCACCTATTACAGACTTATTATTGGAAAATAATGGATTACGGTTTATGCATAAGGTTTATCTTTCTATTTGTATATGAAAATCTTAATGCGGTTCACAGAATAGAAAAAAAAGGCAACCAGAAGTAGAAAAGAAACTGTCCTATTTATTCTGCCTCGGGCTTTAAAAATACAATTATTAGAACTTGAATTAACATTAAAAAATCAGTATCAATATACTTTTTTATAAAAATCTCAATATATATGTTGTACTTATTTATGAGTGTTTTTCATTGAAACAGGGTAGACAATAAGATTTTTTGCACTGAGTGCACTGAGTCAAAATCTTTTTGGATTTTTTATCAGCTTCACGAGATGGTAAAAATGTGCGTAGTTTTTGGTAACAACCAACACATCTTCTCCTTTTTTCACCCTTTTCGAGGCAATGGCGTGCGCTTTCAGGTGCTGAAAAATAACAAAAATGTAAAGATAACGTAATAAAACTGACATTGTTACTTAGGTTAGATCGTAGATGAGAATAACAATGATAATGTAGGTATAACTGCATCAAATGAATGTGTTTGTTTTATACTTAAAATGTTGAAAGAGTAGGTAGGTAAGGTAGCTTAAATTCAGAATAATTAAAAGGAAACAATAATAAATAACTTAATAATGACCAAATGTCAAGCTTAGTTTCTGAAAGCTTCAACACGTTGACTGTCAAGAAATATATCTAAGCATTACATTACCTGGGGTCTCATCGATTTCCTTTTTTATTAAAGATTCTATAAGTTTCTCCACAAAGAGTCTTTTTGGTAACTTTTTTCCATCAGTTTGGATTGAATTAAACACAATCTAGGCATTAATTAGCGCCGTACCAAATATTAGCTCCATTACAACTTTTCTCCACCATTTGATTCCTCTCTTCAAAGTTGTATAATAAGAAGACATCTGGTCAGAAAAGTCAATGCCTTTTTTTGGTTTTTTAAAATTAACTTCTTCCGACATCGTTTAGACATGTTCGGCGCTGTAAAAGGACGTGCTCTCCAATCGACGTGATGCACAACACTGGTCGCGGGAAGCTCGCGTTGAGTGCGGTACGAGGTCAGGGGGGATATGGGACGTTTTAGCCTCGTTCCGCACTGCATTAAAATTATATTAATTCAGTGCGGCACGAGGCCTAAGACATCCGGTACCAAGGTAGGTACACCACCGAGTCCGGAACCATTAGTGATCTCAAATATATATTTATCTCTTTCCTACACTGGACCAAACCAAAGCTATGCCATTCGCACGACAGAGAAATTCACTTTTTTGCTTGCCGCACCACAGGGAAGTTGCATCAGGGGTGATTTAGGCCTCGCTTCGCACTTAACGTGTTAATAAGTACTACGTACTTTTACATAATAAGTACTAAGTACTACATTTATTTTGTTTTTACTTGATTCCAATAGATCGCTTAACATATTTTAGATAATAACTTGTCAGGTTGAGGTCCTATTGCCGATAGAAGTCACTATTAAAAAAAAGAATATTTGACTTCAGATCCGGCTTTATTTTATTCCAGGATAATCCTTACATGAAAAAGTCCTTCGAGCGACATGTCATAATATTAGATGAGCAGTATAATTATTTTATTACAATAATAAATAAATAAACTTTCAAGTGAAACATCATTATAATAAGAGTTAATGGAACCTTGCGGTAACAATAGACAATCCACTCAAAGAAGCCCATCATTTTCTTACCCGTTTCTTGCAAGGAAAGCGCCATCTGCAATTGATTTATTAATTATATTTCCGCGTCTATTTAGCATCGGGTACAGACAAAGGCTGACGTCATATTTCTCGCCACAATAGTACCGGAGCGCCATTATTCAGGCCACGCCCGGCGGAGTGACTAGTCTAGGCCTCTTTGTTCTAAATTGGGCTCTTAATTCAATTCCTTAATTATTATACCGTTCGCTTTCGAGACTATTGTAATTGAATTGTACTGTAGAACCTCCCTATGTTTCGATTTCAAGATAATATTTCGTTGTCAATATCAATGCTTTTAGCAAAAGTAGAAGTGTATTTTTTAATATTACTGTCGATTGCATATCTATTCATACAAATAAATTACATGTTTTCATTTGATTTCCATCCATGATAGAATTATTCAAAACCTCGTTTATTGTATGAATTTAAACCAACACTTTTTATTAGAGGCAACTACCACAAGAGTCATGCAGCTTTTCTGACTAAGCATCCTTACGACACAATTTATAAAAATCTGCATCACACCTTCACCAAAATATTACATGGTACGATATTTGCTCACTTACAGCATCCATTGCTCTGTTTTTTTCATCCTCCTTTCAGTTTCCGCAACTCAAGCAGCAATGTAACTATTAAAACACACAAAATAGAGATTGTTCGTAGGTAAAACGCAAGCAGTACAGACTCCGACAAAGAAGTAGCTTTATAAACTCCAAGCTTTTCTCATATTGTTTTATGTAACCTACATCGCCCGGGTGTTAGAACTCTCTCAACGAAAGTGTGGTTGTTATATCGCAATGTATGCGGTGCGTGATGAAAGGACGAGTGGTGTTTCGTTTTTGTTGGGCACTTGTACTCGAGAAGTCTACTCATTTGTTTTGTCTTCACTCTGAGCCCTTTGATAAAGATGTTATGTCTGTATTCAAAATAAGTGTGAAAACTTGACTGAAAATTTGACTGTGTCATAAAATTGAACCTGAGTCGCTGTGCTAGCTAGCAGGCCCAGCTACTTCACACGAAGTTGTTCACTAAACCCTTGGAATATGTTATAATGTTGAATATCCTTAAAAAAAAATTCAGCTTACAACATAGACCTAAATCATATTATGTATAATTTATGTGGCGAAATTTTTTATTGGTCTGAATTGTAAGAATTAAAAAAAATATCATTATTTGAAATAACTTTTTTAATAGCATATTTGATAAAATAAGGATTAAGACTAAAGGCTAAACCTGTGCTTTATCTGTGTTTCAGAGCCATCTTTGGAATGTTTCAGTAACGATATTTTTAAAACTTACTTTTAAACCTATGTTCATAATAAAAGCAGTTTCATTTCGGTCAGTAGACAGCATTAATTCACCTGGGTGAATAAAGTCTACTAAAAGTCTACGGCACCTTATGATACATGTTAATAATACATCAGTCAATAAAAATTTAGAACTATGTACTGTAGAAACGTTGCTTATAATGGAAGCAACACGATAAAGATACTTTGTTGGAAATATTTTAAATCTAAAAGAGCGACGACGTTCCTAGAATCGTAAATTCGAGGCAGTGTTTTTTCAATCCTTGTTTACAGAAAGATTTCATTATTGCTCTCTAACTGCGAAAGTTATTCAAATCATCAAAGAAGAAAAGATTTTTCCACTCGATAACTTACATTCAGAGTCTGATAAAGTTACAATGGAAATTCATTGGCTACTTTGTTCGGGTTGATGTTTTTTTGAGAACCCTTTCAACGCTCAACTCGTATAATTAAAAACTCGACGCTTATAGATTTCCCTCAATTTTTCTTTCTTTCCCTCAAGCCATTGGAGGATTTTTTGTATAGCAAAACGTATCTACTTAAGTACTTACTTGACTTCAACCCATTAATGGCCCACTATTGGGCACGGGTCTCTACTCTAGGCCTTTAGAGTATACTCTACCATGCTGCTCCAGTGCGGATTGGTGGAGGGGTTAGTGGCCAACCCGAGTGTCGGAAGTTTTCAAACCACCCGAGGGCCTTCGACATGGCTTAACGACTGTTATCTTATGATAACAACCGGGACCGACGGCTTTACGTGCCCTCCGAAGCACGGAAACGCTTATGAATTTTTTGCCACTAGCGGTCACCCAACTAACTACTGACCGCGCCCGCTGTTGCTTAACTTTGTCGATCACTTAGGATCGACGCAAGCCGCCGGGCTATGAGCGCTATAAGTACTTAGGAGATAAAAACTCTTTTTTAAACGATAGACGAATGTAATTCTGATTGGGATCAGTTGCCGCTAATAATATTTAGATTGAAAAATGCATTTTTGATTTCTCGAAAAATATTCCATCCATCAAATCCAATCTGATCGGTCCTGAGCCTTTTGAATCCGGCGGATGCCCGCTGTCTTCTTCAGGTCATCAGTCCACCTGATCAGGGGCCTCATATATAGGACTATCCTTTTTTCGATACATGGGCGTCACTCGAGGACCTTTCTTCCCCAACTGTTATCGGTCCTATTTATATTATGTAAATGTATTTTCGCTAACATGATGCTAGATACAAATGTTTAAGAAACAATTTTTTCTTTGTATTTTTGCAAGCTTTACATAATATGCAAGTCACTTACTAAGCATCCAGATAAGATGCAGATAAGAACAATTAGATAATCCAAAACCGAATGTGTATTTTAGAATTAAAGCGTATTATAAGTTGATAACAATATAATTTTTTAAGAAACTTTTTTTCATAAGTTCTCCAGCTAAATTGCGATAATCGACGAGACAAACTACACGTCTGCTGATGACAATAGCATCCTAAAGAAAGTATCATTGATGTCGAAGAGCTGCGAGTTCTTAAAGGCTCCACTCATCCGTGCTTGGAAAGGCAATCGGCCACTTCATCACGTATCAGCCGCGACTTACGTCACCGTGCTCGAGGCGGTAGTACGTCGCCACTTTATGTTGCGTACGTGATGAATATTGGGAAAAATGCACTCACATGATGATAATGGTAACACAAATGTATCAATAGTTACAGAAAATTGTATAATTGCAAGACTATCTTTTCCTGGGCAGTGTAACATAGGTGCGAGTTCAATTCTGATTTGCCTAGTAAAATGTGTAAAACGTCACATGACCCAGATTCCCGTTTATAACAAAACTAGCGTTTTACCCACGGATTTAGTAATAAGTACCGTTTGTCAACAACAAACGACAAACATCCTTACAAACTTTTACATTTATAATATATATGACAGCGTGACAGTAACTCTGTCATCGTTGAAGTAAGATTGTAAGAGTGAAACGTCACTGTCACTCTGGCTGAACGTCAAACGAGCAGTCATCTTGTGGCAACCATCAACTGGACACCACGGGAGAACCGAGGAAAGCCAAGCCAAGCCGAGGACTTGCCAGCGACGAGCGGACACTTCGGAATCAGCCTTCGAGCTGAACGGACACCTAGAGAAGAATATCGTTACATTCTGGATACAGCCTTCGAGCTGAGCAGACGCCTAGACAAGAACGTGGTTACTTTTAAGACGGAACGCGACGTGTGAATTGTACGGCTGTTTCGGTGCAAACAATATTTGGAATCGGATATCAGATTGACGAGTAACAAGATCAGACGATTATGCGAGGTATGGGATGGCTGTGAGGGGTGATGAGAGGCCACTGGGCCGTCGTGCCCTATTATTTGTTGGTTGTTACTCGGATAATTGAAGACAATCAGTTTTAATCGCGTATTTAATCATAACTAGTGTAAAACCTGTGTTAAAATGAGTTTCTGACTAAAGTGATGTAAACGCCCACTGTTGTTATTATTTCCCGAACCACCACCCAACCAGTCTTTATTTCCGTTATATATAAGAGTAGGATATGCATATAAATAAAGCATAGTACAGTGTAATACACGCCATAGGAATAGCAGATCGGCTCGCTCACTCGGCACGTGCGGCGGTTGGCCGCTCTTGATTGGGGCCCTGCCTCCACTGAAGTGACGGTAACAGATAATCCTATAAAATAATTGTATTTTAAATGGAGATATACTTTTCTTTGACTATATCGAACGCAAGTGGTAACGTGATACCATAGATTACCCCCGTGATACAAACTGTTTACGATTTGTGTCTTAAACATTCGTACCTATTAAAGAGATCGAGCGATACCGTTGTTGTGGGGCCATGATTTATGGTTCTGTCAAGATCGAATGGAATGAGAAGCACACCACAAGTCACAACGCGGTGAACGTGCAAGCCGTTATCGACGTAAACCCATGCGTGTAAGAGTGGAAGTGCCGCCCTACTTCTCCTCATTACTTTTCTGAATGGACCAAGTTTCTGCGATCTATTACGCGGTATCGGGTGTTTGTTCCGAAATATTCACTGTTCTTAGACTTTCTTCCAAACAAACTTGTACGCAATAAAGTTGTAGTTTAGCTGGAATAATAGGTTTTAGGTAACTACGTCCGCATCAAATTATTAACCTTGTTCATTAATATTAGGTACTTAGGTAGAGAGACGTTCTAAATTATTATGGATTACGATTATGATTATGGATTATAGATTACGTTAACGATTCAGAAATCAAGTTGCAAGTTATTTATATTTGTTTGAGTATTCGTTGGTTTATTTTAACATACAGCTTTGCTCGATAAGCGTGGAGCCGTAAAATTTTTAAAAACAGATTGTTTATTCAGAACAACATCGAACACTCACAAAGGATTCTTAGGAATTGAATTTTTAAGACCCTTTTAAGTAGACGTAGCTTTATACACAATGTTTAATGTTACATACGAATGGGTACCTACCAGCTGAGCTGCTGCTGCTTCGAGTCTGAGTTCCTGTTGCTGGAGGAAGCACGTGAACCAAGGTCAAAGCATGAAGTAACTTACTTCACCAGCATGTCTAATTGTCATCCACCATTTAAAATGAACCGTGCTAAATAATGAAGTGATTCCTTGTTTCCTTTTCTGTCTACGCTGTCACTACATAATTTACTACGTCCGTTATGTACGTACGTTATGTTCAAGTAAGAAAAAGTAATAAATTATTTCAAAAAAAAAAAATTAAGACCAACACAACATAATTATGGATAATTTAATTTGTATCTCTAATTATGTCGTTTAATTAGTTGTAGAAAGATTTGATCCAATGAAGTATTAACAGAAGTAATAATCTTGAAGTCAATATTATGCAGGTTGCATGGGAAGCAAATGTTCACTTTAAATGTCGTGCTATCCTGTTAGCCAAGTGGATTTGCTCAGACACTGAATATGTGAGACGACTTGTGTCTCGCTTCCATATTTCATTAGTCGGCTGTCGCGCCCGGGCGCCCCGGTAGGGCTGTCGCGTCGCCCCGGGTCGCCCCTGTCGCCTTGTGTCGCCCCGCCTTGCCCCGCCCGGCCCGTGCCGGATAACTAACAATACTATTACCCGGTATATGAAGTTGAAAGAAGGAAATAGCTTTATATTGCCTTCGAATCTGCCTGGCAAGGCACACACGTGGTGCTCGATACAGGTCTAATTCAGACTTCAACCCATTAATGTCCCGCTACTGGGCACGGGTCTGCTCTTAAGGAGACCTAGAGCATACTCCACCACTCTGCTTATTAACGTCGAGATGCGTTATTTTGGTTTTGTTGTTGTTCTTGATTCTCTTTTCAGTGTTTTGGTGCAATAAGACTAAAGGTATAATTATCACTGATTCATAAGTAGTTGATAATATCGTACTTAATTATAATAACACTGATATATTAAATATTAGATTTAATTACTCAGCACAATTTGTTACGGTAATCTATCTGTCACCTCCAACGGCTGCAACTGTTCGTTCCACTGACATTTTAATTGTATCACAAAAATCAGGAGCCATTTCTGAACGCATGCAGTGACATTCAAAAGAGAAAACTACTATATTCCATATTCCAACACTGGAATATTGCATATTCCATAGCCGTCACGTAAATGTCACGTCTCCATATTTCATTAATCGTTCGTCGCGTTCTGGCGTCTCGTTTCCGTGTCGGATACTCGTCTACATCGCAAATTCACTAGATAGACATTTAATGTGTTTGTAAAGCCGTTTATTTAATCATGTTGCATTGTAAGTTTTCACAATGAAAAATAGGTTTTATTTTATACATGCAGTAATAATTTGTGAAATCACGTTAAAAGTAACATTGTGAAGCCACTTGCGTATCTGAGAATCCCTTTAGTATTCTCAAAGGAACCGGAGTTGTGCCAGTCGGTACTAAGCCAGCTGTGTGGACTACGTTTATTTATGCTGCTGCCACATATCCACTAGGAATAAAAACCTCTCAGAATGAGGTAAACGGTAAGACTGTGTATCTAAAATTATAACTGAGACTGCTAAATAACATTTAAATAAAAATAATTTATGTTAAGTCTGTAAAATAATAGTCACATAACATTCAAGTAACATTATACGTATAGACTAACACCTCTTCTCTATTCATAGAATAACGTACACTGACAGGAACTTCATATTTCACATACGTCCATGAAGTTGAATCCCATTTTTCAATGATCGTCGGTCACTGTAACCCGTCATGTCACGTGACGCCGAGATATCTCCGAGTGATATCTAACCCCGACATTGCTGGGAATCTCTCGCAAATAAAATGGCTCTTCAGAAATCGGTGTTCTAGATTAAAGGAACACTTTTTCATCTCTTATGAATTGAAATTTGATATTGTTAACTTAGTAGATGCTGCGACTTTTGCCCGGTTACAACCACCTATGTGCATATTACGAAACCTTGAATAGGGCACACAATTTTTTTTTTCTAACAGCGAGTATCTTCTATTCTCTTCAATCTAATTCTATTCTCTAATACAATTCGCCGCTAATATTACTCATCGCCATATTCGGAAATCCGCTTTCATAGTATAAAAATATCCTTAAATTTCATCAAATATGAATATAGAAAAAATAACGTTATTTTGCTTTGCTCTTTTCATCGGATCGGTAAAATTTATTTGAAAATAGCCGTCCGGAAATAAATCGGATGTAAATCTATCGGCGCAATAATTAAAATGATTACTAAAAAGAAATATAATCGGTATTCGAATCGCAATCGAATAATTCGAATAAAGTAATCGAATTATAGTCGATGTTCGTTATAAAACCACGTGCAAATCGCTCTCGGATTCAGAAGCGAGTCAGACGTTGGACGGAACGGACGGCTCCTGTGTCAGTGATTAAAACTCTCTGAATCCCTCTTCAAGTGATTATTGAGTGATAATAGGAAAGTATTTCAATTATTTTATTTTATTTCTTGGAACATAATTTTATTTAAATGAATTTCCCAATAATTTATAGTCAAAATATTAAAAGAAAAATTAATAATTGAATTAGCGTTCATGTTTTATTATTTTATTTGCAGTATTAGTAATTTTAATTATTTACTTCGTATTTTTTTATGACAATTAGTTCATATTCTCTTAAATCAGAAGTGGGATTTCACTTCTAATACCTGTGAATTGCCCACATTTTTTTTTTTATTATTATTTTAAACATGCCAATATCATTCAAACGTGTCACGTGTCAGTGCTGCGAATTTTTATGTTGAGGCAGTTCAATTTTTTTTTTTAATTATCTTAATGCCTACGAGTTGGCTAATATGGACGCAGAGGTCCTGAAGCCTACGCCAAAATTAGCGCTGAGGCTATGAGGCAATTGTATTCTTCATTTATTTTACTGTTTTACGTGTGTAATGGCTAATATGGACGCTGAGGTCCTGAAGCCTACGCCAAAATTAGCGCTGAGGCTATGAGGCGATTGTATTCTTCATTTATTGTGTTTTACGTGTGTAATGGCTAATATGGACGCTGAGGTCCTGAAGCCTACGCCAAAATTAGCGCTGAAGCTATGAGGCGATTGTGTTCTTCATTTATCGTGCTTACAGATAAATCGGAGTAGACGCAGGGACGCGCCACTCGTCAGAATGGCCGTATCGGCGCAATAATTAAAATGATTACTAAAAAGAAATATAATCGGTATTCGAATCGCAATCGAATAATTCGAATAAAGTAATCGAATTATAGTCGATGTTCGTTATAAAACCACGTGCAAATCGCTCTCGGATTCAGAAGCGAGTCAGACGTTGGACGGAACGGACGGCTCCTGTGTCAGTGATTAAAACTCTCTGAATCCCTCTTCAAGTGATTATTGAGTGATAATAGGAAAGTATTTCAATTATTTTATTTTATTTCTTGGAACATAATTTTATTTAAATGAATTTCCCAATAATTTATAGTCAAAATATTAAAAGAAAAATTAATAATTGAATTAGCGTTCATGTTTTATTATTTTATTTGCAGTATTAGTAATTTTAATTATTTACTTCGTATTTTTTTATGACAATTAGTTCATATTCTCTTAAAAATCTATACATGGGGTATGATTTTATATAAAAACCCTAGAGATTGGTGTCAGTATTCTGGGCCGCCCCAATACACCAATTAAATAATTCACCAAGCTGAAGAAGAGTAGCCGGCTTTTGTCTCTTATTATACTCACCTCTCCGCCTGTCGACATGGAGTTGGCTAAGCTAAAATTATGTATAATTGTTCCCCAGCCAGTAAAATTATAATTTATTTTTTGTACGACATAATATTGTGTGTATTTATCATACTGCATTTGTTATACGAGATAAAATAGTCCCTCAGTGTATCAATGATATAAATTAAAATAAATTATTTCGACTTCATTTGATTAACAGCTAAACTTATCTAACTAAATTTCAGGAACATTCATACAATTCGCAACTTAATTTCATTATCAACTGATCAATAAGTAAAACCAATCATCTAACACCAATTTGACTAAGTGACGTAAATCTCCGAGACAGCCGAAGCCACGTTAAATCTGGCTAATTCCATATTCGCCGCGGCTAACAAGCGTTCAGCACTAACGAAGGTGCGCGCAGCTCGTCGACAGAGGTACACGGTAAAAGTACCCGTACCTGTACAGAGAGCTCCCGTCACAAGAGCTGTCTACAAGTGAATGTGAATGAACGAAGTTAGAAGATAATCCGTCGTGTGTCTTATATGTAGCTTCATCTTACAAAAACAATGGTTTGTCTCCAGGTTTACAAATAAATCCAGCATGTACACAATTTTCAAGTTACGTGATAAAAGCTTCAGTAAAAACAGATAATCGAGAGACGGTAAATAAATGGTGGCACAAAGTTCGTGTCACAATTTACACTGAATGAAGCATTATGAACACGAATACTGACCACATAGAAGGTTAACCTAACAATGGAAATGTTACATTATTTTAACGAGAATTAACATGTTTACTTTGACAGTGTCATTCACTGTGTTGGCTTACATTCTTACATTAAAAATTATCGTCCAGGCGACGCGACGCGAGCCACCTTTGTACATTGATTGGGACGATATTTCGTTTTTATGTAAATTCAGAGTATACTTTCGCGACGTGTGTTTGATCTTCCAAACGATAACCTACATTGCTGAATTTTAAAAGCATCCATTTATGTCGTCATGATCGTCACAAAACGTCCGGCTGCTTAGTTAAAGTGTGTTACTTGTTACATGGAAGCGTTCAGAGCCCTGCGGCTTGCGTCGATCCTACGTGATCGACAAAATTAAGCAACAGCGGGCGCGGTCGGAACTTGGATGGGTAATCGCTAGTGGCAAAAAATTCTTGAGCGTTTTCGTGCTTCGGAGGGCACGTAAAGCCGTCGGTCCCGGTTGTTATCATAAAATAACAGTCCTTAAGCCATGTTGGAGTCCCTCGGGCGGTTTGGAAACTTCTGAAAGTCGGGTTGGCCACTAACCCCTCCACCAATCCGCACTGGAGCCGCGTGGTGGAGTATGCTCTAGGCCTCCTCAAGTGGAGAGACCAATGCCCAGTAGTGGACCATTAATGGGCTACTGTGTATCATTTAATTTTACACAGCTAAGAAAACACTATGGAGGACCGATGTTTACAGATTTCCCACGATGTTTACGTGAAAGGCGCGTTCTGAAAAGCAGACTAGAATATATGTAACTTGCGACATTTGTACGTGATATGTGTTAATTAATACTAAGTGGAGTAAAGTTAAACGCCGAGAGTCTCAAAGCAAAAAGTGGTAAAATAACTCTGCATTTAATTAAACATGTTTAAACTAGTTATTCGGATAGTTCTCCACGTTGTTTACTGACCGTGTGAAAAATACGTACTTTAGATTAGAAGCCGGAATGTGGTCGCATACGGGACCACGACGGAGCTGCAACTAACCTCGTGGTTACTTTAATTGTAAGGAAAATACGAGAACATTAATTCGACATCCATTTAATTACAAAAATTTTGCAAGTTGGTGAGCAGTAGCTCCTCTAATATCAGAGGAGAAGATTGAGTTATCGTTAATTCAATCTTTTAATCTATATCATTATCTCAATATTAACAGGGTGTCTCTGTCTAGCAAGTAGTGGATCAACCGTAGAGAGCAGATAGTTTGAAAGTGAACCTACCATACTAACGAGGGTCGAACTAACGAGTCTAACTAGTGGTAATAAAGCTAAAACTAAGAGGTCGTACATTCGTACGATAATTCGTCAATTTTGAACACAGAAGAAAATTAATATGTAAGCTTATTGTTAGAAACAAAAATAATCATTAAAAGGTTTTTTGAAAATTCATTCCCTAAAGAGTTGTAGTTTGTATACAACTTCGTTATTTTCGAACTCAGAAATGTTAAAATTAATATGTAAACTTATGCTGAGTTAGAAACAAACCATAATTATGAGTAAGAGGAAGAGAGAGAGTTAAAAGTATCATTATATTCATTAATTGTTAGGCGATACGAAGTTCTCCGGGTCAGCGAATGATATCAAAATTATGATATCTCAATCGATAATGTTTGTTTTTAAATATTGTATAATAAAGTTATATTTAACAAACCACTGGTGGTTGGAACAATGTAAAATTACCACATAAATTAAATTTCGTTACCTTTATTGCTCTATAGAAGACTATACTTAATTTCACATGAATCCTGGAATGCCGGAACAAATAATTATTTATCGCAGGCTTTTTCCGGATTTTTGTTATAATAGACCTGTAATAGACCTGTAATAACAGACCGGTAACATCTTCATATAGCATGTGGGGCATCGGTTTACGATTTTCCCTTATTTATAAGCGGCTTATCGAATGTCTAGGCGATATTGGTTCCGTCTGTTAGTTTCATTGGTTACGTAACTTTGATTTTCTCTCGTCGCGTCCGTGTAAACAAAAAGTTAACAAATAAATATAATATGGATATTTATAATACAATTGAATGTAAATACATATTTTTCTACTAAGTCAAGGTGCTCCGTATGGTATGGACCAACGGGATGTAGTTTTTCGAATTTGTCCGAATTTCGATTAGGGGGCAATTAAAAAATCAGTTAGAACTAAAAAAAATAATCTTTACTTGTCTGTGTGTATGTCTGTATGCCTGGGCATCACATGAAACCCGTGAAAAAATTTCGATATAATTCGGTATACTAATATACAAATTTTACAAAACTTTTTATGCCGGGAAATATTGTATAAAGGTTCCCTAGCGAAATTTTTCAATAAGCAGAAATGCTGCTTATGTTATTATATGACATCTTGTATTTGTTTCATGCTTTACTACACAACATTAGACGGATTCAAAAGCTGCCGCGCATGCAGGCGACTAGGCCAGCGGCATAATTTGTAGGGGCCATTACACCGGCAATTATTGCCGTTGAAGCAAATTGTTCAGAACCAGCAATCTCGCAGAAGTTCAGCGACTAATTTAATAAAGCCCAAACAGTTACATAATAAGAGTCCTCGTGTTCGCTAAAACAGCAGTTGTAAACTGCTGGCAGCTAACTCCGCACTGGCACGCAATGCTCCGCTCGACATTGCATCACCCATGCCTTATGTGTGGCTGGGTGCAGGAGATCTCGAAATTGATTTTAAACAAAATTGTGATATTCATAATCGCCAAACAAGAAAAATGCACCGATTAGAAACGTCATCTTACCGTCTTTGTTAAGTGCAGAAATCTTGTATGGGGCTTGGTGTACAATTCTATAATAAAATCCCGAAGTTGAATCAGTGGAATTCTTCAAGAAACATGTCAAATCCCGACTTATAGGCAAAGGTTACTATACTGTAGATGAATACAGGGAAATGAGTTCAAATGACCAACTCTGCAATCAGTTCCGTTCATGTTAGTGATATTTATTTTTTGTAATAAATATACCTATGTATGTTTATTTTTAAAAGATGTGCTGAGGAGTTTCTTTACAGCTTTTCTTCTTCTCTATGATAAAACACCTTTCCGAAAAGAAAAAAAATTACGTTCATTTGTGTATCAGTGATACCTAAATGAATAAATAATTTTGAATTTTAAATAATATTGCTGTCTTATTCCACACATTTGTTTGAGATTATACTATGAGAAAGTACAGAAAATTTCATATATTATTATTCTAGTTATTAACTAAAAAGTTATCGAGGGTGATCCATTCTATTAGCTTGGTCCCTCATAGGCAGTAAAACCACGGTAAATATAGATATCATTACCATGGTAAAACTGGTTGTGGTATTAATCTATTTCAAATATCTACTAAAAGACATAAAAATGAATTATAAATTAAAACATGTTTATGTCGCGGCGATAAATAAAAAAATAACGATAAAAACTATAACTTTCAAATTCATTTACACTTCAAAAATAAATGGGTTTCACACGTTAATTTAAACGTGTGAATAATTTAACTCAGGCAGTAATTTGTACAGTTTAGAACAAATGACGAAATAATGTTAATTATTATAGACACAATAAAACTTAATTTTCAGTCGGCCGTTAATTTAATTAAGTTCCTTTTTGTTGTACCGCAACCAAAGCATTGTAATCGGCCTAACTTCGAGTCGACACGCGAGCCGCAGTCCTGCTGAGCGATTCCATTTTATTACGACTTGATTACGATGTTTGTTACCCCATAATTATGGAATTTATGGTTTTCTGGTCAAGGATCGTTCTTTTTAACAAAGCCCACCACATCAGCGTGGCTTGTACAGTGATGATATGGGAGTACTATAAAGAGCTCCAACTAAGGTTACGTTCCTACAACAGATCAGTTCTGTGGGAACAGTTTTATACGGGATCCTGCAAAAGGTACGCTGCCGGCATGATAACACGCAGTAATAAGCGTTCTGTTGTAGAGCATTCAGGCGATCAGAAAAATTCAAACGCAATAGGCACGAATATTTTTGTGACACTGTACTAGCAGACTAGACATCAGGACCCTCATTAGTATACTGCAAACAAGGCCATCTTGTGGATTTTGGGGAGACACGTAACGTTGAAGTATAAGTGAAAAAATTAAATGTTCATCAATTATCAAGACCTCCTCTTCTATTGAGAGTTACTCATGTTCTGCTATTAATCTTCAGATAGTGGAATAAAACTCACAATAATACTTAGTATTTACAATAATACTTAGTATTATTGATTGCGACAAAGTTATTATTTAAACACAATTAAGAATCCTTTAAACTTGTCCTGAGTTTAATAAAGCTGAAAAATTTTCAACTTTTCCTTAAGGATTCGATCGCACGCGACTCGCTTTACTAGCAGTTTATTAAATTGAAGCTTCCCACGAACTATAATAGTAAAAGAGAATGCCCATTTAGTATGGAGAAATGTACTGGCTTTAACATTTTTGTGTCCTGATAAAAATACCTTAATTTGATTATGTTATCTTAATAAATGACACATAATAACTTTAGTCAATGTTAATCGTAGAAAATACGAGATTTTTCAACAAAATTAATTTGTATTTTATGTTATGTTGATTTTTTAAGTTTCAAATTCATTTGACAGTCCCCAAACACCATTTAGTTTGTAATGTATTATAATCGTTTTAAAATTCATTTGTCAGTCCCCTGATGCCATCGAGTTTGTTGTATCATAATCATAATCGAATGAACGCAATCTATTGGCCCGAAGGATCTTAAAAGATTCCTGATAGGCCCTTATTCAAACATAAATGGCCCAATGGTTTTCTTTTTTAAAACGGAAGTAAAGTTACTTATTAATTTCAGAAAATTAAGCTCGAAGAAGGTTTTTTTTAGGAAATAGGGTAAAATACTTGAAATATTTTAATTAAATTTTTTGTCCAAAAATCATTATGACACCATTATTTTTAAGAGTACTGGCTATTATGGGCATTCTTCTTTAGTGGGACCCGACCACTTTTCCGAATTTTTTTTGTTCGAATTTAATTTTATTGAAAGCTATTGACCGGCGTCTTTTTTGCTATATTATGCATTATTTGACATATTTTTAGGTAATCGAAATATCATGTGTCATAGGTATTATTTTACCGAACTTCGCCGATTACCAAAATTACTTTTTACAATTGGCCGAAGCCTTTTTTGAACTTTTTTCGTTTGTCAAATGATTTATTTATTTGATTTATGTGAAATGAAATTTTGGTCAAATGCTTTTCGAATTTATGATAGATACCCAAATTTATTAATACTCATAACAATTTGTTAGTCGTTTTTATCACGTGTACAAAATTTCAATCATCCCGCACTCAACTCATCATTAGAAATCTGTTTTATATTATGAAGTTATTGGAATTGTAAATGAAAAAATAATAAAAGAGCCTGTTTCATGCTACTCCATCTAGCGAGACATGATGAAACAAATTGTACTAAATCTTCAACGTTTTATTATTTCGTCCCAGTTGTACAACGGTAAACAAAAACGAATATTCTTCAAGAGGCACCCTATACGAATGTGTTCCGTAAACTCACGTTGAATTTAAGTGTTTAACGGTCGTGTAATTAGAATCCATTTGGGAGTGTTTAGGCGTTTTGTAGAAACTTGAATTACTGCTGGCACCAAATAATCATGACTCTAGACTCCTACGCCAATTTGCCCGCAGCGTAATTTTCCTTGGACGCAAAAGGCTAGTACTCGTATGAAATTATAGGCTGTGCTTGTGGAAGGAAGTACTTCATTATTGTTCCCAAAACATTTCCACGATATTTGAGATATTCAATGTGCTCTGAATTGAGGAAATAAGCTGTGTTTCTAAATCATATTATGTTGTTACACAGTTGATAACTATATTGTTGGTAATTTTGGCAAAACTGCTGAGGGCAGTAAACTGAGCAGACTTAAAAAAACACCAGTTTTAAGTATAATAATTGTATTTAATGAATTATTGTAAAAGAAGTGCAGTTTTTTCGAAGACTGCAGCAAACTTACTCCGACGACTCGATTGGACCACGAAATTCAATCGAACCTAAGGCTTTATCCTCAATATCAGTCAATGTCAATTTCAGGAACAACCAAAAATAATTTAGAAATAGAAATAGGTACTCCCAAGAATATTTCATTAATTATACAGACAGTAATAATAGTGTATGAAGAATTTCTAACGAGGAAGTTTTATTCATGATGTAAGATTACACAGTTGATGAAATTGTAAATGAAATGTAGGCTTTTGTTGCGATTTCTAATTATAAAATGACCCAATATAAAGTTTAAGAACTGTTGCGTTGAAGGCGATAGTAAAATTTGATTTAATTGGATTTGAACTTAAAAACATTCAACCAAATAGCACGGATTTATTAAAAATAATCTCATCGATCAGAAGCCATTATACCTAATCTATTTAATGTAAGTATGGGTAGTGTTGCCAGTTGAAGACAACTTATCGCAATGTGTTTAGCTCGTAATGAAACAGCTTCTTAACTTTGAAGCTCCATTGTACTGTACGCGCTTTGTCAAGCAACGCAATTATTAACCTTGGATCCAGAATTCCATACTCAAGATATTATTTTGCTCCTACATGTTGAATTCATAAATCATATTCAGGGCTATAATGGAATTTATTACGAGTAAGAATTACATATTTACACACATTATTTACATTAGCAATATTACATTTAGAATTATTTATTGTACATAGGTATAATACGTAGCTATATTATCTTTATACTATATTAATACTAGCTGACCCGGCGAACTTCGTATCGCTAAACAAGCAATGAACGTACTTTATTGTTACTTTTAACTTTTATACATATACTCCCTCTCCCTCTCCCTCTCCCTCTCTCTCTCCCTCTTGTTCTTTCTCTCCGGAACAATTCCATCACACATGATTTTTGCGTAACTTAAACCGTGTACGCAGTACACGCAACGGAAGCTCTCAAAAAGGAATATTTTTCCAGTTTTTGCAACACTTTCCATTGATGTTTCTGTTTTACCAACCCTTAGTAAAATTTTCGAAAAGATAATATTGAATCAAATGCTAACCCATTTCAACAATAATAAATTATTACATCCTGAGCAATACGGTTTCACTAAAGGCCGTAGTACAACCGATGCCGGGGCTAGGCTATTAAAGCATATATTTGAAGCATGGGAGGCGTCACATAATGCCATAGGAGTATTTTGTGACTTATCTAAGGCATTTGATTGTGTTGAGCACGAAACATTGCTGTTTAAACTTGGCCACTATGGTATAAAAAACAAGGCCCTTAGCTTGATCGCGTCTTATTTGAGTAATAGAATACAAAAAGTCAGCATAAACGATATTAAGTCATCGGGGTCACCGGCTGTGATGGGTGTACCGCAGGGCTCGATCTTGGGTCCGTTTCTTTTTCTGGTATACATTAACGATTTACCACATTATGTAAAGAACCAAGCGGATATTGTACTATTTGCTGATGATACATCACTAATATTTAAGTGTGAAAGGAATAAAGTAAATTTCGACGACGTAAATAGTGCTCTTTCGCATGTATCGCGTTGGTTCACTATCAATAATTTACTATTAAATGCAAAAAAAACGAAATGTATAGAGTTTGTGCTACCTAATGTTAAAAAAGTCAGCAAATCTCTTAAACTAAATAACGAAACATTGCATATGGAGGAATCGACGGTCTTTTTAGGGGTGACCTTAGATAGTAAACTTCAATGGGGCCCACATATAACAAATCTCGCGACAAAACTCGGTAGGGCTGCTTTTGCTGTCAGGAAAATAAGGCAGTATACAGACGTCGAAACTGCTAGGATAGTCTATTTTGCTTATTTCCACAGTGTTATGTCTTATGCCATCTTGCTGTGGGGCAAAGCAGCCAATATAAAACAAATTTTCATACTCCAGAAACGGGCAGTTAGGGCTATTTATAAACTTAGGTCTCGGGAATCTTTGCGTGAAAAGTTCAAGGAAATAGGTATACTTACAGTAGCTTCCCAGTATATCTTTAACAATGTAGTTTTTATACGGAAGAATATAAACGCGTATAAACAAAATTTTGATATTAATAATCGCCATACGAAAAGAATGCATCAATTAGTTACGCCTTCGTTCCGCCTAAGTAAAGTGCAGCGATCTTTCATAGGGCTTGGTATACATTTTTATAATAAAATCCCAAAATTAATACGTGACTTGCCAATAGAAACTTTCAAAAAACGTGTAAAGACACAATTGTTAGGCAAGGGATATTATAGTGTAGACGAGTATTTAAATGACAAAGACGCATGGAAATGACCAGCTCTGCAACCAGTTCCGCTCAGAATAGTAAATACTTTTGTATTATTATCTTTTTTTGTAATATTTTTTTAAAAGATGTGCTGAGGAGTTTCTTTAGGCTTTTCTTCTCCTCCACGATAAAGCACCTTCCGAAAAGCCAAAAAATGACGTGCATAAGTGTATCAGTGATACCTATATGAATAAAATATTTTGACTTTGACTTTGACTTTGACTTTGATGCTTCGCTCCTATTAGTTGCAGCGTAATATTATAAAGCCTAAAGCCTTAAGATAAATTAACTGTCCAATACAAAAACAATTTTACAATTCAAACCAGTAGTGTCTGAGATTAGAGCGTTCAACCAAAAAAACAAACAAACTCTTCAGTTTTAAATATTAGTAAAGATAAATAAGTTTAATTAAATATACATAATATAGAATTACAGAATACTTATAATTCAACTTTATTACATTAGCTTTCTAAACAGATTGCATGACTGCACAAGGAGACATGTAACTGACGGAAGAATAAAAGTTGTGAGCAGAGTGCATTACGATGTGCCCGTAACTGTAATAGGTCCCGTATTCCACGTGTAAAGTTTTGGTTTAAGCGTTGAAATATCAAAATGGATTATGCTAGTAGTCGTGTTACCGTTGAAAAGTGCCCAGTACTCGGAATACTGTTTGGGAACCAACTGTGTGGTCAACAAGATACTCACTTAAAAGTTTGAGCAAAGGTCTCAGTGATGTAATTTCCCAAAAAATGTCTACAAGACTAATAATGAGTTTTTCTTTTCAAAAGCTTTTATAAACAAGTTATTAAATGTTTCATTCTTGGGCATTGTGTTGCCGTAAAAGATATTTGCTGCAAAATTTTTTCGTTTAATTTCGTTAATTAGTTAGTATCTTTAGAGGTAGGCTCGCCTTTAATAAAGTCTCATAATGGAGCCATCATAAAGTGAAACAAACAAGACTCGCTAAGATCTCTAATTAGGGTCTCGTGGGAATCGGTAATTTAATTTGTATTTTACATTTTTATTATTTTATGTTACCTTTTCGTTTTATTTGTATTTACATTTCATTGTTGTAAAGTATTGTTGTAATATAACTTATTATATGTTCTAGAAATTTTCACTTTTAAGATAAATACAAATACCTTTATTTACTTATAACGTTCAGTGTTTAAAAGCATTAAATTATGTATATTTTTATAAAATTTGCATAAATATCTGGAAGCATGTGAAATTTTATTACAAATTGCTACATCATTTCCAATTTCCATATATTTATTGAGAAGTAAATTATAGCTATTTACTAATATAATACCTAATGCTATCCTAATCCTAATGTACTACTCGTATAATAATGTACACCTCATTTATTAATTTTATTCAAATTGAGCTTGAATCATAGTCGTTCTCCCGCATGCTTTCTGTCAAAGTCAAAGTCAAAATATTTTATTCATATAGGTATCATTGATACACTTATGCACGTCATTTTTTGGCTTTTCGGAAGGTGCTTTGTCATGGAGAAGAAAAGCCTAAAGAAACTCCTCAGCACATCTTTTAAAAAAATATTACAAAAAAAGATATTATCATACAAAAGTTTACTATTCTGAGTGGAACTGGTTGCAGAGCTAATCATTTCCATGCGTCTTTGTCATTTAAATACTCGTCTACACTATAATATCCCTTGCCTAACAATTGTGTTTTTACACGTTTTTTGCCTAGCCCTATGAAGCCCTATGAAAGATCGTTGCACTTTACTTAGGCGGAACGAAGGCGTAATTAATTGATACATTCTTTTTGTTTGGCGATTATTAATATCAAAATTTGTTTATACGCGTTTATATTCTTCCTTATAAAAACTACATTATTAAAGATATACTGGGAAGCTACTGTAAGTATACCTATTACCTTGAACTGTGCATCTACAAAGTTGAATGAATATTTTTACAATAATTTCAGCGCGGAAGAAATTTTTTTAAAATGCCATTTGCTCTCGAATGAAAAGAATGGGTACGAAGCTTACGACTGCTAAACTGTGTTAAATATGAGAAGTGCTAATTTTCGTATTTAGTATTACTTGTCAGTGTTAAAAGTGTTAAAAGTTATTTAACAGCTTAACAGTTTAAAAGTGGGATGGTTGTCCAACTTCTGTCGGCCGTAATTCGGAGGAGAGCCGGACACATGGACTGATGACAACATAATAACATGAACGCCATATTTTCTACCTTTTGGTACAAAGTAGATTTGGTTGCATCATAAATATAATACAAAAAAACCCAACACAATAATTTTCTTGAAACCATGTGTTAAATACTTGACATGGACATTTTTGTCCGGTAAAATAGTCGTAATTTATGTTTCTATGAATGGAAAATCTGACTACCATTATGGCTTTATGTACTCCTGGGTTGCAGTGATCACGAAATTAGATCAACTGCGACCCTGGCTTTTCCATTTACTCCAGGCGCATTCAGAATTTCCACAACCGGCTTAATAAATTTAATATTCAAATCTTTTATAAAATTACCGCTTCTTTGATTTAAAACTTATTTCATAGTAGAAATGTCCGCTGAATTAGAAAAGTCGATGAAAAAACTTGAAAGCGCACAGATAAAGAGGGTACGGTTAATTCCAGCGCAAGTCACCAGCAGAACTCTCGGCCGCGACTAAATGATGGCTTCTAAGTTGTGCGTAGTTTTTCTACCTCTTGAGAAAATAGTTTTGAAAACAGAAAGCAGCATGCTTCACAAACTGAACTTTGGGGAGCGAATCGATATCTCTGTGCGTCTTTACCTACTTATTATACTTTGTCTGTTTTGGTGTTTTTTACCCGACTTTAAAAAAAGGGGAAGTATTCAATTCGATTGTATTTTTGTATGTTTGTTACCTCAGAACTTTCGACTGGGTGAACCGATTTTGATGATTCTTTTTGAATCGAAAGCTGGTACTTGTCCTGTGGTTGAACTTAAATTTGAGTGAGATTTGAAGAGTAGTTTCTGAGTTATTCCTAATTATGAAGTCGGTTATTTTTTGTCAAGAATTATTAAAATCTTGACAACTGGAGCTGAGTACGACAAAAACTATTTTTATTATAAAATATTTTTGTGTTAAGGACTTACCGACTAGTGCGGGAGTAATTGCACCGTTGTTATATAGTAGAGTAAATACCAGGTGTCTGCACCATTGTACAAAGACTATTCTTTACAGTGTAAAGAACACAGCAATACACTGTAAAGAATAGTCTTTGTATAATGTTGGAGAACGAAACTTTTTAATTGACATTAATCACTTGTTTTATTACACTTAAATATTTATAAAGGCTACTTTTATAAGTAATACCTGAATAGTATGTAATTTAAATGTTTCTTTTGATTTGTCCATGAGTTGTTCAGGTTTATTAAAATTGCACTACGATATTTTTGAAATAGTATGGTATGATTACAATTTCGCATGGCTGATGGATTATCTTTGAACCTTGAACCTCACTGCGAGCGATAAAATAACATGACATTCGTTTCTGACATTTGTACTAATAAAGACCTGTTTAAGACAATTAAGACCTGTTTCATTATATTACATAAAAGTTCAATAAGTGTTGGAATATTTTCCAAGCAAATCAATTTATTCATAAAGGAATCACTGATAGACTTATGCACGTAATTTTTTTGAATGTACTACCAAACCAAAGGAAAACTTTCTGAAAGTTACATTATAAATTCTGACACATGTTATTTTATTGGCAATATAGCTGGTTATAGCTATTTAATTAAAGTTAGGCGAATCCATTGCCAACATGCATAGTAGGTACTATACTATAGGGATATGAGAGATGATCGGTACTCGGTACTCACTGAAGAGCCTCACGACTGCAGCCAAAGCCGCAAGCCACGAGCCGCAGAAGTCATTCCGGACAAAATATCTTTATGCAGTGTGACGTAAATCAATACCGACGACCGAGCGCGCGGTACGGCTGCGGTATGGCTGCGGTACGGCTGCGGTACGGCTGCGGTACGGCTGCGTTACGGCTGCGGTAAGCTCCGTGCAGCTGGATTGGCAAACCTGAAATTTTATTGAAAAGGTTTGCATTTAATGTTCAAATAATCTTTATGGTCTCGTTTGAATATTCAAGCTTTCATTTTGCAGTTGTAATAGTTATAAAAACTTGTTATAAGAATTCATATGTAATTTTCTTACTTATGGGATCGTGAGCTAATTTACAATTTTTTGTTTTCAAGAGACGCATTATTTTTTTTATGCCTTGTGCAGCCAAACTAGCAGACAGGTCACCTGATGGTAAGCGATCACCGCCGCCTATGCATATTAGCAACGCTGGGGGCGTCACCAATGCGTTGGCGATTTAAAAAAACTAAGCCTTAAGCCTTGTCGGAATCAAAGGTGTCACATCAACAGTCAACATTGCTGAATCCATACTATATTGCAGAGAGACCTCACTGCAGCCGCTAGCCAAATTTTTTTGTTTGTGATTAAGTACTGAAATTATTATATCGCAACTATTTTTCCTTAATCTGATATCAGTGCGGCGGCATTGATAACGTGATCTGATGTTGCACTAGTAACGTATCATATGATAGACAGCATATCGTGTATTTTACTGTCGAATACTACTCGGGTAGGTCTCAAATGCTTAAAGCGACCACTTTGAAATTTAGGCAAATTTTTCATTTAAATAAAATGTTATCGTAAATAAATCGAAATGTCATTTAATAGCGTATGCGTCAATTCCTAACGGTCGCTTATTTGTGAGCTGACAGAACCCCGGAAATGTAATTAATAGGAGGTCGAGAACGCCTCATTAGAGAAAAAGAAATGTTTAAGAGCACGCCATTCCCTCTTCGTATCGGTGACAAAGGCTGTAGGTTGTCGTCGTCGTATTTATTTATAAATCGGTACGCCCACACAATTTATATTTATTTATTTGTGTTTGCTGCGCGTCAAAAAAATCCACTGCAAGATCAATGACATGACGATTGCATCCATGGCCTCTTTATCATCAGATCAAACAGAGAGAGACAAGGCGGTTGTCTTGTGTGTCTAAAAATATGTTAAGAGAAGTAGTCGAATTCATTTATTATTATAATTCTCACGTGTGTTAAGATTTTAAAATGTTGTAGCCGCTACAGGAGTTTTGAATACATTATGTGGCTTGAAATGTGGCGGTGTCGCCAATTTTCGGGCAAAGTTTTTCTTACCCTATTCTTAAATTATCTTTTAAACTGTGTAAGTACCATAAATGAGCTCTTCATTAAAGTGAATATAGAAGCATTTCATTCAGCATTTCATTGCAGTGGCTGTATACACATATTAATTGTTCCTATAAGATACCAGGCAGATTTAAGTAAGAATGAGATCGAGTCTCGAAAGGCCGGTTAAAAAAAATGTCATTCGCATTTTATTTATTTATTTTACTTTAACTGACAGATAAACTCCAATAACATTAAGATATCTCACTCTCATTTCAAACTTACTGACAATAATTCCGTCGATTCATCCTCAAACAAATCAGTTAATACAATATGAAACAAAAATATACAAACATTGCGTTGCGAATCTAATGCAAATGAAAGGTACATCGCTAATTGCGCTCACCTATTTGTTTTGTTTAATGCATCCCTAACTGAAACCACAGCAATCATTTCATGCTGGAAACTGGACTGTGTACTGAACACAGAACAGCGCAACGATAAACAAAATAAGTTTATTATTACCACATTATAATTGCAGCATTGTGGACCGTAGCGTGGCATTTTATTGTATTAGCTATAAAATAAAAATTTAATAATATTTGTATGCCTCTATTGAGCATTTAATTTGTATTAAACCATTCTGATACGAAACAATACATGCAATGGTTCCACACAATTTATTAATATTTAGTAATATAATATTATTATAACAATATAATTTTATGTAGTTTCGTTTAGATAGTATCTTTGGCTTTGCTCTATATTTGCTCTATTTTTGGGTCCAGAAAACATCATTCACAGTTTGTAAAATTGATTTGAAAAATCTAGAGTAAAAATATTTATTGAGTATTTGAAGTGAATTTATATACTTGAGCGAGAGAGAGAGAGAAACAAGGTGGTCGATAATTTTATTGTGAGAAGAAAGCTATCCCCGAAGGAGGACAGTTCATGATAATATTGAATAACGCACTCCTATTTAAATTCAGTTAGTTTATGCAACAGCTTGTATTCTACTGATTCTAGTTATGATTATTTATTTACTTGCATATTTCCACGCAAATATTATGAGCTTTTCGTAGTGAAAAGGCGATAAGTCAGCGCGGCGCGGCACTGAGGAACTAATCATAGCTATTCCGCAAAGCCACTAGCGCAACCTTCGCAGAGATGGCCCACTGACCTGGAAGTTTGGGATGTGATACTAAGACATTGATATACTCGACTATATCGGACCGAAATCTCTGCTTGAACGTAACTTGAGGATTTATTTTTTGATGTTGGTATGTAAGATAGGCGGCGTATTTGAATCTAATTATAGTATCGCAACATTTCTGCCGTGAATTTTTTTTAAGATACGAATACGAATTACTTTAAGCTCGGATGGTCTTCAAAACTACCCTTTGCGTAGATAGCTATTTGTTCCTGGTAAAATTAAGGTCATAAAAATATTTCCAAGTATATTTATTTATTCCTAAATAAATATGAAGCACGAAATTAATTGACATCAGAGCTCTTAATTGATGGAAAGCACTGTAAATCGTGGTAATAAATAAATAATGACAATATATTATTTGCAATTGACAACAATGGAGTGGCTTTCAACAATAACGTGACATGTCCTAATTAATATCATATGTTTGTTCTGCCGTTAGTGTAATCATACAAACATGGAGCAAACAGCAGCGTGAGCAACGACAAACAGACCGACCGCCGGCCGGCGATCATTATTCATTACAGTTCGGTAGTTGGTCATCAAAATCGGAATTTATTTGCTCTGCTCTATGGGAAATTGGTTGTAAAATAATATGGAATCAGCCTTTGTTTGCTTTTGGATTTATTGGCATAATTTATCACGTAGCGATAACATGTACTTTGATACGGTCAAGTGCGTGGCAGCTGGAATAATTCTAATGTTATGATTTTCTTATAAAGACACGTAACTACACACTCATAGCCCCACTAGAATTTCCATTGGCAAAGACAAAAACACAATCACCCACACCAAGAATTGGAATTTAAAGTCAAGCCTCCCGTTACAAGTGGTCATCGAAGAAGATGTTACTAAAGTCCGATTTACACGTATTAAGTAGTTAAGTAGATAACTAAATTTTAAGTAAATTAATACGTTAATTGTACATTTTAGTAACTTTTTAGTTAAAATTTACTTATCTACTTGACTACTTAATACGTGTAAATCGGACTTAACACTCACACCAAGACGTTGAGAGCCCAGCATTAAGAGAGAAGGAAGAACTGTCTCTAGTTGAAAAATATGAATTATCCATAAACTGGAATATTATACATTTGAAATTAAATAGGTTTTCAGATAAAATAATACATATATTTTTTTAAAACACTTTTTTTTATTTTTCTTTTATCTTTCCTTCCTTCTTCTGAACGCAGTAGAGTGAATACTATAACGAGGATAATTCTATGATAATGACATTTTATTTTTAAGAATCCATTTCGTTAAAGAAATGCATCGAGAATTTTTGGTGAAAACAGCTATGGTGATCTTCGTCAAAGCAAATGAAACCAATTTCGTCTCTCCGGCAGATCTTAGTATGAATCCCTTTGTTAGCTTCAGTGACACGTTTTGTTCATGTAATTCATTTACACAGACTTATTTCTTATTCAAAAATATTTGTTATCATAATTTTGAAGACTTCACAACTTTAGCTGAACCAGCAGACGGAGTCTTAACAGTATTATCATTATCAATTAGGATTTTAAATAAAGACTTTGTTTATTATTTTGATAATATTAACTCAGAGGATCTTAACGTAGATATGAACCTTCTCCTTTACCATCTAGCAAAATTAACCTTTGGAATGTTGAAATGAAGTAAATGCTGGAAGTTGTAATTTTATTTAATTTATATTAAGTATTCTGTTTGAACAGCGACGCGGGTGGCGGCAATAATGATGCGGCTTTTACATTTATAACTTTATGATTGATTGATTGAGAGCCGCATGACAGAAACAAATGATTCAGTAGCCTCTGGAAGTAATCAATAAGCTATTTGTTTTGAATAACAACTTTATGTTTCAATTGATACTAAGATTTATTGAACTCCTAATGATCCATATAACCATTCTTGCTTACTTCTCTATTTTATTTTTGCTGATTACGGTTACAATGATTCGGTAATAAATATTTTACTAATCCCTAGAAGTATCTGTGTCTGAATCGTTGGAAGACTAATTGGAATTTTGCAGTCAATAGAAGTAATAAAGGTTCGGAAAATGTAAAAAGAATTTCGAAGAATTCCAAAACCCAGGACACAATATCTTTGGGACAAATAAAGAATCTTTCCAATATCTCGTGAGTATCGTGAGTGGGCTGCGCTACTCGCGTCGTTAGGTTAGGTCGACGCATACTTCACACTTAACAGACATTACATAAATCCTTCATACCAATTAAAAAAATAATCATCAAAATCGGACCACCCTGTGCCGATTGCTGAGTGATCATAAATTGAAAAAAAAACAAAAAAAAAATATTTTTTCGTCAGTTAAAAAAAGGACTTGATATTTAAATTTGATTTGCATTATCTTGTAATGAAATAAACGAATGGAATGAAATAAAAACTCACTCCAATTAAGTATTTTACAAACAGTTATCGATCAATTTAGTTCGATTCAAACTAAACCAAGATTACAAAACGTAATTTGCTGTCATTTGAAGTTTCTTCATACACCAATGTGTTCAGTGTCTTCTAATTATTATTCTTCTAATAATTAACATATATTTATTCGTTAATTAATAACTATTTATTCGTTGTTCATTGATATGTTGTTACAACTTAAAACTTAAAGAATCCAAAACTTTCGTTGTAGGCATACATAACTATTATATAATACTTTTTTTTATGGAAATAGCCGGCAAACGAGCTGACGATCCACCTGATGTTAAGTGGCTATCGCCGCCCATGAACATCAGCAACACCAAAGGCATCACTGTTGCGTTGCCGGCCAAGAAAGAAAGAAGAAAAAGAAAGAAAGAACTGGCTCTCAAGCCCCCAGCCGGAACACGACGAGTCGTTTGGCGGCTGACTCATGCTCGAGGGTGGTAGCTGTCCAGGCGAACCCCTGGAGAAATAATAATAGTAATAATGTTATCAATTAACAATTAAAATCAATACTGCCAATATAATCCCTCCGAGGGCCCTACCACCAGCGGGCCGGATTTAGTCGCGTTTTACGACACCCTTCCGGCGTGGGATTGGGGTTAGTATTCTAAGCCGCCCCAATACGGCTAAAAATACTATTATATTTTTTTCAACTACTCAATTCTATGAAATGATTTTGTATCAAGAAAAATAAATCAGACGTTCTTTATAGTACGACAATACAATTCATCCGCGATATCCCGGGGCGGTAAAATGTAATAACGGTACAGTCTCTAATGAAATAGTAATTGAGTCCCAGCTGCAGGCGTCTAAGTTTATTTATCAAAAGATAATATTGCTTCGAGTACTGACACACCCTTCGGAATGAATGAATACGGCGATTAGAGAAGTATTCTGTTTTTAGATGAAGCAATGGGGAGAGATAATAATGGTTTCCATTATAGCGAGGACGGAGTCGTAACAGAATACATACACTTTCCAGATTTAGATCAAATTCAAATGCGTTCAGAGAGTTTATTGCCACTCCAAATTATTCTGTTTTTATGTGAAACACTAACCCTTCCTTATACTCATCGATATTATACTGTTATTAAAACAATTATCGAACTAATATTGATATAAAGCTGTGAAACAAAACAACGCATTTATCGACGGCCCTAATAAAATAAGGCTGTTTACGTTTCTCTATTTTAAATAAGACCAACTTTGTCCGCTACTGCGTACACGTGACATGTTGAATGATACCTACATAATAATAATTATGTATCAAGATAAAACATGTTCACAGATTGAGTATGTAGCATAAGATTAACACTGAGAAAATGATAAAAATATGATTGACAAAAATAATAAAACTCCACCTCGAAATCCAAACAACCACCACAAAAAGGAACAGCTGTCATTTCTTCTTCTTATCGGAGTTTGATTAATGACTTTGCGTAGGTAGCAAAAACTATTTATTCTACCATATAATTTTATATCGGAGTGAATTGTGTAAGGCTTCAGTGTCACGGCTCTTATCGCTGTTCATTGTCACATCAGTGTGATTGAGGAGAGCTTACTGAAAACAAAGAGAGCGTTGGGTGTCGAATATTGTAATTATACATTTCCTTTTGTGTTGATTTGGTATCAGAAAACGGGAACAGTGTTATTTAGCCAATACATGGAGTACTTCAACTAGCCGCAATTTATTCACTTAGTCCTTGGTAATTTTATTGTCTTTGGTCTTGTGTTAAATTGAAACACGAGTAACTTTCCTTCTGAAATAAATATATTTTATTCTCACAGTTTTTTCATCATGTCGATATTGTTTGTATAAAATAATAATGGTATGATTTCGAAATTAACGTAATATTCTTGTATCTGTTGTCTTGTGTCGATATTTTACAAAGTTAGCAGCAATAATAATGTTGTGATGCTGGTTTCTCTGGAAAATATTTTTACTGTTGTACGTTGCTAAGGTAGTGAAAAATAATATTGTATTGGAACAATTCATGCGAGCCTCACTGTCCTTATCGCCGTCCACTGCTGCGTCAGTATGATTAACGAGTCTCTGCCGGAGACAAAGCAGCCTTGAAACACGAACAATGTAGGGGCGCAAAAATATATAACGGTCGGTCGCTTGCCCGGCCATTGAAAAGCTAGCTTTGTTGGTTATCGCATAGCACCTCAATAACCTTCGTGGATAACTCATATAATTAATATCACGATTTAAAACAAGAGAACTCAGTGCAGATTAGATTCTTTAACAACAAGCATACATTTACTTCTTAATCACTGTTACATTAATAATTACTTTGATTCTATAGTAGCCTCTTGTCTTAATTTAGTAAAAAATTTTGTTCCTCTCCCTACATATAGCAGCCTGGCACATGACGAAACCTAAGGATTTGTATGCTCGACTACACAACTCAATGATCAGAGTCCAACCAAGATCGCGAATTAGTGCCATACGCTGAAGCCATAGCTGAATGCCATACGCATAAGAAATACCTACTAGGTTTATTTTGGACTTCATTGGCTAAGTTACTTGTGAATGATAATAGGGTCGAGAATTTAATGCGCTTGAAATCCTGATTTGCTATCCATACAGAGTAAATAGTGCTCACACATAGTTAACCGTTTATTATTATAGTTAATACCTAATAGTGCAAGGAACAGGGATTAGGTTCTGTGTACTCAGATGTTTGAGTTCTGTTTGTTGTTTGAACAGTGTTTGTACGGGACTCATGCACATTGCACTGTGCTGATTCCATCAATATTTTGATAAGGATAAAATTTGTTAATTGATTTACTTAGATTTTTATAAAATTCACGTATGTTTTGTTGTTGAAGTTTGACGGAGTTTTAATCTCTTTGCTTTAAGAGTAAAACATTTTACTCGGAGTGAATTGATAATCTAAACTAAACCGATCATTGTAATAGTATCTTTCATTCCTCGCATCAGTTATGAAAAGTAAAGTATTCAACTCATATTGGCATACGGAATTCTCGTTCATTTTTACAAAATAAGACACATTATTCAATTTTTCTGCTTTAAAACTGAACATAGGTAACATTCCATTATATTTTAATCTTATGCAAGTTATGTATGGAATTTTAAAATGTAACTGATTGCATAATAATGGTATGAATATTGTTGGCAATTCAGACAGCTCCAGACGGGTAAGCGAATGTTGTAGTAATCCAGTGTCGAGCGAGTGGCGATAGACGGAAAGAATGCAGCGACAACATTTCGTGTCCGATAAAAGCTTTTATGTTTCTTTCTGCGGGATACAACGCCAGCTTAAACTGTAAGCGGTATTAGTCTCACCTCACGATCTGATACTAAATCAAAATAAAATTGTTATTCTACCTGAGACCCACTAATTCAGAGTTATTGCGTTCAATATTAATATATTGGTATGAATGTGTAAGCGTATGTTTAAATGTTTACTGAAGTAACAAGTTATGGCATTATGTTATTTTAATTGTCCTGTTCCTGGGTTTGGGTCTCCTGAAGTCTTTCACATTGTGAAAGGTACAAGCTTAGTACCACGCTGATCAAATTGGCTAACTTTACAAACTGTTCGATAAAAGAGAACTGTTGTGTGCTAATTGTTTTTGTTCATTATAAAATAATTAGTTAGTACATTAATGAATGTACAAGGATTGGTATTATTTACGTTTAACAGTGTTGTACATTATAGCCTTAATCTAATGACAAAAGTTTGAAATGTCAAACTTTTGTCATTAGATTAAGGCTATAATGTACAACACTGTTAAACGTAAATAATACCAATCCTTGTAGTTATTTCTAAAGAGTTATGGGACCCTTCGTCCCATAGACAAATCTCTCTAATCCACAAAAGTGCCAGCCCCAATTATGAATTCGACGGTCAAATCTTCCCGCAATAACTCTCAGTCTCGGGTAAAATCCAAGCTTCATAATCCGAATTTGGAACTAATTTATAGAGTGGGCCATCTCGGTATGATCTCTGCGTGAAATATTAACGCACTCCGTGCGGGTCGGCGCGGCAGTCCGAGCGGGCGGTACGAGCGGGCGCGGTGGTACAAACGGGCGCGGCGCGACGGTACGAACGGGCGGTACGAGCGAGCAGTACGAGCGGGCCGGGTGGTACGACGGAAACCGCGACAGTGGTGACACCGGCGCGCGGCGTTCCAGCCTTGCTTTATTGTCGAATTAACATGCTAATCTCTTAGACTGAACTGGCAGGTTGAATCCTAAACAAATACAGTATTTCAGCAATCTTACTTTACATCGTTTAGTTAGCCCTTATAGTTTCGTCAAGTCTTTCCATCCGTCTGTCTGAAGCATAGCGCCAAGTCTCTTAGTGCTAGAAAGTTATTGAAGTGAAACTTCTTTAGAATCGTTAGTGATTTCAAACCGGATGCAACGGAAAAACGACAGGTAAGATAATATAACCGCTAATTTCGTCTTTGAATTTAACTTCTCCGTAGCTCAATGGTCAGGACGTAGATACACAATACCTGATGCGCAGGTTCGCGTCTCTCAGTATTTCTTTTTTTTAGTTTTTTTTTTTTAGTTTTATTTTTATACTGTTTTTAAATACTTTCAAATGCTCTTTTAAATATTTTCAAAGAATTGATCAACAAAAAATAAGAATTTCATTTTCGTTGTTTAATATCTGTCGATCGACCGACCGATTATACAGACAGTAAAAATGCTAAGTTGTATTCATAGATGGCGCGAGGAATAAGATAGAAGATTCGTTTTATTGCTAGATAGATTTTTAAAAAGTGCCAAGTTGTATTCATAGATGGCGCGAGGAACAAGGTAGAAGATTCGATTTATTGCTTTTTCATCTCATTATCTTGAAACCAAAATTTTGGAAAGTTTCACTTCTACCACGTGTGAATTGCACACATTTTCTTTTTTATTTGGCATGGATATACATAATTATTTATTAAAAGTCTATAATCGTAGAATAAAATATTGAAAAATATTTTTTTCAGGGTACCTCCCCCACGGGTAACGTGAAGATGAAATATTTTTTCGTTGCGTACCCCATAGTGAGGGATATCGTTGAAAACGTCTTTTAAAAATATTATGGGTCTTGACTGTTAATCCTCATATTATGGTGTTCAGTATTACTTTTGACAAGACTAAACTACTGGGGTTATTCTGTTCTTTTTATTATAGTTTATTTTACTCAATCGGGTTTTCTGTTTTTAAGGTTCTGTACGATAAAACGAAAAACGAAACCCTTATAGAATCACTCGTGCGTCTAGGCGACCGCCGTTCGAATTTCGAAAAAAAAATCAGTATAGTTCTTTACTTAAATATGACAGGAAAATCTATAAGAAGTCTATGGTCTTAAAAAATGGCAAAAATAAATAAAATAGAAAAATAACGGTTAATATCTTACATAATCAACGTACGGAACCCTCGCCAAGCGAGTTTAACTCGCACTTGTCAAGTTTATGTTTTAATATTTTAATATTTTTATGCCATAAATTATAACATTTTTTAAAGTATTCAACAGCTTCGAGGCGTTCAACCTTGTAAAACAGAGTAGAATGTTTCAGAATTATACATATCTACAAGACATTGTACCCGTAATTTTGTTTTCATTACCACCCTTTCAAAGTAATTTTCTTATTTATTTATACGGTAAATAAAGTATATGTCACTACTCGTAGTACGTCAAATTCATTTACCGTGTAAATGTTACCCTGTCAATAAATTAGATGGGCGAGGAAAATTATGAAATGTTAAGTGCTGAGGGTATCGCGTATGTTACAGTGTGGCTAGATGTTAATGCACAGATTGACATCACAGTATGATATAAGAGCATGAAATAATGAAGGGAGGGGAAGACAAAATACGTGATAGTTAAAGTGGATAGGACCAACAGCCAACGTTTTTTAGACGTTTCACATTTATTAGAGAAGACTAAATACGAAGTGAGATAAGTCAACGTTTACCTTATAATAATTTTATTATACATAGTTGCTTATTTCATGATACTATCATTTGCATTTTATTCAGTACTTTGTAGAAACAAGACATGTTAATTTTGTGTATAACATTATGATAATTCAAATGATTCTGCCCGCCTCTAAATAAGTTTATTCAAAATATATTTGTGCAAATTATGATATATGTAATAATGACTATGAATAGGTTTTTGGATATTATGCTAATGGCATTAGCATGCTCTGTTGATTTTAGGGTAATGAGGTTAATTGCGTGCTAATGAATGACAATTGATGTCATTATGACCCGATTTAAGAGAACTCTGTAACCGTGTTCAATGGATTTTCCTGCTAACAAACAGTTGCAACAAATTGATAGAGCGCTACGGACCACTGTGTTTGATACTTGGATTTTCTATGACATAAAATACTTCCAAATAATGAAGTGCACAAACTGTAAGCATAATTAGATTGCTTACGTGGCACGGCGACATGATTAGCCCGCTGGTGGCTACTTACAGAAAAATGTCACGCTTTGCAAAAAGTAGTAACTATCAATTTGCTCTCCAGGGAAGTAAAGTAAGGAGTTTGGAGACACGGTTACAAATATTAACTCACTGGTCTCATACGAAACAAAATTAGGTCTTATTTTTGCTTACATCAGCATCAAATAAAACTACAGTCCTATGTAACAGGCAGAACGCCCCATCTCCATAGATGTGGCTGCCTACAGTGAAAAACCGAACAAAGGTCCAACACGCACAACCATAAATCTTCGTAGCTACACTTACGTAATAATTAGGAACGAGTATAGTCATTATATGAAACTGCGAACTACACCGAGCATTTCAACATATTAAACTTGAATGGATTATTCTAGAAGTTTTCCGTAGGTACGACGACGTATAGACTATAGAGAGCGGCTTTGTTTCTTCAGAAGTACCGTCAGCTGAAATTCTCGCTACTTGCGATTCAAGTCATAAAATGTAATATGTGTGCGTACTCCCCGCCGCCGTTATTGCTTCCCGTCAACTAAAGTTCAACGGCGCTGTAATACCGGCTTTCAACATGACCCCGAAACTACTTTGAAAACAATATCTCGCTACCTCGCTAGTGATTGAATACTTTTTCGTACCAGATTATCTGCTCGGTCGTACTGTGAGCGAGGTGCGAATCACAAGTACAAGTTTTTTGTTCATTTAGCGTGTGATTGACGTTTTAATTTAATTTTTATGAACATCCTTTACATTAAGTGTCAATGTCTGTAACCTAAACATAGTATAGTTTTTTTTTGTAATATAAGATAATATGTAATTTGTGTGACTATAATACAATGTATGTCAATAGGTACATACAGTTTCCAAATATGACAGTGAAAACTTGAACAATTAGGTACTTGTGTATTTTTTGAATCGTCAGGAAATATTTTGTTGTGCAGGAAATTCTTTTAAATTAAGAGTTTTTTATTAATTACATTTTAGGACTTTTAAGTGAATGGCTGCCAACACCTAGTGAAGTATAATACTCGTATGTAAACTACAATCTCGATATTAATACGAACTGTAAATTATGTGACTATAGTTCTGTACTTCTCTCAGAAATGGCACCTCAGGTAGATATCGTTTAAGGGATTATTTATGCTACACCAAGCCGGGCAAGAGCCGTGCCGCGGACGAGACACGGACGATGCACGGATTCAAAACCTCACTAACATTTTATATGACGCGGACATCGAGTGTTTATGCTACACCGAGCCGGGCACGAGCCGTGCCTACGCGGACGTCGAACTAGAAATTGAAACAATTAACTTTATTAAAAGCCGCGACGACCAGACCTTTTCACGACACAACGTGCAATTATAATGAATAGGCTAAGTAAAATATGAATAACACTTAATTATTCTTGTGTTACAAACTAACGCAATACATTACTATGTATAGTATGTTTTGCCGTATTGGGGCGGCTTAGAATACTAACCCCAATCCCACGCTGGAATGGTGTCGTAAAAGGCGACTAAATCCGGCCTGCTGGTGGTAGGACCCTCGGAGGGATTATATTGGTAGTATTGATTTTAATTGTTAATTAATACCATTATTACTATTATTATTTCTCCAGGGGTTCGCCTGGATAGCTACCACCCTCGAGCATGAGTTAGCCGCCAAACGACTCGTCGTGTTCCGGCTGGGGGCTTGAGAGCCAGTTCTTTCTTTCATTTTCTTCTTTCTTTCTTGGCCGGGAACGCATCAGTGATGCTTTTAGTGTTACTGATGTTCATGGGCGGCGATAGCCACTTACCATCAGGTGGATCGTCAGCTCGTTTGCCGGCTATTTCCATAAAACAAAAATGTATCCTACTCACGGAACAAACTAGATACGCCACTGAAGAAACTCGTATTCACAATCTTATGGCCGTGTTTCTCTTTAGCGTATCTTAGGAATAATATCTACAGTCTCTGTGAAAATCTGATAATTTCATGTTGGTTGGAACTACGTGGATAAACTCGCTATTTGTAGATAACTAAATAATTTATTCTCGCTTGACGTCACTCGACAGTGGAACAAGTGCTCAAGTTAAGAACTATACAAAGTGGGTCACGATGAAATTGGATTTAAGCTTTAATTTTGAATTACGTCGCAAGAAGCGAACTGTGTCTGTGTCTGCTTGATCTCCGTTTAATTATTATTTGAACTGAAAAACTGGGTTCAAACTATGCCGAGAAAGAATTGTTCAGAAATTTTAAGTAGATGCTAAGTTTGCAGGAAGTTTTGCGATCATAATAATTATTAGCGCGTCATTGATGATTGTGAAAACGGATGTTAGTTTACTCTATACATTAGTTCATTGACTCTATAGAACTTCGATAAGTATATTATACTCGTAAGTAGATAATCTTTGGCAATCCTTACTCATTGAATGTTAATATTTTATTTTTATTTTTAGAAACAAATTTACTGAAAATTTTCTTTGCTGTACCGGAAACATTGTTTTTATGTCACTAGCCAACAATCGAGCTGACGATCCACCTGATGGTGAGTGGCTACCGTCGCCCATGGACATTGGCGACACCAAAAGCATCACTGATGCCCCCAAGTCAACTCACTCAAGCCGCCAGCTAGAATACGAGTCGTTTGGTGGCTGACTCGAGCAAGGTAGTAGCTAGCCGGTAAAGTCTGCTTCACGGAAGATAATAATATCAGTATTATTACTGGTATTATTTTTAATATTATTAATTTTGATAATAATCTAAATGTGAAGCCTTACCTCCAAACGGGCTAGCTCTGTCGCCTTTGTATGCCGGCATGGGATTAGGTCAATACGTTCAATACGGCTAAAAACAATCGCATTGAATAAAATGCAATGCGCTACCGGGATAAAATTTCTGTGGACGTTTAATGGCTCACGTTCACTGACCCGCATCGCACGCAACGGATTTTAGTATTATTTTTATAGACGCTCAAACGACTGCGTCCACTGATTTGCATCGCACGGACCGATGCTTCGGCCTTTGTGACGACACAGTTGCTCTTTTCTAATGACATTATGTTGCATGGATAGGCGATAAGTGAACGAACTTCCTACAAATCATACATAAATAAGTCCATATATTGAGTGTGAACCTCTAAGGTTCATTACTTTCAAATAACGCGCGTTGCATGTTCGTAAACTATTAGTCACGAGTCGCAGAACTGTCAGCTCGTCTGTTTTACTTCATGATCTCCTAATAACAATTCTGCCAAAAACTTACAAAGTGAAACATTGTCGTCATCGTTCTCCAGTAGCGCCTACTGCACACTCAGTTATTGTCATCACGTCGCCGAGATGTGTCACTCAATTTGTAACACTCCTCTCTACCATTGCTATATTGTAAATCTAGACACGCGGCAGCGTGTCAAGCCAAGTTCAAGCAAAGGAACTGGCTAGCCAGCGCCGAGTGTAATATTACACGAACCACTTGGTGCCACTTTTGACCCTTTTATAAATTAAAACTTCTTTAACTTAAACACATAAAACTACGTGTGTTTAATTATATCCATATGGACATGTAGAAGACCAAATTTCATGAAGCTAGCTCAAACGGTTACAAAGATATGAAGGTCAAAAAGTCGTAAATTTTAGTACTGACTGACTGACATATAGTACCTAAATCTAACCTACTTCCAGATAACCTAGAAGGATGAAATTTGGAATCCAGCTCGTTAATTGTGTGTAAGCGTAGGAAAAAATCAAAAAATTAAAAAAAGTCGAAAAATAAGTGGTGTCCCCATACAAAACTTGTAAGAGACCGAAGCAGAGCCATCTAGCGGCAGTGAAAAGAAAAGCTTCGGTCCCATACAAATCTTAGCCAACATTGTGAGCCCGTTATGTCACGTAAAACTCGCACTAAGGCCTCTGTGCACGCGGGGCTCAATATGACATACTTCAGCGCATGGAATATTGAGGTAGAACGAGGGCCATCTCATAATTATGAAGGGAAAACAAATTTACAAAAAGTAGAGGTTCCAATAATGGCCATTTCTAAATGGCGCTAGTGTGTGACAAATAGATATATGAAAGAAAGAAAGAAATTATTTATTTTGCTAAGCACTGCAACAAGTTATAAAATTTACACTAAATAAATCATTTACAAAATATTATAAGTTATAAAATCGACATAACCTGCTGCAGCACTGCTCAACAAAAAAGGTACGCACTCAGCATATGCCGCGGGCTCCCCCCGGGGGTTGCCCGCCTCGTCGTGGCGGGGGGCTTAGTAACCGTGGACTAGTTACCCACGGTGAAGCTAAGAGGCAACCAGGTCCGGCCAGTTTGGGCCGCCGGTTGGCCCGAGAAGGGCGCTCCCAGCGGGCTGAACAAGTTCGCTGCGGACGCGTGTGGAGGTGGGACCGCAGAAGAAGAGAAGTGCCGGTATTACAGTGCGCCGTTCTCCCTATCTTCTGCGGCAGAGAGGGAGAGAGGCGCAGGGGGAGAGGCGTGTTGGTATTACGGTGCGCCACTCCCCCTACCCCTTGCGAGCTGACGGGGCCGTTCCGCCGAAACGGCACTGATGGGGTCGCAGAAGAAGAGGCATGTCGGTATTACGATGCGCCGCTTGCCCTATCCTCTACGGCCGAGGTGTGGTCGGTGGAAGACCCACAGACCTAATCTTCCACCGGGTACCAGTTATCTGGTATCCATGGCCTCCTAGTAGCAGACTCGGGGGGAGCCTGCTACAGTACTGGTGGAGGCCGAGGGGGGAGGCGCACCTTACCATCTGGTGCGCCCATCGTGGAGGGCTTTCGCGATGGAGCCGCTTGTGGGTGGCTGCCGCTGGCGGGGTCGCGGATGTGTGCGAAAGCGTTCCCGTAACCCTGTCACAAGGCGGCGAGAAGGAAGATGGGGGGGTTTTTAGTGGGTATACCGTGGGTGTCATTAGCCTATACGGGAGTCCCACATAACCACTCGGGTACCCCCTGCGTCCGGGTGGTATGCGTTTTGCATTTTCCCCCCCGGGGAAAAAAAAAGGGTAACCACGGCTATTGATTTTCAGTACGACCTTTATTGTGTATATGAACATGGCTGTTGTAACCGGAGTGAAGTTTGCTGAGTTATGCCACCCTAATCAATGGCACTAGTGTCCGCCAAATAGATATTCGAACATAACTGTTGTAGACCGCACCGCAGCCCCACCCGTAATTTTACGCGTTTCCACCCATGAAACGTCAATTTAGTCTCTAAGATTTGTGAACAGGGTATATTTTTCTTTACAAAAAGTAATGATATCCCACCAAAAACATAAATGTAAAAAAGGAGAGCCAAGTTCAATACAAAAATTATGCTTGGCTGTGGGCTTCGCCGCAAAAAGAATGGAGATCTTAATGAGTGCCAAGTTCTATGCAAAATCTAAATAAAATGTACTTATAGGAACAAAATAACATTATGAATAAGTATTAAACTCTATTTCTTTACTTTATTGGATACCTATAAAAATTGCTGTTATTTAAAAAAGTGAGATCTTAAAGTAGGTTAGATTTGACTTGGCCAGTTTTCATTACATCATAAAAGTCAGTCTGATAAAAACTGGCCAAGTCAAATCTAATCTACTTTAAGATCTCACTTTTTTAAAATAACAGCAATAGTTATAGGTATCCAATAAAGCAAAGAAATAGAGTTTAATACTTGTTCATAATGTTATTTTGTTCCTATAAGTACATATTATTTAGATTTTGCATAGAACTTGGCACTCATTAAGATCTCCATTCTTTTTGCGGCGAAGCCCACAGCCAAGCATAATTTTTGTATTGAACTTGGCTCTCCTTTTTTACATTTATGTTTTTGGTGGGATAGTTGAGTTACGTAATTTGTTGGAGGTTGTACTTTTGTACTGAATATTAGTAAAATATAACTAGCCCATATTTAGCTTTTTAAAACTACGAGTATAGTGACAACTTAAATACAACTCACCCAAACTAGTCCCTGTATCTCATTAAATGACATTCTAATTATTCCAATAGCAAGAGTGGTTCATTAAATGTTGCGAGTATTTTAAACTACAAAGGCTGTTCCCTAAGCCCCACGCGTCATGACTTGGAAATCCTATGAACAGTAATTATCACGCTAAGCTCTTCGTCGGAACATATACACCGATCCCAATTTCAAATGACATTTCGGTAAAGGAAATCTGAAATATTTGAGTGCCTCCATTGAGAAACTTTCGCTCGATTACATGGGACTTTGGTTTAATCCCTTCCCCGTATAATAACATTAGGAATAAGCCGATTATATTACGCATAGGGATTCATGACGGTTTCCATTGTACAGGTAATTATCGGGCGGTTATCATTGTTCTCGACTACTGTATCTCTATGATACGCTCTGTTTTGACAATATAATTATAGGTTACGATGAGGCGATAGGAGCTCACGTGATCTGTTCACATTCAGAAATACCTACATTACTTAAATATAATAAAATATCCAAATTTATTGCGACATGGCAACGTAAAAATTATAACTGACAAGATAGACAAATTAAGTCAAAGCTTTCAGTGGGCACAGTTCAAACATTATTATTTTTCTCATTTTTTACAGTTTAATAAGTAAAAAAGTGGCCAAATGCGAGTCGGACACGATCATGAAGGTTTCCGTTGTTAACTACTTCCTTTCCTAGAAGTGTGGGATAGAAGTGTTTTAGGTACCTAATAAACTAAATTAGGTATCCACTTAACATATCTATTATTTACATCTAGCCAAAATACCACTACAATTTTTTAAAAATTTAGCAAAAAATACTTTGTTTTTCATGGTTGAAAATGTGCTTCAGGTTTTTGAAAAAAAAATTGAAAATATAATTTAAAAAACTACATACTTTATCTCGTTTAAACCAATTTTCGTTGAAATTGTTCATTGAGATGTAGATCTATATATTTTTTTAGGTTTTTCACTCTCTTGTTTTAAAAGTTAGAGGGGGAGTAGTAAGTATGTTTGGTAAAATGTGTGTCTTAGCATTTTGGAATTGTCTATCTTTCAAACAATTTGGTTTTGAGAAAAAAATATTTATTTCTTTTAAAAATCAACCGTCATTTATGGACAATTTATACGGTATGGTACGTTTCATTTATACCGTCATCAAGACGAAAAAAAATTACGAATAGTATTGTGACCAATGATTCTAACATTGCGGAGAACTTTACCAAGGAGGCGCTCTATGTACAATATTTACAGAACATTAAAGACAACATATAATTTGCATTCATCTAATATTTCCTAGTCCAATTGTAACAGATTTATGTAAGAGCTAGGCAACTGTAACGAAGCGCGACATCGTATTGAAACGGTACACGAAATAACTTTCCTATCAGAGTTCTCAGTGTATTTCGCGGGGCTGTCAGCGAATTGCTGCCATTTATCGTGCAGTTACCGCCAACCCCTCCCCTCGCCACCCGCTTCCCCTCACGGCGGAAAACTATTATGACTTCCAAACTGACATGTCTCTTTATGTGAAGAGTTTAGTGTTTTGAAATAAAAATAACTGACATTGTTTTTGCCACGATATGATTCATGTCACAATTGTAGAAACAGACGAAGAATAATTTAAGTACGAGCATTATAGAGTTTCGTGACTTCTGTTCAAAATGAAGCTGTTTGAATTCGAATTCAATATCTTATAGAGATAGATTGTATCAGCCAAAGTCGTGTTTTCATTGTAATGCAACAACAGTAAATAGATGTCAATGTTCAAATAAAAATAACAATACAAATATAACTTAAGTATAAAATACTTATAGCTAAGAGGGTCTGATTACTTACCACTCGCTTGCTAGAGTTACCCACCAAACTACGCGTTGTTTTTCAGTTGGGGATATAAGAATCATTTCTTTCAATAGTTTTTCTCAGTACGTTACGTGTCAGATAGGGATTTATAAATAAATGATTATCCAATAGCCTTTCAAACTATAACTTAATAAAAACTTTCAGAAATATGGACTTGTCATCGTAGTTTTACTAGTCCATAAAAACCCAATTCTACTGAACAGACAGGACAGAAAAACTGCTTGAACAAATTCGTTAAACTGCAGTAAAATAAAATACTTAATCCAGCAATAAATGAGCCATAAATCGCGCCATCCGATGCCCATCCACCATAAAGTTCATTTTACGATCTACCCGTTCTTAACAACTTCCAATACGTGAGATTTAAGTTTCCTACTTGAGTTAGTTTTCTTGCAACTCCCTTATATCTTTCATCTGTTCCGGATGTTTTATCTGGAAGCATATCTCCGATCCATATTTTTATGTTTCCTGTTTTATGTTTAAGTAATGCCTGTGAAAAGTTTTAACTATTTACGATTACATTAACAGGGCTTAATCATTACTTCAATGAAGTCTGTTGGTGTGGAACCATAGTATATAGGGTAATTAATTATCCCACCAAAAACATAAATGTAAAAAAGGAGAGCCAAGTTCAATACAAAAATTATGCTTGGCTGTGGGCTTCGCCGCAAAAAGAATGGAGATCTAAATGAGTGCCAAGTTCTATGCAAAATCTAAATATGTATTTATAGGAACAAAATAACATTATGAACAAGTATTAAACTCTATTTCTTTGCTTTATTGGATACCTATAACAATTGCTGTTATTTAAAAAAGTGAGATCTTAAAGTAGGTTAGATTTGACTTGGCCAGTTTTTATCAGAATTAAAATGTTGAATAACTTTATAAAATCACTGATGTAATGAAAACTGGCCAAGTCAAATCTAACCTACTTTAAGATCTCACTTTTTTAAATAACAGCAATTGTTATAGGTATCCAATAAAGCAAAGAAATAGAGTTTAATACTTGTTCATAATGTTATTTTGTTCCTATAAATACATATTTAGATTTTGCATAGAACTTGGCACTCATTTAGATCTCCATTCTTTTTGCGGCGAAGCCCACAGCCAAGCATAATTTTTGTATTGAACTTGGCTCTCCTTTTTTACATTTATGTTTTTGGTGGGATATCATTAATTTTTGTAAAGAAAAATATACACTGTTCAGAAATCTTAGAGACTAAATTGACGTTTCATAGGTGACCAGTTTCGGCTGTAAATTAAATAGTGATGACCATAAATCGAAAAAACAACAACCCATAATTGTCCCACTGCTGGGCTCGGGGTCTCCTCTCACAATGTGAGGGGTACAGGCCACAGTCTACTACTCTGGCCAAGCGCGGATTGGTAGACTTTACACACCTTAGAGAACATTATGGGGAACTCTCAGGTGTGCAGGTTCCCTCACGATGTTTTCCTTCACCGAAGCAAGTGATAATTAACTTGTAATACGCACATAATATTAGAAAATTAGAGGTGCGTGCCAGGATTTGAACCCGGGCCCCCGCGTTCGGGAGACCAACGTTCTAACCACTAGGCTATCACTGCTTGCCTTTACGTGGTGGGCCCATAAACCGAAAAGTGAATCGGAAAAACATTAGCTTTTACGGTGAGTCGAATATTTGTACGATTATTGAAGAGTCCCTAAAACTGGTATAAAAACAAGTTTAAGCAACCATAATTATCATATATAATTATATTCATAATATATTTACCTTGATTAACTGAATTCAAAAGTTATTCTGCTTACAAGAACGAGTATTTGGTTATGGTTATGTTCGGTATATAGCTAATTTTATACTATTTAGCCGAGTACTAAATATCTAGGTAAATATGACAAACAGGTGATTCTCACACTGCTCCACGCCCCGCCACACAGCGCAGATCTGCCTCACTGCGCATTGTTTTAATTGTGTACCAAAGTATATCAGCTTCTATCAGTGCCAGATTTATATTTTTTATTAGTGTAGGCCAATTTATTTCCGTCGCCCCATGTACCTTTCTAAAATAATAATTTTCCATTCATATTAAGAAAGACACTGAATTAGGTACTAAGAAAGTGCGTAAAAAAAACAAGAATTACAATTTTTTACAGCACTTTTTAAAAACAAAATCATCTATAATATCAACTTCTCAAATCTGCCGCCCCTAAGATGCTGCCGCCCCTAGGCCGCAGCCTATACGGCCTATTGACAAATCCAGGACTGGCTTCTATGGAAAACACGCATTGTTTGTTTCGTTGAATGTGTTGTACATTACAACCAATTTCCGCGAGGGACAGCAAAGCGAAAAGTGTCCGTAAAACGCGTAAAATTACGGGTGGGGCTGCGGTGCGGTCTACAAGAGCTATGTTCGAATATCTATTTGGCGGACACTAGCACCATTGATTAGGGTGGCATAACTCAGCAAACTTCACTCTGTTTACAACAGCCATGTTCATATATCTATTTGTCATACACTAGCGCCATTTAGAAATGGCCATTATTGGAACCTCTATTTTTTGTAAACAGCTGGAAACTTTTTCAACTTTCCCTTCATATGAGATGGCCCTCGTTCTACCTCAATACTCCATGCGCTGAAGTATGCCATATTGAGCCCCGCGTGCACAGAGGCCTTAGTGTGAGTTTTACGTGACATAACGGGCTCACAATGTAAATGTAAGTTGGCTAAGATTTGTATGGGACCGAAGTTTTTCTTTTCACTGCCGCTAGATGGCTCTGCTTCGGTTCCATACAAATTTTGTATGGGGACACCACTTATTTTTCGACTTTTTTTAATTTTTTGATTTTTTCCTACGCTTACACACAATTACCAAGCTGGATTCCAAATTTCATCCTTCTAGGTTATCTGGAAGTAGGTTAGATTTAGGTACTATATGTCAGTCAGTCAATACTAAAATTTACGACTTTTTGACCTCCATATCTTTATAACCGTTTGAGCTAGCTTCATGAAATTTGGTCTTCTACATTGTCCTTATGAATATAATTAAACACACGTAGTTTTATGTGTTTACGTTAAAGAGGTTTTGAGTTATAAAAGGGTCAAAAGTGGCACCAAGTGGTTCGTGTAATATTACACTCGGCGCTAGCTAGCCAGTTCCTTTGCTTGAACTTGGCTTGACACGCTGCCGCGTGTCTAGATATGGTATAATATTACTTCTTCAATTCATCATTATGAGTAGGTACAATATTAAAGTAGGTTTTGGTAATGCTTTACATAGAAATATCTAATGCTTTACTATTTATTTTGTTACGTTTACGTTACGTTTTTTCAATAAATTACCTATTACCTAAGTCTAAGATTTTCCTATCCAAATGTTTAAGAAATAAGTTAAATCTTAGCTAGTAGGCAAGGGATACTACGGTATAAATGAATATATTAATGACAAAGACGCTTGGAAATTAGTGCCGCATCCAGTTCCGCGTAGGTAAGACCATATTATGTAACCTTTCATTATTTTAAAAGATGTGCTGAGGAGTTTCTTTCAGCTTTTCTTCTCCTCCACGACAAAGCACCTTTCCAAAAAGCCAAAAAATTACGTGCATAAGTGTATCAGTGATACCTATATGAATAAAATATTTTGACTTTGACTTTATACCAAAAATAAATTATCTCCTCTATCTTTTTTATTATCCCCAACTTCAGCATAATAGTAAAAAATTTACAAAAAGCTTTCATTTCAGTCACCGAAATTTAGTTGAAATGAAATGATGAATGAACTGATGTAAATAAAAGAAATAAGGAGAACACGACATAGAGTTAATAAAGAAGAATAGAAAATGTTTGCGAAAGTATCGCTGTTTAAACTTATTATATTATTAAACATTTAACAAAGAAAACGCTTAAAATTTGATGAGTAACTAAGTTAACGTCTTAAGGTTTCTTAAATCTTTGTCCACTCCATGCCTTTTTTCAACATCGTTCAACTTTTACTGCGTAATTACTCTTTTAATTTTTATAGCATTCATAGTTAAATTATTATTCTTCTGTGCTTTGACTAAATGAGTCTCGCCAAGGTTTGCGAATTCTTATTTAAAATACTAATTAAAGTATACTGGTAAAATAAAAAACCCTTTTTATTAAATGAATTAATAAATTGGAACGATGATGGAAGAATTTGATGTAACCGCTGACATCTACAAGTCGATGATTTGACTATTGAGCTACAAACAATAGTCTTGAGAATAATGATACAGATTTTTTTGTTTGGGCTTTATACGAGAGAGAGGAGAGGTTAATCCTCTACAAAATCATGGAAAGGTTCAGGGTTTTGTGACATATTTCTACTACTTTCTTTTTGCTTAACCTTAGCCATGACAAAATTGCCAAGAGCTCTTCTTTCTTTCTGTTATCGCTTTATGCCTGTTGGAATGGGCTGTGATTATATGACAAATACTTTTTGCTAATATTTTCATACCACGGCCCCATCTTCATATTTCTAAACACAAGATATTTTTAAATAAAGGTACAGCGCTACTACGAGTAATTACATTTTTTGCAACTTACGTTACCTCACACAACTTCTTTATTTTTATTAATTCTTGTAAGATTCTTATTATCGTTATAAAAATGAACGTAACCTTATTTCTGGGATCAACATGCCAAGTCGTTCTCTTGCACCGAACCTCTGCATTTCAGTCTGAAGTTAAAACTTGGTAATTTTTTCAAATAAAATTTTGAGAAAATTATATTATTATAAGAAAGCGCTTTTAAATGAATATTGCATAGCGAAACATTGTTAGTTGCGTAAAGCGTCGGTTGTACGAGCAGTTCTCTCCCAACGATTAAATACATCACAAGTGAATGTACCACAGTTGTGAGTGCAAGCATAATATATATCTCGGAAATATTAGTGTACTATAGAAAACTCAAAGGTATGCAAGTTTTCAGTTAAATTATTGTTCTTATTTTATCTACTGATTAATGGAGACTTACTCGCTTTGTGTCAAGTGTGTGTGAGTGAACTATTATTATTATTATTGGAGATAAAATAGTTAAAAGGTCGATTCATAAAAATACTTCAGTTTTTATGACGTCTGAAACGCAGAAGTGTATCTACGAAACAATTTTGGGTTGTTAATAAGGGTTAACCGAGAGTGTTCTTAGCTGTGTTTAGTGTTAATAAAGATATCGGGGGTATTTTGAATTTATATCTAAGATTATCTTACTTCGTAAAACACATTTCCTTGGTACAAATGGATTTAACTAAAACGATATTTCTAACTGGCCAACACCAACTTTTTTGTAGATCAGTGAAGGGACGATACCCTTTATTGAAGCGAGAAATCTCCTTACTGGGCGGCTGGTTCCGGCTGGTTCCGGCTGCAGGAGAGTTCAGAACAACATTATCTTTACCCAACTTTGCTGAACTTTGTTTGTTTTGTTTCGTTCCGTTGTTGTTGCTGAACAACATTTACTTATAAAATTTGGAGTTGCTCAATTATTGGAAAATAAAGTTCTCACAATTCTTAAGATATCATATTTTGCTGCAAAAAAAACCGACAAAATATCAAGCCGACAAATTAAATTATCAAAAAATATGACGCGTCGTGGGCAAAAAAGTAGTGAAGGACCTAAAATCTTTCTGAATTTATTGTGAAAATATTACGCGGTCGATTTGTTAAATGTCAAAAAGTGGCTGGTAGTTAGTTAGTTCAAACACCCTATTACCATGCATGAGAACCATCGAGATTGAACTGGATAGTTCATAAATCAAAGTCAAAGCGACCTTCAACAGGGAAGACCTGGTACCAACAGCATCGTCCGCTGTGGACTATCCAGGATACCAGGACGAGGAGGAGAATGGTGCCCCTTACGCCCCAAGGTACAAAGTTCAAAGTATATTTGGTAGCGATCAATGTCTTGCCTTCTATGTTAAGATTAATATCCTGAAGTTATTCGGGTCCACGAACCACTTTCGCATCCTTTTCTCGTAGCTTGACACCTTAATGTGACAAATTGAATTCGTACGTGACAAAAAATCCCAAAACATGTTCTAGTTTCAAATAAATTGTCAAAACATGTGCAAAAAATAATATCGTGTATCCGCATAGTATTTTTTGTCGATGGTAACATTTATAATTGAATAAATAATATGTTTAGTATTTATGGCATTTCCCAATTACCTAAATCTTACCTTAAACCTTACTTAAATCACGTTTGTAAACAGATTACATAATTTTAGCCACGTAGGCTAGTTCGCTCTAAGAATAATCGTGCCGTTTGGCCACTAGCCCCTTCACATCTAGACTAAACCAACGCTAGAGGAGTGTGTGGTATCTGTGTTATAATTGTGGAGTATGCTCCAGTTTTCTGAGTCGTATTAAAACTGATGTCTCAGTAAATGACAATACACAAGAGTGACTCAATCCAGACACCTAACAGTTTTATTCATCGTTGTGTATTGTGAGAGTATTACTTCCGACGTAAATCAAAGATTTGCGGCGATACGCCCGATATTAGGAAAGTTGCTGCGCCCCCTAACGGCAACTAATTACAATAAGTCCCGCTCGAGCCGTGTATTGTTCGCTTATGGAATTAGCGAGAGAGTTTCGAACTACGCTTTATCTGTTGTGGGAAGTTCTCTTAAGATATGAGAGTGCTTCGATTGCCGGCTTAGTTCTACCGCTGTTAAGTACAGTTTTATCTTTGACATTAACCCATTTTCCGAGCCAGACAAAGAGTGTAGAATGTGATGTCTGTATGAGGAACATAACCAACACTAGCTAACTTTGTGAACAATAATAATAAACTTTATTGATCATAGTTTACGATTTTGTATGTATAATTCTGACTCTCAGAGCATGTACTGTGGTCTGGGAGACATTTCCCTTTCCATTCCATACGAAACAGTGCCAATGTATTTTTTATAGTCTTAAATCTATAATAAATTACACAATGGCCGAAACTATCATGTCTCTGTGTGTGAGTGGGTGTGTAGCTATACTATATGTTTGCATACTGTGCGTGTTTGTAAACATAATTTGATTGAGATTTTCATTACGTAAATATGTGTGGATATATCGTAAGAGAGTCTTCGGGTAATGTGTAGGTAATATTACAAACAGTACGCACGCTACTTCGCAACGGGTCGAATTCTCGACAAAAGCAATATTTCACATTTTCAATGTTATCATTTTCGCGGATTTGTTTTATTAACAGCTTCACATTTTCTTGTTGTAAGTTGTAAACCCGAGCTGGGAAAAGTTTTAGTCCTGACGTCACGCGATCCCGGCTGGAGTTTTATCTCATATCGCGTCTTGACCTACTTCTTTTGTTTCGCGTCACTTAGTTCTTTTAGCGCCAAATTTTTATTTTCTTACCTCGAAAATAGTTTGTGTGGCAGTTTTGTTTTGTAGAGCGCGTGTTGTTAATTAGAGTTTCGTAAATACTGCTACCTACTAGGTAATGCTGTGATAACCTATATTATATTATGCTTAGCTTACTAAATGTGATAGCATAAAAAGCTTTAGGATCTATTTCATATTTTCGCGAAGGCACTCGTGCATGTAATCAATTTCAAATCACTTGTTATATTACGTCAATGCAAGGATAGATAATCTTCTAATAAGATATATTTTTTATAAAGATTTGCGGTGAAGTTTTTTACGTCCTGCCGTTATGAAGCTTATTTGGCTTTACAGCCTACTGACATACCACGGGTGCGGAGGCCTCCGCCATGCTGTTCCAGTGCTGATTGGTTTTGGGGAGATTTTTCTTATGCCTCGAATATTTACAACGATTACAACTAAACAATGAGCTATAAAATCTATTATCTGACGTATTACTGAAATACCCTAGAGATCACCCGTACTTTATATTTTCAGAGACTGAAAAACTTTAATTATGTCCCTAAATTGTAATGTGCCTACTCGTGAAGTCAAATAATACATTGCATTCATTTACATTATCTTTTAATAGAGAAAATGCTTCTGTTGGAGAAGAGGCTAGTGTACTAGGATTTTTGCGGAAGTACTCTTCAAAAACACTTGCCAATTTTTTATCAGAAGTGATTTTGTTTGTTGATTTTTTTTATAATGAGTTACAACTGATGCAATTTAGGGAACGGTAAACATTTCATCTAACTGGGTTTGATAGCTACTATACGATATACGTAAATCCCTACCACCAAGTAATGATAGCCGCAGTTGAATTTTTATTTAAACCGCATTCTTTCTTCTTAAAACGAAACCGCTTACCCTATCGAGCATTGCGATTGAGTTTGTATAAAACTTTTAGAGCTTTAAAAACTTCACCTCTGATTTTACGGCCACGACCATTTTACTTTCAATCATGCAAACCGACGCGGAAGCTTGCAACTAAATTATATCTTAGTTCGTATTAACATTAAATTGAATCGCAATATACAAGCATTCACTGAATCAGCACCGAGGTTAACAGTTCTGGAGTTGAAAATACTCTGTATTGATAAATATGTATGCGCATTCCTGAAAATTGCTGTTGAAATATTTCCAATTTGTATTGCGTTAACGTCCCGGGGGCCCTTATCGCAGGCGGCGGGCGCGCGGTGGCGCGGTGGCGGCGGCTAAATGTCGGAGCGTCGTAAAGTTGGAGATTATTCAAATTGTTGATGACTGTACTGTCCAGATGGAAGTATTAATGTTGCTGAAGGCACCCTATTTGATACCGGAATCACTTTGTTGCTTGTTGTTGTTGGTAAGAGAATATTTTAAATAAATACAATAAGGTAGACAACATATAATAATGATATTTTTATACTACACTATGAGATTTTCGCTCTTCAGTGAAGAGCTATATAGATGAATTCCATACACTTGCCAACGTGATGGTCTTTATTTTGGACATTGTGCAAAGAAAAGCATTAATTTACTTGAGTATTTACGAACTGAAGTTAGGCTGTCCAGCAAACCCTTACGAAACTTAAAAATGTACTTAAAAACGATCTCTTAATAAACGATTCAACTCTATACCTACTCGTAGCAGCAAACTTTGCATAACTTGCAATACTCTACCACACCTGAAAATTAGCTTTAACAAGTATGGAACAAAGGGGAAATTAAATGAATAGTGTACGCTCAACGCCTACGACTAAGTTGATTAAAAAAAAATATGCAAAATATATTGCGATAGTTTACTTATCCATAAAGTGATATAAAGGCTAAGAGGAAAATAGGAAACTAGAGCATTATGCTACTCATATTATATCTACAGAAGAATCTCTGCTTAGGCCATTTTGGCAAACATTACACACCAGGTCACTACTACACAGCGCAGAGCCTACAGTTGTGACGTGGCGTGACGTCACTCGTGCCACTCAAAGCTGCGACTGGCGAGGGCACTCGATGTTATCTTCAAAGCGAACACTGACTTACGTTTCCTCTGCTTCGCTCTGTTTGTTGTCGTAGCCGGTAACATCACCTCGAAATACGGTGGACTGGTTCTGACTTCTGAGTTATTATGTTGCTAACTTAACATTATCTAACAGATCGCATTTGAATATAATAAAATAAATAAATAATGTAACTCACTCATAGCCTCAGAGTAGACGTTTGTAGTGACAAAACAGTCGACCGGATAAGTTGATTGGGGGATGAGCCTCTTACAAAAAGCCGCAAAGATTTCGCTTTGCAGACCTTGCGTTATTAAAACTTATAGTTTGGTTCTGATATGAGTATTTTGAGAGTGGTGTGCACATGTGTGTTAAAACGTTGTTTTTCTTCGTGGATTTAGATAAAAATTTACAACTGATCTTTGTTTGCAATACGTGGATGTACATTGTACGAAGACATAAGATGGGACATCTCATTCGCAAGCATCGCTCTTCCTAACTTCTGGATACATGATTGAAGCTTGCAATTTTATATCGATACCACACGTTATATTGTGGTGACTTTGCATACGTGACGATGCAGTGACGTTACGACAGACTTGATTCAGGCCACGAGTTTTATATAAACGCTATCTTAATCATCAGTTCCGTACACGAAAAGTCGAACCACGGCTACCCAAGCATGACACTTCTCCTAGCGGGTGATATTTGCCATAGAAAATAATGACAATATTCTTGAGTTTCTTACACTCAGAGGTGACAAAATCCCGGACGTGTGGTATGCACGTACTGCGGGATACAGACCCCATCGTTAGTGACGGAGCTCTATTAGCGGCCGTCGTAAACTCACTTTATTGCCGATAGCGGGACACAAAGTTTGTGATTTATGCCGGCGGGCGCGGCGGGCGCGCGGCACCACTGTCGTCTTAATGGCCGATGTTACTGTCCTTATCGATGTCGTTTACTTTATAATGCCGTATTGGACGCGGCCGGTTTGTATAGCGGAATTGATTCGCCCTTCATTTTATGGCATTTTGAAGAACAGGCGATTCATTATATTATGCGGTCAAACCGTTGTATCTAATTTTATGGTTCTTTACATAAAAACTTCAAATTGTTTCAAATTCTACGATTCCTTTCCAATATTTCCGGAGGGGAAAATTTATAATTTTGGCGCACAACACGACCGCGATCATCATCATATATTGCTTAAAAATAATTAATACATTTGTCGCAGGGGTTGAATCAAATATGATTCAAGACATCTGTTATACGTAATAAGACCTCTTAAACAAAAATGATATTAATTTAAATGTAAACTGAATTTGAATTATTCTGAATTCTGAATTCAGTTACCGATTTGTCACTTTGGAAGGTGGAATGAAAAGCCTCATCTTGAAAATATTTGAAATAAATATCGTAAAATTATATGAACTGAATTCAGAAAACACATATTCACTCGTAATATACGAAACAAAATAGATATGATAACACATTTAGATATTTCGTAAACGACATATCTTTATCGAAGCTGTGATTTAATTAAATTATATAGCTAACAATATACAATTTGAACAAGATTGTAATAAGACGAGTCATGAATAGATACTTCATAGAAAGGAAGGAAAAATTCAGCTAAAGTTTAATAAGAAAGTCCTGTATCCTGTAATAAATATACACACACATGTCGGAAAAAATCTATTTCAGTTCAACGAAGAACGTAATATTATTTTAGGATAAAAGATCATGATTGAAGACAAATAATACTTGTAACAAAAAACTTGCATCAAGTGAAACCCATTACGAAAACTGTTTACAGACGTGAAACTGGGCAAATTAATTAGTCTCTGGGCCTCATCCAGGTAGCGGGCGACATCCATTATATCAGGAAGTTCGGTCCCAACTCGCAACAGCCTTTAATATTCTAATTGCTCACATAATTATCAAACTTTTCGCGGTTCGTGTGTTTGAGCTTTATTTTAATACACCGCACAAACTCCGCCTCCACGTGTTCGCCGTGTAATTTTGTTGGCTTGTGGTGAATTTGCTCGTGATGATTTTAATTTTTATTAAATTTTATAGCCCACGTACAATGTTCTTCACTTAAATAGGATTTATTATGGTGCTGATGGGTTCCACGTAATTATAACTGAGTAAGTTACACACGTACCTACTTGCATCCCACCCGGCTCGTTTCATTATACATCGTTTTAGAATTTGCACATAAATGTAACCTCTAATTTCATAACTCAATTTCGATTCTGAGCGAGAATTTAAAATATTTAATGTTATTGAAATTTATTATTACGTTATTATTTACGTGTAATAAATAAATTTTCTTTTGAAACTTTATTACGGCTTGTCTCATCCGTTCTTTCTAGACTCATGACAAAGTGGATATTTAGGCCGGATAAATTAGTTGCTTTTAATCGATGATTACCATCTGTTTTCCTTCTACGGTAGAAGAGCCACCTGAAGCCTCCATGGACACTGTCACCGCACGATGCCGTCACGAGAGCGAGCCTGTGATACGAGCTGATCGTCTCATCCGTCAAGCTTTCACATTTCATTAGCGAGCGAAGGCATTCATAAGACCAATTCGTTTCGTGTAATTGCCTATTTGTCATTTGCGTTACTGGGGTAGACGAGGAAGTTCGTCGCTTTGTCTTTTCATAAGTGGAGTATTCCTTCAACCATAAAGTCCTACATTGACGTAGCCGCTGACGTATAATGCTCTCATGATGAAATCCACCGTTCTTCAATTGGCTCCCAGCCTCCGAAAGCCTTTTATTTTGATACATATATGTTGGTGTGATTAGGACTGTATTTGATTGGTAACTTAGGTTCACTTATGTACTTCGTATAAGGAATGAAAGAACGGTGTGTCGCATAAGAAGGTTTATTTGCAACTGGTCAATTTATACTACACAGATGCATACAGTGCACTCATTCGTCCGCATTCAAACATTTTATAGCAGATTGCATCAACAATATATATTATATTATTGCGTTAAATGCCATTGTAACAACGCGTCTGCTACTAATACATGAGCAAGTAGCTTTAATAATAATAATAACTTGTGTGTCAGTTTCAAGGGTGCTGTGACAAGCGACAAATACAAATGTACCCAACGAACCGATACATCAGCACTGTCAGCAATACAATAATTTATTTTAAACCATGTTTTTGCCCGCGGCTTCGCCTGCGGTAGAGTGGTTTCGAAACGAAATTTTTAATTAGAACCATATTAGATATTAGATGACGCCCGTGGCATTGCGGGCGTGGATATTGATTTTTTACAAATCCCGAGGGAATCCTGAACTTTTCCGGAATAAAAAGTAGCCTTTGTGTTAAACTAGGGTATAGGCTTATTCCATTGCAAATTTCAGCCAAATCAGTTAGTTGATTGAGGAACAAACATACAAACATCTTCACAAACTGTCACATTTATAATATTAAAAATAGGATAGCTGACATGAAACAATCACACTTATTAGTTATTCACGTACAATTTATACTCATCTATTGTAAGGTAGTTACTTCAATTAATGTCGTCAACTAGAACCTAATTGTAAATATAAAAATCTGTTGCTTAACGCAAAATAAATTCATTTTATTCTGCTTTAAATGCAGCACAAAGAATAGCTCGGTCCCGCAACAACTATTTAAAATGGCGTCGTTTAACCGCGACACTGAGCGGAGTAGACCTCGCATTCACATTAGAATTTCTTCTGGCAGTTGGCTCAATTATCCTATTCTAAAAGGCATTCTAGCAGAGCTGCAGTTTAATGCAATAATGCTGAGTAGGTCATACAATTACAGTGACGCTCGAATCCCCGGAGATTCCCGCCGCTATTCCCCGGGCCCAGATAGCATCCCGGATTGCACGGTCCAATATGGCGTCGGATAATCCACCGATATTATGCTAATTTTAATCACAGCGTTGGCTTGTTGGTTTTTGCGGGCGTTCCATTTGGACATTGATGGACTTATTGCTCCATTTTATTATTTAATCGGAAAATAGCGTCCAAATAACAGCGGTTAGAGCCAGCTCTGCCGGGAGCCGGGGACGGCGGGAGGCGCATTGTTCGCTCTAGGGCGACCAATTTAACTAAATTTATAAGCGAATTTAACTTGCTCCAGTTTATTTCGTAATAAATCCTAGATAAAATATGCAATAGTGTAGTGCCATGTTACCTTGTGCACCTGATACCTAGGGGTATGTCCACAGTTCAAGCATCATTTTGATTCATTTTTCTTTACTTCCAAAGCAATAATTATATTCCAAAATATTTGTGATTATACTATGGTGTCTAAGTTATATACCAGAGAAGTGTGCTTGTTATTCTATTTCAATAGAACTAAAAATAACAGCCGATAATTTTGGTGTACAAAAATGTATAAGAATTGATGACCATTCATAGTTTGTTTCAGACCATTTGCGTCGTGTTCCAGGAAAACTAACAAAACTGCAGAATTGATCGAAATGGACTTTAAATTCGAACGCCATTTCCAACTTTCACGATCCTGTTGTTACTATTTTGCATGGAAAAGAAAATAAAAACGAAGGAATGTACACATTTATATTTTTATTTGACTACAAGATTTACCTGTGTTTATTTTCATTCCGGATTTCCACATAAACATTTCTTAGCATTCACATAAATAAAATCCATATAAATCCAATATGTATTATGTCTCAGTCTAATAAGAGAAAAAAGGAAAGTTTGTCCAAAAATTATATTATATCTTTCTCGGGCATTTAGAATCGTAGAATACGAGACTAGTCAAAACTAGGTAAATAAGTGATCCTTTTTGTGAATTTTTTCTGGCAATAATCCGTTGATGAGCTCATTTCCATACTTATTACCCATGATTAAGTACATAAAAACTGGATGACCTACAATCGGCCTAACGTAAACAATTTTCCGTACTGTTATCTAAAAATTTTCTATAGATGTAAAAGCGAATTGACAATAGTGCAAAAGTTGGCTTACAGAAATATGGATATCACAAGCCGTCATCGTTAAAGTTAGCCGGTAACTGTGCCGGTAACACAGCAAGCCGTGTATCGCAGCGGCATGCGAGTTGCGACAATCGGTCCGCGCTGGAGCGGACGGGCCCGAACGGCGCCGATCGATCCCCAACGTAAATCTCTCAGGCTAATTCTTATACCTGTGTAGTGTATACTAATAACAAACTGTAAATTTTATGAGCTGTGTCTAGATATGCATTTTTTTTGTATTATTGTAACTTTTTTGCCCGTATCAATCGTACCAATTCCACGCCGGATAGGTGTCGTAAGAAGCGAATTAAGTCGAATCACACATAAAAAAGCTTAATTACCTATCAACCTATTTTCTAAAATAATTATTTTAGTGTTATCGATGAAAACCCTAATGTGACTTAATAATTTTAGCAATTGATTGGGCCTGTAACGTTTCTGGCAATCGTCACAGAGCCAGCGTGGGATACAGAGTAGGTTTCCTCGACTCTACGACAGGATCTCTGCACTACAGTTCTAAACGTGCACTATAAAGCGTCATGCACAAAGCCCATAGTAACAAACAATAATCCGCAAGCAGCTCTGTTCAACCAATCGAATTATTTGAGCGAATGTTGAACACCTCAATCTCTTTTACACTTGAAGGTATCAAGTTTTGTGCACAATTTTAAAATATGGACGTAAATTTGTCGAGAGAGAAAAGCTGCCTTTGTATCAGTCTTATAGAAGAGATTGTTAAATTTTGGAAATGTCTTCAATGTCCCTTATTTATGATTTTGAGGACAAGATTAGTACCTTAGTGCTAACTTTTAGTATTTTACGTTTTGTCGTAAAAAAATTCCGAAATATAGCTCGTAGATTATTACAATTGTATCATTATATAATTGCCTTTCAATTGAAAGTTTCAGAGGAGGACATCCGTATGAACATTTTTTGGTTTATAACATATAGATATGTAGTTTATTTCAAAACACATCGTATTTGAAAAATACAAGAGTAACCAATTTCAGTTCCCAAATTTCGCAATGAAACGATTTTAGGCTTCAGCCTAGAACGTTTTGTGTAAAATAAAAAGAAATTCAGTAGATAAAATTTAATTTAACATAAAATTACCCGCCATTGCCCTAAGTGTATGAGGTGGACTCAATAAAATTTTAGTTGAAATGGCTGACACAAACTCTTCTAAAGCCATTTCGATCCTCGCATAGAATTCAGTGTTCAGTAATTAGAGGCTGTAATGTTATTTAGATAATTAGACTTCCATTTTGTCCAGCCAAAGAACAATGCCCAAAAATTATTTTTTATTTTTTGTAGCGTCTTAAAACGTCAGTTATACCGAAGCAATTCATTTATTTTTTACGTATTTTAAAATTAATACCTGTGCCCGTATTACCCAGCGTAAAATAATTTTATTAATAAGTGATGAATTGACTATAATAACAATTATGTCAACAATGTCCATTTTCATTCGGGCACTCACTTCGATACATAGCTTGTATCAAGCAAGTTATAGGGAGACTTCTGGCCAATATTACACACAGAATTTCGTTATAAATGTTGGTAACAAATGTAATGATGTCAAATTTCCATTTCCGGTTGTCAATCAAAAAAAATTCAGAATAAAAAATAATGGTAAAAATTACGTTCTCCCCTACTCTATGACTCAATGGTTATAAGAATTCAATCTCAAAATACTTTGGTTCTGGGGTGTGTCTGCTGAAAATTCTTATATATCTAAGCTCAGAAATTAAAGCGGCGATTTTTAGAATTTTTTTTATTTTAAGACGCTAAAGTTGAAAATCAAATAAAACGATGTATGGCAGTTGGGCATTGTTCTTTTGTATTTAGAGTGGATTTGACGACAGTTAGGGACTTGCTCTACTTCCAACAAAAACTATCGTTGAGTTTTAGTGTTGTAGGTATAACATTAATTTAGTTCTTCTCGGCTTTGATCTACGACAGAGTTAATAGTTTCTAAATAATATTATAAATTTTCATGATTTCCATTATAAAATAAAAACCAAGATTGACTGCAGCAGACAGCTGAGAAGTATATTTTCTCAACCACACTAGAAAGATTATTTCTATAGTGGACGCAAATGTCATACATTTGTCACAAAATGCACTGGGAGGATAAGAGTTTGCGGTGACCGTAAGAACATCACTGACAGCTACCACCAATAATATGATTGTTTACAAGAAACAGCAGCGATGTTCAAACTTTGGCACTACATGTCTGAATTGTTCGCGTATGCTATGTTGCAATTTATAAGATTCGCTAGCTACCAACAAAATATAATAATACAGTTACAGGACTGATATACTTAGGTAGGTATATTCAAATATGGCCAGGATGAAAACCACAAGGCAATGAAACATTATCTTCGCAATGATCTCCTAAAAAAATTAAACGCTTACAATTTGAGATCTCGTACTGAAACAAGTCCTTGAGAACCGTTCTTAATTCTAACTAAACCAATAACAATTAATACCGGGCAGCTTTTGGTATCATTTTCGGACGGCACGTGAATATAAATGCATCGATATGGAAAGTAAAACGAGTAAAATAACCGTATTTATGATAACATAATGAAAACATTGTTCCGGGGAGTATTCTATTTCATAGATCTGACCCGCCGATTAATTTAAACAAACCGTATCATTTAAAGTAGTTATGAGTAAACAGTAATTTGCTCATTCGGTCCCGACTTACTGTAATCAAGTAAATCTAAGGATGTACTAGTGATTCCCTGAACTTTTAGAAGCAGTATTGGTGTTGCAGTTTTGGATAAAGTTGCTCTTGATAAAGTTGTTTTTATTGTCTATCTGTAATTACTGTGTTGTTAACTGCTAAGGAGTTCCCTCGCCTGGAGCCCAACCTCAACACAATATCAGCACTAAAACAATATGAAAAATTTCAGCTTCGGAGGATAAGAATAAGTAGGTGGGTCTTCTTAATTAAGCTAGCAAGATTTGACCAACACAAACAGCTAATAAGAAGCTAAATAAAACCTTTAAAAAGTTTAATTTGTAAAGTACTAGGATAATTTATGTTTACCGAGCAGGTTTGACTGAACAACAATATAACGTAGTTATGTTAATAATGGTCATAAGTTATATAAATATGGTAATAATCAGTCTTTCTTATGAAATTATAATTTTTGGACAAATTATGTAGATCTCGATTCTAGTTCCTTAACATGAATTGGCACCAGATTACCTTTTACAAAGATTCTTGTATATTTGGATGGCATTACAACGCATCAATAGCTAAACATGCTCGATAGCTCCGCGTGAACCCACCCGGGCGTGACGCGCACTGAACCGGCACTAGCGAATGGGTCCCGCGAGGCTGCCTCTCACTCGCACCACTCCTATTACTACTTAATGCACAACAAACAGTGTCATTGATGTCATGAGTGGTCATGATTAAGATACTTTTGTTTAGTGACATCGCAAAATATTCAAATTAGTGTCATCAAATTGCATGCTTCATAACGTGACGTTTTTGTCGTTCGTTTCTGCGATTGGAAAATCTTAAACAAATCAAAATATAATCAAATAGTTTGAAAAGAAGAAACGGTATGTAATGTCAGGGATTTAAGCCTTTGTTAAGATAAAATATAATGCAAGCTTTTGACAACGAATTCGATAAAAATGCAAACATAATACAAAGGAATATTTAGAAAAATATGCCTTTGGCGTTGCCATTAATATCTGCCTACAAGTCCTTTGAGACGAAATAAAGAATTTTCGCATTGAGAGAGCCCTTCTCAACAAAGCATTTAAATTAAATAGCCCTTTGAACATTTAGGAACGCACTTATTACATTTTACTGTCTAATCTTAATATCACATTGAAGACGTCTCTAGATGTTTAATAAAGAATTCCATGCACTTTGGAGTAGAGGGTTATAGTGGAGGCGATGTTAGTCGAGTGACTGTGTTCTACGAGGAGATGACTGATACTTAGAAAAAAAGGTGTGTGTGCGATTCACACACGATAGAAGTGAAACTGAACAAGTTATAAAAAACCCCTCGACAACAGCACGTAAATTATTAAGTGCCATCTAGCAGCCGTCTTACACAAAATTACTGTAGCGCGCCATCTAGCGACTAAATAAGAAACAACAATCGGTCGGTCGATCGACAGATATTAAATAAGTAAGCTTGACAACGAAAATGAAATTCTAATTTTTGTTGATAAATTCTTTGAAAATATTTAAAAGAGCATTTGAAAGTATTTAAAAACAGTATAAAAATAAAACTAAAAAAAAGAAATACTGAGAGACGCGAACCTGCGCATCAGGTATTGTGTATCTACGTCCTGACCACTGAGCTACGGAGAAGTTAGATTCAACGACGAAATTAGCAGTTATATTATATGCATGCTTATAGTATGTATATTTCTGTCTCATTCTTTCCTGGCTTCATTCTACACATTTTTGTATTTGTGTCTCTTACCTGTCGTTTTTTCCGTTGCATCCGGTTTGAAATCACAACGATTCTAAAGAAGTTTCACTTCAAAAATCTAAATCGCTTGTGTTTTAATGGCTTGTAATCAAATCGAATTTCGACCGCAAAGAGGGATGCACTAGTAGGGTGACATAAACAAGGGATCTTGACCTTATTATTGATTCCAATAGAAATATCCAACTAATGTTTTAATTTAGTAATTGTAATGTATTTAAATTTAGGTGTGACACTAACCAGCGTGTTTCAGCTGAATCGATACTAACAATAGGTAAAACTTTCCGTTTCCACGCTGAACCGTTATGTGAATCGTGATCTTACTATCCAGGATACTTGACAAAAAAATGTGTTATTATTTGGATTTCCGAAATAACAAACATAGTAGGTATATGCGTGCTTCCGATGCCAGTCCTGTGAAATATGTGTGAAATTTTGCAGAATGGAATTTGTAGATCTTGTGAGAGGTCTCGAAAATACGTAGTTCCGGCTCGGATGATAGTTTCGATAAATACACAGTGTGTCGGAGAAAAAGATCTTTCAATACATTTGGAAGGGATACTGTGAATCTTAAGCTTGACTGAGTATAAATTACAAGTAGAAAAACGTGACGTACCGACTTACAATCTGGCGGAGACAGCGGTTATACATTTGGATTAAAAGGTTTAGGATCGACCAAATTAACGTGATTTGAATGTTGCATTTTGTCCAGCATAGACCTTAAATATGGTCGGATAAATGATTAAAATGGTAGTCACAGATTATACATATATCTCTTTCACTTCTTCAACGTCATTTTTCCGTTATCTTAGTTCCCATATCTCACTTTTGTGCCATATTTTTTCCTTGCGCTTCGTCTATTCAATCTATGAATGAGGTGTAATAATTGCCTTTCTGTTTTAGTAACACTGGATTTATTAAAATCCTAAATACTTGCAATAATTTTAACGGACTAAAGATTATAAATCTTGAACTAGAACGACTAAGTAGAAGCTTTCTTAACGCGTCCGACTCTCGCCAAGTTTGTGATATTTTGTTGAAAGTTCTTTATTACTTAAATTCTTCTCAGAAAAAGTTGATACTTCCTCGTTGCCTCGTGTGAAGCCTGCCTGTAGCAACACGATAGTAATAAGAAACGACGTGAAACTTTTATAATGAATCAAACTGTGCTCCTGTTCCGTGGCTCTAACTTAAAATAGTAACCACAGTTAAGTGCAAATATGACGAAAAGGTTACAGTAAAATCTATGGTCATGGCGTCATGTGTGAATAACAACAGTAGCAACAGCTGGATCGTTTTTGCTAATTCTTTTTTGTTGTGTTAGTTATTGTCAGGAGAAGGTTCTTATGTAAGAAAAAATTAAGAAAGTTGCGCGGAAAATTAGAAAATTTAAGAAAACTTAACGATCATATTAAGTATATTTTTCTAATGTAACCTTAGCAACATACCAATTTTTTTTATTTTATGACTGATAGTCGAGGGAGAAGATGAGGGAGGGGGAGGGAGAGGGAAAGGGAGAGAGGGAGTTGTTAGGCGGTACATAGTTTGTCGGGTCAGCTAGTGGTTAGATAAAATTAAGTTTAGTTAAATATCCCGTAGAGTTCTGTAAGATGTTCACAAAGACTAGATATTCATTCATGAATAGATATCCAAGAAGCTATTCAGCACATGTAAGAATCCTAAAAGGAAAACTTAGCTCAACAGATCTGGGTTACAGAAATATATCGAGAAGGAAAAAATAATTTATTATTATAGAAATCACCACTAGTCCGACATGATACTCTCTGAAGCTTCATTTTGATTGTCATCGACAGCATTACTGGCCATTCTAAATAATAACATCGTAATATTAAAATATTTCTATCTATGTAAATAAATCGGGGCGGGTCTATCGTCATCTTCTTGGCCGGCAACGCGTTGGTGACGCCCCTGGTGTTGCTAATGTCCATGGGCGGCGGTGATCACTTACCATCAGGTGACCCGTCTGCTCGTTTGCCTGCTCAAAGCATTAAAAAAAAATGATTTTCATTTGATTTGATATGGCGCTTGAAGACTAATTTTGTAATTAGCTTCGTTTTTAGGTTTTTACAATGTGCTATGAGATCTAATCTTCTTTAGTGCTAGCGATACATTAACAACTTTTCTGGTGTTGCATACATAAAATAGCCGTATGCAACGCTGTTTAACTTCATATAATTCGTCTGATTTACTATTTATCCGTGTGATAAAAAGAACAAATTTAATGTAAAAGTAAATGTAAAAGAAAAAGGGCCGACCACTCAGGCTGATGCGTGGCGCCGATCGATTGGAGCCTATTTCATACATAATTTAGTCGAACCATCCTGTAATGGACCAGGTGGCGTGTGGCTCAACTAATGAGAGAGAAGCTCTCTAAATGCTTAATTTACGATACATAAGTAATCGGGAATTTGCGATCATCACTTGAATAAAAAAAAAATTTTTGTGTACTTCTCCCATTGTAGCTCTTTCCATAAAGGACAATTATGCTGAACGCACATTTGTCCGCAACGTACGCGCAGAACCCGTTGTATTTGTATGAAATCATATGAGAACCCGATGTAGATTACATTATTATGCGACATAATATGTCATTCGCATCGGGACATATTATGTTCATATAATTTCATTTTCATACAAATGCGGCACGTTCGGTGCGTACGTTGCGGACATAATATTATGTGCGTTCACCATTAACCACCAGTATCAATAAAAGTTACGTATATTTATTAAACGGACATACAGACGACCATTAGTTGAATTGTCAAAATATACCTACGTGTCATGCATTGTTTATGATACATAAAATTTATGTCATTAATATATTAAAAAGAAAACATTTCCTAACCAAGCGTTATTGGTACTCAAATGGTCTACTATTAAACGGTAGGTAAGATAAATTCAACAAAAAACCTCAGAATAGAAAATAAATAATATCGCTGTCGCGTATGACTTAAGCGAGCACAAACAAAAGTTCCACATTAAATCCACAATGAGCTATAATTAGCCACTTATGACGTTCAGTGTTCGTAGCCATTACTTGAGTGATGCAAGTGTGGCGATCGGCGTGCTGAAAGTTATTAATTATTCTGTAATTTTCAATATTTATGCCATTTTCAGAAAAAAGAGGAAATAAAAAAAGAAATAATTAAGAAATCCATCACTGAGTCCAAACTTTACTAAAGTTAGAAGTCGTCTACGAGCATCGTGAGTGGGTGTAGGTATATGTTCGTATATGTATATATCGTATCTGTATACATTTTCTAACGACCGACAAAGTTATGCCGTCCAGTCCCTGATGACTTTCTCGATTTATTTTCACTGAAATCAGTATCAAGTGAAACATGGGAATCGATTTGTGTCCGACTATCTTAGTTTGACGCAAAATGTTAGCTATTTTATTTAAAATCGATGCAATAAAACAATCAGTGGACCGTTCGACTGGCAGGTTTCAATAGCGGACGTCGTGCGGTGCCATCCGTGCACCGTCCTACCGTCCGTCCGTCCGTCCGTCGGAGCCAGCCGCCCGGAAACTGCTATCGCTGCTATAACTGTCAAACCGCGCTGTTTTCATTTTTACCGTTCGTGTTTTCATTGTCTAAACGTATCGCGTGTTTCGTTTTTGCGAATTCACAGCCAGATTCACCAGTTGTACGATGTAAGCCAATCAATGTTTAAATCCTACCGTACGAGCGAGGAAGGTTTGGGCTGGTAGTAAAATTGATTACTTGGTTTTGAAATGCTTGAATAGATTTACTAATGTTAGTTAACGAAAGATGAAAGTGTTTTTTTCGATTCAATAATCTCCAATAAAAACACATTTATAACCTATAACTTTTATCTGAAACTCCTCTTTTATCGACAGGTAACTTTTGATAGGTCTTTAATTAATGTTGAAGAAATTTTCGGCCACATAATAACCAATAGTTAGCTAGCCACTATGTAACTAAAATCCGGGCGGCAGCAGCTTCCACTACGCTCTTACTCTTCAATCGTAAGTTTTAAATCTTTGCGGTGGAACTAACTAGCAATTGTTAAAATCTTTTAAGCATTTCAACACTTCCACTGTAGTTGACTCTAACTCAAATTGTTCTCCAATAACAATTTATATTTAAGATTACAGCTTTCCTGTTTCCGTGCCACGATCACTGGCATGACTGTAGTAAAGCGCGTCACATACGGCGAAGATACGATAATATTTTATGTTAAGATGCCTTGCTATAAAATATTATAGTATCTTAAGGTGTCGCACACGGCTAAAATACGATAATATTTATATCCGCTCGAATCTTTATCTGGGTCACACGTCGTATTTCCCCGCAATCTATATACAGGATAGTGTACCTAATATTAATAATACGGCCTTTTTTTATGCTTTGAGCAGGCAAACGAGCAGACGGGTCACCTGATGGTAAGTGATCACCGCCGCCCATGGACATTAGGAACACCAGGAGCGTCACCAACGCGTTGCCGGCCAAAAAGGCCTTACTATTAGATTTATTGCATAGCTCATCGGATGATGATTCTGACTTCGAATATGACTTAAGAATTTCTGCCGCACGTTGCCATTATCGAACAATTTGGGTAGAAATTAATCATATAAAGTTTAGGAAAGACCGTGGTGAGTTTAATCTTTACGAAGACCTTTCATCGAAAATGTTTCAAATATATTTTAAAAAGTCAAAGGAAAGTTTATAGTTTATAGTTTCCAATAGTTTCCAATATTTTGCGTACTAATAATAAAAACAACAACAAAAACAGAGAGAAAAGATTTTTTTTTATGGAAATATCCGGCAAACGAGCTGACGATCCACCTGATGGTAAGTGGCTATCGTCGCCCATGGGCATCAGCAACACCAAAGGCATCACTGATACGTTGCCGGCCAGGAAAGAAAGAAGAAAAAGAAAGAAAGAACTGGCTCTCAAGCCCCCAGCCGGAACACGACGAGTCGTTTGGCGGCTGACTCATGCTGGTGGTAGCTATCCAGGCGAACCCCTGGAGAAATTATAATAGTAATAATGGTATTAATTAAAAATTAAAATCAATACATCCAATATAATCCCTCCGAGGGCCCTACCAGTCATCAGAGGATTAAGTCGCCTCTTACGACACCCATCCGGCGCGGGATTGGGGTCAGTATTCTAAGCCGCCAATACCAACACGGCTAAGAAGAAGTAAAATTAATATATTTCATTCCATTTTGCATCGAATATTGTGCACACTCTGTGTAAGGAGCTTACGATATATTTTGGATCTTAAGATGGCATGTTACGATATATTAAGCATCTTAATATAAAATGTCCATGTCGCTCGATATCTTAACATGCGTAATATGAAAATATTATCGTATCTTAGCCGTGTGTGATGGTTCATACAAAAAAAAATATAGTGAGCGATATTTTATATTAAGCTAAAATGTTATAGTATCTTCGCCATGTGTGACGCGCTTTACGTTTGCAATCCCACGAGCGAGAACGGTTGCTGCCAGTATAGATCAAAATAGCGCACTACAATATTTCCATCGACGTTGCCAGTGAAATCCCTAAACGCAATAAGTCCTTCAAAGAGGCTTACAAAACTTGCTCACTAAACGAACCAAGAATTTATATGAATAACTGATGTTTCGTAATAAGTTTTCTCTTATTTTGAGATGATTTTCCAGTTGAAAGATTCGACTGATTTGAGTATTGTTGAGATCTGATATGCAAGTCTCCTCACGATGCTTCCTTCGTTGATCATGATTTGGGCATGATCAAATCGAATTCTAAAAAAATCTAAATAAACAAAACTATAAATCACAAGATCTAAATGTCCTGCAGGTATTTTGTAACAAAGGACAATCTTTTTTTTCTGCTTACTTACTTTAATACCGAATAAGCTTCGAGTAGAATAAAATACACACGGAATATATTTTGCTATATTCCGTCGTGAAGGGGATAATAGCCAAAGGTCAAAGTTGTACCAATACATCGTGCCGTGAATGAGAGTCCTATTGTTAATATCCCCTCACAAATTCATTGTCCCATTCGGACAAACGCGAACCCGATGCCCCTAATACATTTTAATGTCGCCGTTTAACGAAACAGAATGACGGGACACCTTTACGGACACCTTTACGTGACATGCGTGTTGCCATCGCCGGGCAGTCCGGACACTCGCATCGTCCGAGAAAAGGTCACAGTTTATTTCCAGTTCTGTCCATTCATCAATTGTAGATGTTTATTAATGAAACCCTTTCTAATCCGCTCGGAATCAAGGTTGATAACAGACGATTCTAAAGTCCTATTTGTACCTTACCTGAAGTTTCAGGATAGTACTTGGACATTGAAGACACATTGTATGTGACAGAGATCTTAAATTTGAATTTAAAAAACCTCCGAAAGTTTTATTAGCACTAAACATTGTTAAGAACACTCGATTAAGTCACCTTTTAAATAAAAAAATGCACAACGCGCCTAAAGAAGTTTTCATTTCAAAAATTAGGTCAAAATCGGTTCATCCATTTGGGAGCTACGATGCCACAGACAGACATACAGATCCACGGATACACACACACAGATACACAGACACGTCAAACTTTTGACACTCCTTTTTTCGTCGGGGGTTTAATGAAAAAGACAGGCTAGTTTCATATACATACCTATGTTGAACTTCACAAATGCAAGTATTGTATTACTATACTTAGTCCTCTTTCACAATGGCCTAAAGAAACAATCCATAAATCACGTTGATAAAATCATGTAATTCTAAGTAATAAGTACCTGTAAGAATTACCTTTTTTCATTCAGGGGCCCGTTTTGAAAATATTCGACTTCAAAGTGCCAATTTAGCTTAGAATCAAGTGTCGTCGTCCCCTAGTTGGAATTGGACTAGGGAAATATTCACAAAAGTAGGTTATAATTATGATGATTTTAAAAAGAAAACTATCACAGCCTGGCTATCTTAGCATAAGTAAATAATGAGTGATGTCGATAAACTACAACTACTGAACCCTACATTGCTCGTAGCATGACACGCACTTGGCTATTTTTTTTTAATGTAAAGACTCTTATATTATGTATATAAGAAGTGTATGTCAACGTAAAGTGTAGGTCTTCTGTTTAGGTTAGGTCAGTAAAACTATAATATGTCATAGAGCAAAACACCAGATCCAAACCTTCAAGTTTAAATAAGAACTTTTCCTTCCAAACTTACGCTACTTACATATTTTAAGGACGTCCGGACGCAGGTGAATTATACTGGAAAATTTACCGAGTGTTCAAATTTCGAACTGGCTTTCCCTTGGCGGATACCGTTACTGCAGATGACCGAATGCAACTTCGCAGGTAGTTAGTTTTTAACTTATATTAATGTTGTTAATGTTATCCGTGGTCCCACTACTGGCAGTTCACACAGCAGCCACTCCGCAAGCGCCCCTATCTTCCTTAATCTGCGGTAAGTTCTAAGCTGCTGTGGGAGTTGGGCTGTGCGGACTCTCTTGCAAAACTCATTAGCTTATGAAAATGAACTACGTCGAAATTCAACCACAGTTAGTACTTTGTTCTAATACGTTGTAATAGGATCGAGGGAGAATGTCCATTCTAGATAAGGATTTAGAATTATAATTTAGACCGTGGTATACTAAATTTTTTAGATATAAAATTAGTGAGTATGGTGTATTGCAAGATATTATTTGAAAAAGAAATGTAAAATAAAAAAGAACGTAAATCGAGGAACTTTCATGAAGTTATATTGTTCTTGAGTATACACTTATAAATTAATCTGACAGGCAAGTTCATTTAATCGTTCAATTAATTGACTACACGGCTTGGCATGTTCTGGTTGAGGGTTCGAGGGCTTAAGAGCTAGTTTTTTTCTCTGTCACTACTTTTTTTAATGTTAATTTCTATGGATGATGGTGGCCACTTACCAATAAGTGGATCATCAGCTTGTGTCTCAGCTAGATACTTACACAAACATGTTGCTAACCTCGATTTGTGAGCGCCAATGGAAACTGTATAGGTAAACAGGTCTCAGAAGCTCGTGAAAAATTTTTTAGGCTACAGTTGACTAAGAATATGACCAATGCTCTAATTACGTACTATGAACATACACACTTTAATAAGTTATATAAGCTTAAGCCAGCGTTGGAAAACAGTTGTAGATTATAGTGAAAAAAAAGAGACAAATTGAACCTATCCTCAATTTCATGTGAAGCAACTGACACCCCATATCGCAATAAACGTTTCAAATTGAATATTTAAGCCTTCCAGCATGTATGAGTACAAGTTCATAAAAATGCAAAGTACACGCCACGTTAAATCATACACTCGCGTTTATTACCAGTAGCGGAAGCGGGTATCGTGTAGGCTGCGGCTGCGGCTGCGGCTGCGGGCTGGACTGCGGGGGCTTCGTAGGCAAATGTTTCGAAGGCCATAAATCGCAACCGGAAGCCCGGCCGACGGTACGTGGGTAATGAATCATAGGGCGATGTCTTATGCCTCGTTTACATTTAACGCCTTCGAAGTAAAACGCTCAGGTATTTCGAAATGTTGGATCAGGTGACCTATGATTTTATTTTTCTATGGCAAAATTATTGCAAAATATATGATACTTTAATACTCACATGTTTCTTGATACTGGTCTGTGGTAATACTCATGCTGTTATTATCGTTTGACTTTGTCAACTGCTAAATATAATCAAGTTCAAAACTATTATTTTATTATTATACATACTGACACATGCAGTAAAGTAAAATAAAAATGTTTTCCAGATGCTGGATAGGCACAGATACATTTTAGATGTTATTCCTGGAGAGACCTCAAATAATAAGTTGTAGATTTAATTAAATGACAACTCTTTTTTTCCTTTGTTATTCACACATTCTTCTTGTACAAAATAATAATGATTTTGGATCCTTTATCATCATCGAATGACCGATTAATAATAACGCTTCACACTCATAGCCCCACACTAGGATTCCCTGTGTCGTGGGTGCCATGGACAACACACAAGACAAGGACATTCACACCCAGACCAAGAATAGAAATTCAAACTCATCATTCAAATTTCCGCCTCGCTGGGAATCGAACCCAGGACCCTTGGCGCGGCGATCCGGCATGGTAACCATTGCGCCGTCACGGGCCGTCACGGTCGTCGGTGATTGCATGGCAAACATCTCTACGGTATATGACTAACGACGAGTATAGACTCGTTGATCTTAGACGTGAGTTTGAAGAGGTTTTCACTTAGTGCACGCACCATTCTCCTCCACAGCGTCAGTTATCATCAAGTGGGATGGAATTGTAGTCAAATATTTATTTTCAACCCACTGCATAATAATATAATATACTACTTGGTTCTCTCCTATCTATCTAATATCATATCATATCCTATCTATATAATAGTTATCTAACTAATATTATAAAGAGGTAAGTTTGTTAGTTTGTGAGGTTGTAGGGGGTAATCACTGGATCTACTGAACCGATTTTAAAAATTCTTTTACCAATAGAAAGCCACATTATTTGGCCAATATTAACCCGAAAAATGAAAAGACTTTTTCGTGGTAATCGGATTAGCAAAGTAAGTCGATAAAAACGGTCGAACGAAAACGTTTCTTACAAACCTTGCCTTAATGATGAGAGATATAATATATGACTGAGTTATAGAGAAAAGTTCTAGAACTTGATAATGCCTACAAAAAAGTCAGCGACAGCACTATATGTCTAACTTTTATATTTAGGTGACAAAAAGTAGTATTTTATATTAAAAAAATATTTAAATAGTTAGGTCATGTTTATTGGTCATAATATTATCAACAAATATTATTTTTTATCGAAATAAGTAAACTTATCGTCTCAAGTGCTTAAATCAAAAGACTTTTCCCTTTTACTGCATATAATTTGGACGAATGGTTAAAGAGATAATATAATACGATATAATAATATATTACAACATTCATCGATTGTTAGGTGATACGAAGTTCGCCGGGTCAGCTAGTAACTATATAAAGTGTGAAAATATATTTAAATGAAGGATATTAATATGCTTTAACTATTTACAAGCACTAACTATACCTACTTTTACATCTAACGCTCGTTTATAAGCTTGTACATTAATGTAACGAAGTGTACGTATACTTCGCAGGTATAAACAACGAATACATTTATCGATTACTTCCTAAATATCCAAAGGTGAATTTGCCTTTTGCCTTCCCCTAAGATAACATTATTTTGTCACATTCCACGTGAATAATACAGTACATACAAAAATTCAATCTGTTTTGCCAGTATTACAAATAAAGACATAACAAAAAAGCTTTCTTCATGATGCAAAAAAGAAAATGTAAGGAAATGTACGCTTTGAATACAAATAAAGAGAATAGATAAAAAGCAAACATTTTCCTTAATGAATTAAATACATTCTTCAAAGAAGCACGATAGATTTACCCTATATCTATTGAGTGAAGCACTTGAGCATTTGAGCTTTCTTTGATTTTATTCGTCAGGACTATTGAGGCGACTTGCTGGAGCGAGTACTCGTTGCGATTCAACGAGGCATTACGGCACTTGTCGGTTTCGAGGGCTCTACACAAATAGGTTGAGTGCGATAGACTGACGCTGGGAGCGGTCTACAGTCTACACACCTAAACATGGCCTTTAAAATCCCAGCTCGCAGCTCGCTCCGAGAAGCTGAATCTCATTGAGCTAAATCAAAAATGGAAAGGTTTTTAAACTTATTGGAAAACGCTAATGGATGTTTTCCGGGCCTCCGCGCGGCCAAGCAAAAACACTCTTGGTTTATCGAAATTTAAAGTGACGAGACTGCTTTATTGCTGCTCGAGAATTTCTGAAATGATTATTCAATGCAAAATCACCTAAGCTCAGCTCAGCTCTAGGGTGTTTAAAAATATCAAACCATTATTAATAGCATACTATTACATAAACAGGCGTTAATTTTCTTTTAATTTTGTATCAGATACTTTAGTAAAATAAAACGTGTCCCGAAATCAATCAAATGCGCTTCTGTGGGTGTCAGGATTTTCCTGACATTTCTGACTGTCTGTACTAGGATAGGCTTCCCAAAGCGAAGCGATGGCGGTTACATATAGTATCCAATATACACAGACATACAGATACAGAGACACGTCAAACTTATCGTTTTTCGTCGGGGGTTAAAAATGAGAGCACTGAATGACGTATCATCATATGATATAATAAAAATGTCGCACGTGATATTTGGGTTTCTTCCTTAAAGTTCTGAGATTTTTTATCGTTGGGATGAAGTTTTTACGTCGACAGTGCCACTTGTTACATACAACATATTGAGAATAAATAATATTCACAAGTAAACCCACCGTACGGCCATGTTTATCCTACGTCGCTGCAGATCTTACTTCCCAATTAGTGAATTGCCGGGCGGTCCTGGAAATAACTCTCAGCTTGAACCTATATTTATGTGATAGAAAGAGGTTTGTCTAGGACAAGCTTATCTACCTACAGTTATATTTAAAACCATTTGCTAAGCTAAGCTATAAGCTAAGAACAGTTGTACTGTTGTTATAAGATCAAATTAATGTGTGTGCAGTGTGATGTGCAATAATGTATTGTATTATACAGGTGGTACTTCTCGGCGTTTTACTGCCTTAAAAATAAAATTATTTAATAAATATTTCCTGACATAAGATTAATATTGCAAGGTCCCTAAATACAAATTAATATTCATATTACGGCATCATAATACCCTTAAAGTTCAACTCTCACATATTTTAGCTCATACAGACTTTCTTGAGAGAGTGTATCTTGTAGGAGGTTACATCATACGACTGGGCGACAGTCGACACTGCTCGCCATCACACAAAACGATGAGCTACACGCCTTTTGTCCATTTACCACATTTGTGAGGAGCCCCGAGCGATCCGATCTGCTAAGTAAGCTATAGGTCAAGATGAATCGTACCAAAATCCTGCAGGCTCTTATACTTTTATGCTTATTGCTTTAAGAATGAAGTGGTTCATTCTATGAGTATGTTGGACAATGAATGAAATTATTCGAGCCGGATTTTTCGCAACTGCATATTCATGTAGAAAAATTAATTAAATTCATACGAGTATTTAGTATAACATGATATTCATAAGTTCAGAGGAGAAAATGAGAATATTTCTTGAATTAGATCTGCAGTCACCATTGACAAAAGACAGATCATACGACATGACTCCGCGTTACGTCAATTTGGCACGCAGTAAGCCAGAAGCGACCGGCACTCGCACATTCGGTAATATGATGAACGTGACGGCTCAGAATGTGTCTGGTGATCCGTCTTTATTTCGGCAAATATAATAACGTATTATTGCCACATCCGAATGCTTATTATGTAGCTCTTATGACTTATGTCAATCGAAAATATAAACAAGCACGTGCATCGTATTACAGATTCTGGAATTGATCGGTTTAGAATTGAGCAGATTATCTTTTCTGCGTGAATACCATTGAAGAATGTAAAATGTAGTCGTCGCTTATAATTGTACTGGCGCTTAGAATGAGTGTAACTACATAATACCTCGAATTGTATGTAATGGTGTACAGTATGTTAGCGATCAATAATAAATAAATAAATAAATAAATAAAGAATAAAAGTCTCTCTAGGTACATGTACTCGGTAGAATTTGTTAACTTAATTTCATAAACGTTCTCGTGCTTCTAAGGTCACGTTAGGTGATCAATCACCATTATTGACGTCATACTTCGGTGAATTAAGCATTTTTGAAGTTAATACAAAATGTCGTTTAACCTTCACTAAACCTTATTGAAGAACTTATTGGTGACTTATAGTCAGTATGCATTGTTATAATTATGTGTGTGTGTGTACTTGTGATCAGATTATCGAAATAAATTGTTTTTACCTGACTTGTAGAGTTGCTAGCGACGTATAGCATCTTCCAAAATAAAAATTTACGGCTGTCTGCCAATTCGATAGCAATTTTAACAAATACTCATAATGCTGTCAGAGATTCCAGTCTAAGAGCAAACGAATTTTTTATAAAAATGTCTGTTTCATCCAGTAACATCTGAACGACTTCAACAATTGGGTAATATTTGTTTTATGATAAGTTTAAATTATTCATAAAAATCCCATGTATGTCTCTGTAGTCAAATTATTGTCACTAAATTTATTTTATTAAAACGTCGGTTGGGCCAGCTACTAGCTAGTGTAACTATAAAATAAAGTCGTAGTGACATTAATGTATGTAATTTTAGAAAACAAAGTATAATACTTCAACGTTTTGATTATCGTTATGTAACTTACACCCAAATTTATATTTTCCCTTCCGACCGCAAGCTTTTAGAAGACCCGGGTCAAGGTAATTAGGGTAATGTTATATAATTTATTGCAAACTAGTTTCCGCCCGAGGCTTCGTACATGGAGGAGTAATTTCACATTATGAAATTACAACATATATTATAAATGGCCCAATCCACTCAGAGTAACATTCAGTCAGATAAAATCTACCCTAAATTTTCCCCTGGACGAGGGCTACATGGGCGACCCGTGTGGCGTGATGGTTACCATCCCGGATCGCCGAGCCTAGGCTCTTGGTTCGATTCCCAACGAGGTGGTTTGAATGACAAGTTTGAAGTTCTCAGTCTAATGTGTGTTTATGTTTTTGTATATTTTCCATGGCACCCAACGACACATTGATCTAGTGTGGGGCTATGAGTGTGTAGCATTTATTTATATTTTATCTGTATGTGATAAATAAATAAATAAAGCGTATGTGCGCGTGATGAAGAATATCTAAACATTTTCACAAACTTGCCATTTATAATATTAGTAAGTGTTCAGTGCTGACGACTCGGTACAACAACTCACTTGGTTACAGTCATGTTTGGTCTCTGGTCAAGGGTATTTGTAATGGTCCTAGTGTTAGTCTTCATACGTTTCGCGACACAGAGGAAAGAATGTGAATATGAAATTTTCATTCTGATGGATTTGTTTGTATGTATGTAAGGCTCATTAGTCATCGCTTTAGTGGTGTGTACAGTACAATGTTTTGTATTTTCAACTATCTGTATTTTCAATATTGATGACCATATAGCACAGTAAGGATTAACTCTGCGAGTTGCCTACAAAGTTTACGGATTACCAGCTGAGTTGACGGGTCAAAATATTATAATATATTTTCTGGAGTCATGAGACCTGAGTGTTTGAGATGTCTTATTAGTGTTGTCCATGCCATCTGCGGTACCCGCGGCAGGGAATCCTAGTCCGGGATTGTGAGTTTGAGAGCATTTTTTGTCTGTGTACAAATTTTTTATTTCACTCTATAAATTATTGTATTTTTAGTATGTTGGTATATTTTCTTTGTTTTGTATTATTTTAATTTATAATAGCAATTGCACACCCATTTGCTACATTCATATTAATACAAAATTTATTAATAAGCATTGGATTGTGAATTGAATACGAAATTGTTTTTCACGTCCACAACTTGAATATTCGGATTTTTTGCCGACAGAAATATTTGTAAAATGTACAATCTGTACATTTTTAATTTGTAGTGGACTTGATTGAAGACGAAAATGAAATTAAAAAAGTACGTGCGGGAAAAATTGATGTGCATTGTAAAATGAGATAAGTTATCGGATGCGCTTATTTTTTTGTTACTTTTGCAAGAGTGTATGTATTATACGATGTTGACTCAGATTGAACAGAACATTACGAGTGAAAATTTTACAATAATTTTATAATCATTGACAAAGTCACCAGCAGCAAAGTAATTATACCGATTATTTTTGAGAAATAATTCCATAATATAATTAATTAAGAAAATAATAGTAAAAGTAGGTAAAATAAAAATTATAGAATAATAAATCTACGACAGAAATTTAGATGAATGATCAATAATATTTTAAATACCTGAAACTTTGGACAGTATATTTTTGGGAATATCCAAGGTTCCTATCGTAAAGGCATGAATCAGCAAGATTACGTTCGCATATAAGTTTGTTTTGCGCTCATACGTAATGTTAGTATAATAATTATGTTGTTTAAAGGAGCAATGCAAATGTTTGTTTAAAGGTTACATAAGTGTTTCAAAATAACCTCTAATAAGGGCTCTGAGTGAAAGTTTGTACAGGCGAATTGAATTGGTCTTAGTGGTCGAATTTTACATTTATTTAGGAGCTTTTACCAAAACCCTGGTATAAACTAGGGATTCTAACAGGTTTAAAAGTTTTAAGAACTTAAACTTATATAGAACTTTGAAATTTGACAGAATTACTCTCAGTAATGCTGTTAAAATTATTGATTGAATTTTGTATTTCGTTTAAGTTGTAATGATATTAATATTCGTACTTTATATAATACCTAACACTTTGAATTGTCCGACAATATAAAGTTACAATGAAGTAATAATAAAGTCTATTATAAAATTTAATTATTAACACTTATCTTGTGGCAAAGGCATAATAAGGCTGGAATATTAATACACAAGCCACATGACGTCAGCGCGGTCGCCACCGCCGCGGCACCGTACAAAGCATCTTACCCACCTCACCATCACTTGTAAAGTTCAAGAAATCAAATAATGTAATATTTATATATTTGTACGTGAATTTAGTATGTATCGTGTAGGGAGTCCAATAGCAAGGGGGATTCCCTTGCTATGTTTTCCTTAAATTGCAAATTTAAACATGACGCCAGTTCATCGCTCGCTCCCTGAAGCTCTCCTCGGGGACTCCTCAAGAGTGGCACCTTAAGCAAGCGCCCTTCGAGAGGTACTCCAACGTAATAACGTACGGTGTCTATTGCCCAAATGTTATTTGATACAAAAATTTAATTCAATTCTCGCTCAGGTAATTTTTGGAAATAAAATTCGAGCGCGTTTTTATTTGAATTTGTTTCAATTCACACGTGGGTTTTTATTGACAAGGACAACGCAAATTGGCTGCTGCAATCCACGGGTGTCAATCTTATTTATTACTGGAAAGTAAAAGTCTAATATAAACATATAGGAGTACAAGTGATGGTGGTGCTGCTAATAAATTATGATGTAGTGCAAAACTTACATTCTGCTCTCGCAGTAATTGTTCTGACTATCATATTATTATTACATTTTGCTCTTTCAATAGAGGGGACGCTGACCTGAGCCGTGCTCGTCAGACTACGAATATGTAACAACCTGGTACAACTGATTGAGCTGAACACCTGTTCAAACGTGTTTGTGTAAACTAGGTTTCATGTTGATGTTAAAATTGAAATAAAATAAATTACAATCAGTATTTGTAATTTTTGACCAGTTAGAAATATATTTCTACTAAAATTACGTTTGTACATGTACAGTCTTACAAGGTACATATTTAACTCATACAAAATCAAATTTGTTAAAATAATAATCCTCATTGTACGAGTACTCTTACGGTGTGCTTGATGCAGCGTCCTTGTGCCAAGCACTACATGGCAGGAGTTAGTACGCGTAAGATACCAACACCACCCCTGTCAACTAGCAACTCAAATCAGTGAAATACATATCTACAGTCAGCCCGGTCAGGTGTTTTATTCACGAACTTCACGGTGGCCACGCTGCTCCTGCACTCATCATCCTCCTGATTGTACGAGTTACGCCGTACATTCATTATGGTCCTTCGAGCCGGATATGAACCAGCGACCTATGTACAAAAGAAGAGATGCTATCCAAAATAAGTATAATACCAAGTTAAATTTATTTTTAGTAAATATAATATCTTATCAATTATTTCTTAAACGTTCAATCATCGACAAAGTAAATAGAGCAAAAAAGCTTTTAGACTGTTATTAAATCATATTAAACAAAATCGTTATTCTGAAGGAATGATAACGAGTCAAGTAAATATTTAATATCACGGCTGCTTGACGGCATGGCCCCGCACATCTGCCGAGCGCCCCCCGGCCCCCGCGCCGCCCGCGCCGCCCGCGCCGCCCTGCCGCACGCAACATCAAAATATTTCCTTAATCTTTGACTGATATATTTTTGAAATGACGTTTTCAAATTCAACTTCTAATTCACTTTGGATAAAAAGTTAAATACTGAGCGAGCTAGAATAAATCTAGTTTTTACTTTAGGTCGCTTTATTTTAATGGTCACTGTCGTCTGTGTCATGTGATTTTAACTTGATAATATAATTCAGAATTTTAAATATATTAAGAATATCAAAAACTAAATGACACCTTTCTTAGGAAACCCAAGTACAGTTGCATCAACCATACAGGCAAAAATTAAGTCCTTTTTATGTATCTAAAGTCATATTATATCCAAATGATTCATGCGACGGTGATGCCTTTGGTGTCTCCGTGGGCGACGAAAGACACTATCATTTGTATCGTCAGCTCGTTTGCCGGCTATTTCCATAAAATAAATATTTTTTCATTCATTTATCTAAGCATCCTTCGCAACAATGGAACAACGTCTGTCAACATTACTTCCGGGAAGGCAATATGCGTGAAAATAAAAGGCTTTCGCGAAAGAGCGAATCCTACATCGGTATATTTTACTGCTGTAATCCCTTTTATGATTACTTAGTAGCCGTTTTAAGGTTCTCTAGGTAAACATTAGAAGTCCTTTTACTTTACGATGTAAAAAATCGCGAACAAATTGGTCGATTTCCTTTTAGTTTTCTGTTTTAAATGTAAATGAGTGGCGTAATCCTTATCAATTAATCGCTATTGATTCAACTAATGGTTGAGCAGTAGCGGTATACCACCATTTCTAGAATCAGTTTTGTTCCAGATTAAATATATAAGGTACTATAGAGAAGTTATTAGGAGTGTAATGAATCGAATATGGTTCAAAAGTGTATACGGAACACCCGACTTTGTAAATCAAAACAAACTTTTCCGTCACTTTGCTGGTTTTTGAATTTTCCACATAAGCGTCCCGAATCACGGGGCGTGCGAGCTTTATGATGAATGGGAGGGACGCCGTTAATATGGGCCTTGTTTATTTTAATGGCGGCCGCGGTTCCCGAAACTAACACCTTGAACCCTCGCCGAGGTCGAGTATTTAAAACTTGTGCCTTTATGACGGTTTGAGGTTGTAATGGGGCATTGTGCGTGTTGACATATCATGTGGGGATTGGTATTTTTGGGTCTTTTCAAGGTGGCAATAGTTAAGTTATTGTTTTTTAGGTTGCTAATAGTAAATGTATACGCATTCTTCTGTTTTAAGGTTCCGATGCAGCTCACGGAATAGGATGTACTTCGCTGTTGAAGAGCCTTACTTTAACTCGGACACACTTTACTTTCGTAGGTTGACACAAAATACTTTGTTAGGAGTATAAGAGGTCGCAACACAACCTTGTGTCCTTACGCGAAGTGTATACGATACTTCCTAACAGCAGCAAAACAGACAGACTGATTTTTTTAAATATTAAATAGTACTTCTTTTTTAAATATTAAATAGTATTCAAGGTAGATAAAAAAATTGACGTTAATAAGTGAGATTTTTACCTACATCGTGGATGTAAACATGTAGGTAGGTATGGCAAATATAAACATGAAACAAACACAAAACAAAGAAAGCACGGGTCTAGTCGGCCGTTTATGAAATTCCTGATACCTGATATAATATTTGAATTCTTGTTGTCCGAAGCACTCAAAAATTATGGCAGCTCCGGCATTATTTACAAGAGCTATCTTTGTAAATGTTAAAACATGCGAAAATTGTTTTAGTACACTAATATTTGTTAAAAAGCTCACGAGGGAGTAGAGCCAGTTATTAAATCCAAAGGAGCCAGGCTTCTCTAATTATTTTTAGAGAAAGAGCGCGTTCAAAATAAAATTAACGTTTCTTCGTAATAAATTAATGCTCCACTAATTTAAGTAAAGATAACATCACCGCCTGACAAATTGTTTGTACTTAACTATCTTACATAATTTTTAAACAGGTATTTTTCTTTTCCACAGAATCAGGTAGAGAGACTACGAATATACTTGTCTGAGAATACTCTGAGAATTTAGTCATATAATAGACATATTTATATACTTTAGATAGTTTACTGTTGTACTTTAGATAGCACTGTTTTTAAATCTGAATATTCATAGTTAAAGTTTTTTACCGATGTCCATAGTCCGCAGACTTATGAAGAAATCTAATGTATTTAAAAATCTCGTGTCACGGTGTTTGTAGTCGCACTACTCCACTGAATTTTATGAATTATTTTGTGTATATTTCATAGATATGAGAATAAGTCGTCAAGTATATTAGGGTGTAGGTACCTATCCCGAAATTTTTCGGCAAAACAACGTTTGCCGAGTCAGCTAGTAAAAATATAAACTACTCTGCTCAATACCAAATATCTATAGCTTCCTTGTATTCCACGCTTGCTTCCTTTTTAGAAACACAATCATTTTGACTTATCACATCCCATTAGTATTAAAGCAGTGATACCCTAGCGGGGCGGTTAGAACGTTGGTCTCCCGAACGCAAAGGATTCGAACTCAGGCCGAGTTCGAATCCTGGCACGCACCTCTAATAGTCAAATATTATGTGCGTATTACAAGTTATTTTCACTTGTGTCGGTTAAGAAAAACATCGTGAGGAAACCTGCACACCTGAGAGTTCTCCATAATGTTCTCAAAGGTGTGTGAAGTTTACCAAATCCTACCAATTCGCTGGCCAAATGCCAGCGTGGTAGACTGTACCCCTCAAATTGTGAGAGGAGACCCCGAGCCTGGCAGTGTGACAATCATGGTTTGTTACTTTGACTTAACTTTATCCCATTAATAAAATACATTACATGTACTACGAGTATAAGGACATTAATTTCAAGATTGTATCGTTTTCATCTGATTAAAAAACGAACAGACTCAGTTTGTTGCACGTTTATAGATAAGTTCTATCTTTAGTGCATCAGATCTACAGACAGTGAATGATTGGGCTTAATTAACGAACCGGTAAACCGGTATAAATTCTAATTAGCAATTTGAATATTTATGAGATTCATAAACGTAATCATGACGGATTCATCAATGAGTCACGATTTAATTATTATGACAAATACGAAAGACAATTAATCCATCTCCGGTTTGATGTTGTATTAATGTTGCTGTTTACCGTTATATTCATTGTTTAGTTTTCTAGTTCATTAGAATTATATGTATAGATCAACTATTGAATCAAGAGATGGACGGATGAATGCAATTGTGAAATTATTTTGAATTCTTGCTCGCTTTATTTATTTGTACTATAGATATGCAAGAAATGACAAAGAAAAATTTAATACTCTATTCGAGAACATTGCATCATGATTGCATTGCATCATTAAATAGTTACAGGCACCGTATTCATTTATATGTACGTGCAATACAAAAGGGTAATGTGGAGTTGGTAAATTGGATCTGGTACGCTCTAGTACTGGCTGTAAAATTGTTGTTAAAGAATGACGTCTATTATGAAAATTCAAATTGTAATTAATATGTCTTCAAAACAGTACCTCTTCATACCTTCTACAGGCAAAGAGATGAATAACTGTATTTTATTCGATTGAAGTATTTGATTTTGAAGTATTTGATGTATTTGTATTTGATTCGATTGCAGTCTTGAAATGCATTTCTCGTAGAGCTCACCATTTCCTTCGTTCCTTTAACTTGTTGTAGTTATTTAAGTACGCTAGTTAAACGTAAAACTCACGTTCATATTTTTGGTTTATACGGCGGCGCTACTTCTTTTTCTATTGGCAAATCAGCGGTGATGTACGATATTGGTCATCAGCTGGGTTGTATGAACGATTGTCAGCTTACATAAAGAAGATGAGCCACGAAAACCATGTGGAAGTAGTTCCACTGGGTAGCAAAATTATGTTCATTATCAACGTGATTATAAACGTAGTAAGTAATATACGTAATAATCTTATTATAATTAGAAATTTATTATAAAGAAAATCTTCATAATACAAAAAAATATACGAGTGGAAGATTGATTTCAATCACTGCACAAACCAAAGCCTTAAGTCTCGTTTTTCCTCAGCGCCATCGTTCCCCGCTCACACTTTCGATCTGTTTTAAATCCCCCACAAGATCCCTGTTGACGCGCGCCGTACGTCAGCTGGATCTTTACGCAGTTACTGTGTGATGTGCCACGTACATTGTCAAGTAATCGCCAGAGGAACAATGGATTTACTAGGTGTTATATTACGATCTACTCAGGTAGCTTTTTACAGAACAAGGGTTTCTTTATTAAACTGCAAAGACCGAATAAGCAGACAACCTCAGTAACAAAAGTCCTCAGTATCGGTAACCAAGGACTAGGATTAAGCGCTCTAACAAGAGCAACCATTCCCGGCTAAGTAGGTACTTACTTCAAGTGCCTCCTCAGAATTTAAAAATGCTTATTCATTATCATTACGATATTACATAAAATTCTCGATCGTTCTTTAGTGGTCGTGTAATTGATTTTCCGTTCAGCTAAATTGCATAAAGATCAAACTACCTAACACCGTTAGCATCTTTATCATCAGCGTCACATTCATACTACACATTCTTACTTAATAAGGTCGCAGTTTGAATAATATCCATTTTCCCAACGAAGTGTTTTTGCTAACGCCGCGGATTCGCACCTTCTCTTGCGATCTATTTTAAATCCCTCACAAGATCCCCGTTGACGCGTGTCGTACGTCAATCGGAAGCCTTTCCCAGATGCGCTCAGCGAGAACCGTATTTGCAAATCTCTGTTCGAGCTACAGAATATTACTTTAAGATATTTCCTAATAATTTACATAATAGTTTAGTGGTTCAAATCACTTTTATAGGTACGTTAAATTTCACATATTAATGCACATGATGCTTAGAATTCATATAATTAATCTATGTTTATCTACAGCTAAAGTTAAATGTAAAATTACCAACATTTAAATTTATTATTCTTATTAGGAGACCAAGTGGGAATTCTCGTTTTAAAAGCCGTCAATTTCGGTTGAGATTTGGTCTCGATATAATTCGCATCACAATTGTCGTAAAGTTAAAACACAACTTTAACACCCTCGAAATGTCAATTTACAATTCAGTTTCGATGAGGTCAAACTTGTTGGCATATATTTACAACAATTAAGGAAGTATTCGTGTACAGCGTGTTCTCTGGTGGTGAATATTTTACCAGTACGTACCTATGAAAACCCCAGGGCATACATATTTAAGTATGATATCTACACATTTTTTAAAGTAGTCTGATTTCTATGACAATATTTTTTCTCGGTGGAAATTTTGGGATAGTTTTACTATAAACTACACATACACATAAATAAACTATAGAGTACATTGTTTATAGTTTATATCTTATAAACAAAATAAATAACTGCCCTAAATAAACTTAATAGAGTAAGGATAATGGAACCTTATTGCCATAGCTACAAACGTGATGTTAATGAAGTGTTGGGTAACAAAGCGCTCCTAGTTGGAACCCTAATTAGAATGTCTACAAACTTATTCAACCCTGGTATCCATATTAGATGCTGAAAATACAACGCTTAAACTCGCCTAGGGCTGTGAGCCGAGCGATTGTTAAATGAATAACTTATTTCTCATTGAACTGAAAGAGCCTTGAAGAACTTGTACAGTAACTGGAGCCTATCATAATGGTACAAGTTAGTTGTCACTTGGTCGTGTTTATTTCAATATTCAATACATAGCGGGACAATAACTATGTCGGTACCGAAGTGTCGTGGTGTGTCGCGGCGTGATAAAGTGCGTTGTTCGTCACGCGGCACAACGCGACGGTATTCCTCGATATCAGATTCGAACTTGTCGTGTTTTGTTGCGCGCTGAAACTTTACTCGCAGTGTTGTTGAATGTTTTACTTGTTATTTTTATTATGACGATAGCATGGGTAGAATACGTGGGTTTCCATGTGCGGGCAACTTGATATTAATTATTTTACTGTGCAAATTATATGGAAGGCATAATACTTATAATTCCATTGCATGAAACCAATTAGATAATAATTATGTGAATTGTATTTTTCTTGGTCTACCTTTAATTTGAGATACTATGTTTTTTAAAGAAATTATCTTTATGAATAACCCTCTCAATTGGTTTCATAAAATACAGGATATTTTTTTTCACGTTTTAAAGGTTCGATTCCCGGTGATTGATTACATTATGACAGGCGATTTATCAAAAATCTTTGAATCCAGTTTTACTTATTTGTGAAAATAAAGGAATGTTTTCTTTTAGTAAAATTTGGCATCATTAATATTCAGGGTACTTTTCCTCCAACCAAATTTTATTTCCATCCTGTATATATCATTAGATAGCCTTAAACATATTATTTAGGCAACCCATTCACGATATTTTTCTTTACATAATGATATTTGATAGATTTGATAGATTAAAATAGAGTAAATTTTAAAGTTTACTTCTAAAAACTGTAAATTAATTTATTGTACAATGTGAATATGCAAGAAATAAAAGGCTATTTTTTATTTTTTTTATTTATTTTATTTAATGATATTTGATAAAAAAAATATTTTTTATCCGGTAAGCAAATGGGTGAAGAAACGCCTCTAATTCGGATTCTGTACTACAAGTCCTGTTACTACTATAATAATACAATAATAATAAATCCACTACAATAATACACAAAATATCTCAAAACAAAGTGATACAGCGCGTGACGAGCGGACTTGCGGTCTGCGGCGGGCTGTCACTGCCCGTGACGTCACCCGCACAGCGCCACCGGCACCGCCCGCCTCAAAAAATATTATTATATTCCACTTACCTTACGTATGTTTTCATTGCCCTACGTGTGATGGAAGTACGAAAAGATATTATGCTGTGATGTTTTGTAATTGTAGTGTGGTTTAATGGCATTAAAAGACTTCACCTGACGCTCCAACCATTTTTAAACCCCGACGAAAAAAGAGAGGTATTATAAGTTTGACTTGTCTGTGTATCTGTGTGTGTATATCCGTGGATCTTTATGTCTGTCTGTGACATCGTAGCTCCCAAACGGATGAAACAATTTCTATCTAGTTTTTTTTAGTCTGAAATGTGAATTATTCGAGAGTGTTTTAGCTATTTTTAGAATAAATAAAAGTGTCGGAGGTTTTTTTAAATTTTAGTTTAAGATAATACAGAATCACAAATTCTGTAATATTTGGTTGTATCACAACTTGACAATTTTTATTATCTACTTAATTGGATGGCGTGAAAGGAGTGAAATATCTAGAAAGCATCCCAGTTAACATGAGTTAAAACTTAGCTGCACCTTTTCTATAATAGCTCACGAAAGGAGGGGACGAGCTGAACAGCTGTGAAACAACTGAATATATTTACTGAATCCTATTTGCAGACACACACATTACAGACACGGACGGAGAGACGGTGACAGATTTATTTATTCGTAGCCAATTAATTTAGCAGAAGCTGATTAATGAATAAATTTAATCTATTTTTTATTTAATCTATTGAGTTTCCAATAACAGTAAAAGGTGAATGACTCGTGATAAATGTTCACTTCCCTATACGATAAGTTTAATTAAAACTAAGTTGAAAAGTACAGCAACAAGTAAATTAGTAAGCGTATACCTAGAAGTGAATCTTTGCAGCGTTCTTAATTAAAGGAACAAGTTTCGGATGGAATTAGAACGGCATAATTTATTATATTATTGTTTGTAGTTGCATATGGCGAAGTTTAAAGTGAATTAGTTTTCAGTGTGGCACTTTATATCACTTGAGGCTACGTCTTTAACTATCTAATTGGACTTTACTAAACTATAACAGTGAAGGGGTGGTCAGCCACTAAAAGTTCTAATTGTCGATAATAATAATTTACAGAGGTCTCTTTCTGTAATCAAAAATTAATTGTTGTGCGACCTAATAGTTGTCGATTTTAATATTGATATGAATAGTTAGTTAAGTTTGATTACAGAATACTTGAATATATTAGTCGTAGTTTATCCTTAGCTGTGGCAACTTCTATGCAGATGTCTGAGCAGTAATCATTTAAACGTGAATTTACATTAATGAATTTACGAATGAATAGACGGATGAATTTACGTTAAAATTATATGATTCCTTTCTTTATTTTCATATAATTATCCTCTTGAATTTGAGAAGTTACCGAAAATGCTCACTATATGTGAACGGGATGATTGCTGTTAATTACATATTAATATTGTTTGTATAGTAATATATTTATTTTTTTGTAATTTCACAACGAGTGGGTAAATCCTAGTCTCCCGCAACATAGATAAGTGTGCGAGCGTGTACTCGATATTATGCAAAGTTTCTGATGATTTTTCGAAATTTGTTTTTAACCGATTTCAGAAACGAAAAATCCTAGTGCGGAAGAACTGTTCTCTACGACGGTTAAATGGTACGTGAGGGTTGTGAGGCTCCATCCAGCGCCCCTCCACTAGCTAGGCTCTGTTGTAGCACGAAGTTAGCCGAGTATCGATTTCATCGACATGGTGGTGCCTTCTCACGGAATTCGTGCCACGTTCCGTTTTAGGTCCATACCAATGACCGTCTCCGACATGTTAAATATATTTTTTTACATATGTATTACTTATATGACACATAAGTTTTACAATAATCTAAACTTCTAAACTGATATTATAAAGAAGAAAGATAGACTTTTTGATTGTTTGTAATGGATAAGCTTAAAAAGAACCAAATAAACTATACTCGTATTTGTTTATGATTATAGTAGTCGCAGTATCTCGCTGCACTTGATGACAAAATATTATACGCTCACTCGCACTTAGGTCTTAGATCTAAGTAATATTTTTTATGTTATATAAAAATAATATATCTTGCAGAACAAGGTCTGTCAGGTCAACCAGTATTTAGTATTGTCGTCACTCATCGCACCGCAGCCCTCTCTTACCCGTCCCCCATTGTTGCAGCTTCGACGTCCGCGGCAAGCACCTGTCGGAGGCGCGGCACTGGTCGGCCCCGGAGGTGTTCGGGCCGCGCGCCCACTTCTCCACCTCGCCGCCGCCCGCCGCGCTGCTCGTGCGGGACGTCAAGCGGCGCGACGAGGGCGTCTACCGGTGCCGCGTCGACTTCCGCAACAAGCAGACCACCAGCTTCAGATACAACCTCACCGTTGTTGGTGAGTCACGATCAAATATAGCAACTTTCCCTCGAATCTCCTCCAGTAGAAGGGTACAGGCCATAACTTGTGGTAGACTATGGCGTCTTTGAGAACATTATTGAGAACACTCAGGCTAGCAGGTTGTGATTTTTATGTTTTTCTTCACCAAAACCTGTGATAAATTAACTTCTAATACGAACATTATTTTTGAAAACTAATGATACGTGCTCGATTCTTAATCGGCCCCTCGTTCGTGAGACCAACGTTCAAACCGCTATCATTGCTATGCAGTAGATGGTGATGACCAGTATCTGTAACAATCACTAACTTCGGGAACAAGGGGATGCAATCAGCTAATTTGAACATGATTTTATCGACCTTCGGTGATCGAGCGAGCGCAAAAGTTTGTGACGTCTTCGTCTGTCCCCGCCTGACTTGTATTTAATCACTGATGCATAATGCATTGCAGTATTTGCGATACCACTCACCCATTTTACTCATTGGTTTTGGACATAATTCTGTTTGTACCTTTTGACTCCAACCAAGTTGTTACTTACCTTGTAGTAAAATAGCAACGGAACCGAACTACGTCCGGCGCTGTCAAAGTAAATTAATTAAATCTATGAGCGAGTCACCGCAAGCAATGAATATGGAGAGCTGAAGGAAGCTCGCTTTGCTTTGCGAATCAATTCGGAGTCCGATCAACTGGCAGCGGCGGTGCAGTTTAACATAATGTTCCTAATTACATTAACGGAGCGTCGAGTCAAATAATATTAGCTACTCCACTGCTATGTACTCGCAGTTAGCAGCAAACTTAAAACTTGCTATACACTTCCCCGTGCTGCAAATTTATTGAGTTGACTAAAAACAAACTGAAATTAGCAACACGATTTTAATCTTAACTCATCGTGGATTTTACACAGTTAGTATGATATAGAAACTGAGAGTGAATTTAGTAGTTGCGAGTCGTACTCGAATGTACATACAATACATTAGGCATGGTTCTTCAGAGGTTACTGGGTCTTATCAACCACCCATTTGCATGCAGGGTACAGTACCGCAGTTACAAATACATTGTGGCGGGGATTTTTCAGCCGCCTGGTCTGTCATTCAATATTTGGAAAAACAACTGTGAATGTTATTAATGTGATTCGGTGCAGGATCGGAGAGCCTGAAGAGAGTCAGAGAGACAACTCGTGTACTCGCTTTTTACACAAAAAGTTTACACAGTAAATAAGGCTAGTCGAATAAAGCAGCCAAAGATTTCACTTTACCTACGTTATATAAATCAGTACGTCAGGCCGGCCGAAAAACTTTTCGTTATTTTCGGGTCAGTGCACTTATTTACTTTGAGATAATCGAGTTTTTCTGCGGAAACTGACGACTATTAAAATTTGCAAGTTTTTGTTTTGTCTACTTCGGATGTTTTAATTACAAGTGAAGTTGCAGTGCAATGATACGCTTTCTAGATTGTTTCTTCGTCGAAACGAAAATTAAAGTCTTTGATCGAAAGCAAAGACTTTAATTTTCAAAAGCAAATAGGGAAAATTGAGTTCAAGTAATACTATTGGAGATACGCAAGCTTCTGTCGATGAAGCTAATGCCAATGTCGAGTCGAAAAGAGTAAGAAGGTTGACCTTAAATTGAAATGTCGTGCAAATGCTAATAGCTTCCATTCCGCGCACCTCGTGAAGGTGAGAGGCGCTGATAACCTAAATGCCACCTTCGGCGTCAGCAGACCCCCGTTATCGCCGCTGTCGGATATCGGATGGGAAGCTAAGCGGTTTACTGGGAATCTTAGTGAGGCGATGTCAAATTAATTTCTTAATGCACATTCCCTTACTTGTTTATAATAATCCCCAATTTGTTAATTACCAATAAGTAAAGACTTACATCGGCTACGAATGATGGCGGTGGACGAACTGGACTGAACTGATTTACGAGTAGAAGCAATTCGTGTGTTTATCCGAACTGAAGAAACCGGTTCAATGTCATGTATGAGTAACGAGTTAACAATTGATGAATTTCTAAGGAATCCACTGAATGAGGAAAAACCACTGAATGACATTTTATTGTATAGTAGATATCATACGTTACACTTGTCCGCTACTTCTTATTATGAACTATCTCAACGAACATTTTAGTACATTAACAAGCTATTTTAAAACATATGATAGTGCACTGCGGCAAATCCAACAATAAAAATGTTTTGGCACAAAGACGTCCTTGTTACGTCTGCGCACCGCTGTTATTCCATACAACGTGTCAAATTGAAAGAAATAATTTCAGAGAGTAGTCTTTTAACGTAGACCTGTGCCCTGTTTAATAAACGTTACAATTCGACAATTTTGTAAATAAGTGACATATTTGTTAAATTTTATGACAAGTGCTGTTTAATAAACCTTACAATTATGTAAGAATTTTACATATAAAAATCCTACAAATATTAGAATTGTAAATGCTGTTTAATAAACGTTTACATATGTAGAAAACGCCTGTAGATTTCGATGAAATATTGTATCTACAAATTTGTAATTGTAAGTCTGAGTTGTAAGTTACAAATTACATAAAATGTACATTTTTGTTGAAGAAATTTACGAGGATAGATTTCAAAATTTTTAAAATATTTAGAATTTGGTTTTACCAATTAGCTTACAGAGTGCATTCCTATTTGTTTGATTTTTAACGAAACGTGTGAAACACAATAACAAAATTACGTTTTTGTCTATAATATACAATAATGTTTAAAAAAAATGTAGATACGTCATGCACTTAGAAATCAACCAAAAAATCTGTTCCGAAAAGAGCTGCAACATCTTTTGTTTCACTACACCAATCACACTACAATAATACACGAAGGCATTTTAACGTTGTATGTCAAATCTTAAGCACTTCTGACAACAAAAGCGTCCATATCGTCTTGTATTGACAGAACGACTACGAACAAATAGAGGTCAATTGACCTCTCTTACGATCTTCATCTTCGGCGCGCTAGTGACATATCTACCTCTTTTTTACTTATAATATCATTTATAATATACCTTTAATTTGACAGTGACGTGTTAGAATCGTATTTAAGATCATTTCCTATTTTTGTTATTCGAATATAGTTTTGCTGACCCGAATTTTTTCGTTGAATGTAAAATCTGTCACATCAAAAGTTAAGTTAATACTTTTACGAAAAACTCGCCGCCGCCGCCCTTATACATATATTCATCGTCACTACTGTCACTACTTCCACTACTAGTTGTTAGAATATTTTTTTTGTGTAGGCATAACAAATAAATTTCGTTACTTGAGACACTAAATTGTAAATTTCTGACACAAGACGAGTCCACCTGTCGGAATTGTTCTACAATTTACAAAATATGTAAACTTGTAAATTACAAGTATTGTTCAATAAAACAGTTTTCCCTACAAATATGTCAATTGTCACCTGTAGAGAGAAAATGTTTATTAAACAGAAATATGTAAAATTGTAGGTACAATTTTACAATTTTGTCAATTTTCTACCATGGTAAACTTGTAAGTTGTATTCTTTATTAAACAGAAACTTGTAGATTTGTAACTTGTAATTTACAATTACAATTTACGATTTGTAAAGTTTATTAAACAGGGCACTGGTATAATGCATCCGTGATGCATACCGTATAACGCTCATTAATGGTTGTAAGCAGGTTTTTGTGCGCTGAAACTCATTATAATAATCTCTATGGAGAAACTAATCACTTACGGACGATGCATTAGAATATTGCTGCTTCGCTCCGACTCAGTGCGCCGCGCGCTGTACTCTGCGCGCCGCGGCGCCGTGGGACCGTACTGCTCGACGTTTGCGCGGGAATGAGAAAAATAATTTTAAATGTCCCAACTCCCACGTTGATTCTGACAAAAACAGTTGAACGTAACTTTTGGGATCCTGCTATTTAACAAATAAAATCAACTTTGGCAATTATTTCATCTGTCCGTTCATCGGTATATTCATTAAATATTTATTAATTTCTGAATTCAGCCTATGATATAAGCAATTTCAATTTTAATGACGTCATAACGACAAACGGTTCACTTAGCGAAAGTCAACATTTACAAAACTAACAATACAATAATAATTAAGAATATTATAAGCATAATATCCTTAATATCTTATTACATTATACCTACTATTGAATTACGTTAAAATTAGTTACAAAGTTAGAAATGAGTAGGTACTTATAATGAGTGTCACACACACTCTCAAAAACATCACCTCTCCTTCTGGCGCAATCGGATAAAATGCTCAACAGATTTAATTTTACAATTGTCCTCGCTTCGCTTCGGAAAAAATAGTACTTTACTTATAGAACATAGCAGAACATAGGTAACATACTCTAAGGGTACTTTTCTACCAGAGATGTGCTATGCAGCTATGCTGCGAAGATGTGAAATCCAATAATTATGATTGGTTCAATAAATTGATTGATTTCCACCAGTGAATATGATTGGTGGATATAAAACGCATCCATAGCAACGTAACATAGCACATCTCTGATGGAAAAGCAGCCTTAAAGCAGGATGATTGATCATTAAACCGCATTACGGTGAAAGGTTAATACACGACATAACGTTTCCATATTTTTAGGGTTCCTTATCTCAAAAGAAAAAAAAATCGATTCCCTTAAGGTCACTCACTCCATAGTCCGTCTGTATGTCTGTCTGTTAAGACCTTTTTTCTCAGGAATGCGCGAAGGTAACAAATTGAAATTAATTTCCAATGTTCAGGTCTGCAATCCCTAGGAGCTGTGGAAAAGTCAATCTTTTGTGTCGTCAACGCAATCAAAAGACACTCGGCTAAAAGATATGTCTAGGGTAAAACTAAGGTTAAATTAGTTTTGGCAAGTCCATAATTCGGCAAAGGGGAGATATTACTTCACAGAAAATGAGAAAATTCAGCACTCTGCACTCTTAATACGATGTTTCTGAGGATATACATTACTAGGAAATCGCCCTAGCTTCGCTTCGGTAAAAATAGAAAAAAAAAATTTAATATAGCCTATGTCATCCGGGGATAGTGTAGCTTCCCAACAGTGGAATAATTTTTCAAATCGGTTCGGTAGTTTCGGAGCCTATTCAATGCAAACAATCAAATCTTTCCTCTTTATAATATTAGTATAGATAACAGAACTGCAACACCACTACTACGGAACTTTAAAAATAACGGAGCACTTAGTTATTTCAAAGAACAATCCTAAGTTTGATTTAACACGTCGCAGTAAGATATGTATTTTATTATAAATTGTTCAATTTGTTCAATGTCAACTATTCGTACAACTAACTTTCGATTTTTAAAAAATGTTTAATTTATATTGGCGGCCATAAATAGGCAATTTTTGGTTAAGAAAATATTAAAAAGGATTGATATTTAGTCAGTTATAGGACTTATAGGTCAAATAAAAATACAAATCGCTCATTTGGAGCGACAGTGACACATTTGCAAAAATCACGAAAATGACTTATTAATGCCAAAATATTATGCATAATCATCTGCGTTGGCAGTGAAAACGCCACATCTGTAGGTTCAAAAACCGTCCGATAGAGGGCAAAAAGTCTTTGTAGCATTATTCCGTTTTGGCGCGTGAGTGCGGAGCAACAGCGACCTAAAAATCAGTTCTGCGGGGTGCCCCCCCAAGAGTGTACGTGTCAGGGAGCTACACAGACGCAAAGGTAAATGTGTCATATTTTTTTTTCAAAAATTCGGAGCAATAATGACTCATTTGTATTTTATGTCGTTCGTGTTTTGTTTCACTTGGAATAGATATCACTTTTGAGGATACAATGACGTTTAATACAATTACGTCGCTGTTGCACCGAACACTTATATTATTATATTGTTATGGCCGTGGTTATGGCTATGACTTAACTGATAATTAAGTCTGTATTATCCCGAAAAGTTAAACATATTTTACAATAATGACTGATTGAAATCAGCTGTTGTATAATAGCAAATTTAACATAAAGCATTATTTTTAAGCATGTGATAGCCTAGTGGTTAGAACGTTGGTCTCCCGAACGCGGGGGCCCGGGTTCAAATCCTGGCACGCACCTCTAATTTTCAAATATTATGTGCGTATTACAAGTTAATTTATCACTTGCTTCGGTGAAGGAAAACATCGTGAGGAAACCTGCACACCTGAGGGTTCTCCATAATGTTCTCAAAGGTGTGTGAAGTCTACCAATCCGCACTTGGCCAGCGTGGTAGACTATGGCCTGTACCCCTCACATTGTGAGAGGAGACCCCAAGCTCAGCAGTGGGACAATTATGGGTTGTTGCTTGCTTGCTTATTATTTTTATTTTAAGCCGTAAAAATGGGAAGCCGTGCTCGAATGCTGGTGAAGCTTTGTGAGCAGCATGAATGTTCCGCGACTAATAGCATTGGAGGCCAATTGCCGCTTGATTCAAAAACATCTCCAATTAATATAAGTACAAACGGTAAACATAATACTTTGTACATACATCATTTTTTTAACTTAAATCTATCTTTTCTTCTATATATAAAGGTGAATGGTGAAGAAATTGGGAGTGCTCAATAGAGCTAAGCAGTACTTCACGCCTAAGCACAAGTTGATGCTCTATAAGGCGCAAATTCGGCCACACATGGAGTACTGCTCCCACCCAAAGGCCGGAGCCCCAGCTGGTCAAGTGGATCCGTTCAATCGCATTCAACGGCGAGCTATTCGTCTTGTCGACGATTCCAAGCTTACAGACGGACTGGAATCGCTTAAGTTGAGGAGAGATATAGGTTATCTCTGTGTATTCTACCGTCTGTACAATGGGGAATGTTCTGAAGAACTGTTTGGTTTAATACCTGCAGTTGATTTTCGTCACTGCACATCACGTACCAGGTTTCACCAACACTACCTGGATACCTGGCGTTCGTCCACAGTCCGGTTCTCACGTCATTTTCTGCCTCGCACGTGTAAACTGTGGAACAAGCTACCTGCATCGGTGTTCCCTCTAAGCTATGACATGGGGTCCTCCCACCGACAGCAGTTCAATGTTAAAATGGCGGCGTCTGCAGTCGAACTGCTGTCGGCGTGCAGTTGGCCTGCTGTCGGCCTGCTGTCGAACTGCTATCGGCCTGCTGTCGAACAGCTGTTACCGCGTCGACTACAAGCGTCGACGTTTACAGTTGGCTCTCTCGAATACGAAGTGCTGCTTGCGTGTAAGAGCGCTAACTGAGAGTCATTTATGTACTTATAACGATAAAAGGCTAAAACTGTTAAAAGTTTTCTTAATTAATTAGGTATAAGCAATAAGGCAATCTAACATTAAGATAATTGTAGTAAATGACTGTGATTTAAACATGCCATATTAGTAACTGATAAGACTGTACTTAGTCTACAAAATGTTGATTAGTTCTTAAATGTAACTTAAGTATAATGTGAGAGGTACATTGTTATTATTGTGTGTTGGTTATTGTCATAAATAAATTCATACTCAGCTATGCAGCATAGCATTTACACATAATTAAGTCATCGAAATCTTTAAATTTCATTATTGACAATAAAAACAGAATATTAATGAAAAAAATTGTTATTTTATTTGAGGACTCAAACGACTTAATTTCTTAAACTGTTTTCGTCGAGGGATACAACGACGCAATTGTAGGTATTAAAACGAAAAAAAATTTTTTTTGACCGCTTTTGGACCAGTTAATAATAAAAAAATGGGTATATTTATGAACCAAGGGTTCCAGCTATAATAAAACAATTTAAAAATAATAATTAGCCGTAAGAATGCTTCAGAATCTTTTTTTGAAGTATGAAATAATCTTTATTCTGCTCTGGTGTAAAGTTAACTAATTTGCATTTGTGTCACTGTCGCTCCAAATGAGCGAAATGCAAATTATTGAAAAAAATATTACCACATTCTAGCTCCATCTTACGAAATAGAAAAAAATAAGAAATGTATGTATACGTCTTATTTTGTGCGAAAAAAGGTATTTGTAAGTTTTAAACAAATTGACTCATTTTTTTTATTTTCCCAAACAAACTTTCATAGCAAATCCCCAAGGAACCCTTTGATATGGAACCCTTAAAATAGCCTACTTTAGCTGAAAAATTGTTAATATCCAAGTAAAAGTCCCGTTAAAATTCGTTTCGTGGTTAAAAAGATTAGCTGAGATAAACAAATAAACAGACAGACGAAATTTTTTTCGGTTTTGGTATCGTGGAAGTATCGATTTACAACTTGAAAAAATAATTTGTTTCGAAATCATAGACAGACATTTCAATTTTATTTATTTGTATAGATTAATTAATAAAGTCTGAGATAACCTTTAAAAATACATGATTTGCAAAAATTACAACATGAAAACTTTCGAGATATTTTCATCGAAAGACAGATTTGATATTAAAACGTATTTGAATTAATCTGAAGTTTCAAACTTTTATAGCGGATCTCGCATTTTTGCTTACGAGAAAATTTAAGATTTCTTAATGTTGATATTCGCAAAACTCCCTTTGGCTGATCCAATATTAATACTTTGATATTAGCCAGCAGTTTTGGCTTCGATAAATATTGGATCCACCAATATTGAAATTACTTAATCGAGCTTTGAGTCAAATTTGCTAAAGTCGTCAAGGTGATTTCCGCAGTAATGTATACAACGTGGAAATTAACATTATTGTATTTTCGTGAACGAGTCACCCACCGTAATGAGCAGCATTCCGCCGCGCCGCTCCCCGCGGGCTCGTGTCATTACGCCCTGGACATTCCGCACATTAATTGGATTATTCCCTTTTAAAACAACATCGGCACAACGACTCGTCTGTGCCCCCGATGTACCTTTTATTGAAATTTGATCAGTCACTTGACTACGAAGCCATTCAATTTCGTCTACTTTAAATTCGTGGCCCGTTTTCTAACCGATTCCTTTCTCCGTGAGCTGCGCTGATGTAGTGGCAGACAGTTTCACGCCAAGTTGACCGGGCTTGTTGTCTCCCGGTTTGCCCCATCTCCCTGCCTTACAAGAATGTGCTCGGCTCGTCACGAACTGAATCGAGTTTTCAACTTTAAATCACTTTCAGAAACCATCAAAGATGCCGATCTCGGACGAACCGTGAGATCAGATTATCGCTTGTTGTCTTTCTATTACACGGGACGTTTTCTGTCGTAGCTCGTAGTTTAAATTTCGATGCAAATTCCTTCGCTTCTGATTACAAGTTCTCTCATTTAATACAGTAATAACAAATTTTAAACGACGAGTTGACTTGGTAAATTTTGTTTCAGAAATGGGTAGTATTATTTTTAGGTATTTGTTGTATGTATAATGAAGATGAAGTGCATAACAGTGAAGAACTATTGCTTACATAGAAGACTGACTTGTGATTATTTCTTAAATGATCATGGTTGAATGTCGAACATTAAGCAAACAGTAATTAACGTAGAAACACCGATGTGATCTTATCATGTCACCTTCGTCATGATTAATATAGATTCAATAAGGACCACTATAAACAACATATTATTACGTAGATGATTACGTTCAATCAAGTCAAGTTTGCCGAGTGATATCGTCAAAGGCAACTCAATGATTAGAAGATAATGTTGCCGTCATACTCGTATTGTACTGAGCCTATTGGACTCACGATGCTTTGTTTTAAGTTTAGTATTAACAGATAGTTATTACGTATGTCTAAATAATTATAATGTTGTGTTTATTGTGACCTCATCTCTAAATGTACCTCAATATTCTTATACTATTCCGATGAAGTTGACTAACTCTCTCTCTCTCTCTCTCTCTCTCTCTCTCTCTCTCAATATTCTTATACTATTCCGATGAAGTTGACTAACTCTCTCTCTCTCTCTCTCTCTCTCAATACTTTATTTAAATCCGTCTCCCGCAAATAATATCAACTATAAACACAAACATTTAGCGGTTGGCAAAAAAAATATTTGTCTTACAGGGCGCATAAATTTGTACTATTTTTACACAAAACAGTTAATGGTTCGTAGCCGGAATTAGAGGGCAAAGTTAGATTGGACGAGCCCGCTGTGTCGAATGTAAAACCCAATTGGGCTTTGATGGTTTAAACGGAGCTAACCGAAATAACCCACCGCCGGTGTAGCGGAACCGACAAACTTAAATATGCGCTCGGTTTAATGGATTCTGGACTTTGTTGTCAAAGGTTTAGGGTGGAAAGGCATACCGTTTGATCGTAGAAGCTGTGCCTGGGAACACACTAATGCTAATCGAACGGAGCTGTTGGCAATCACCTGCGTTGTAGTGAGCTGATTAATTGCATTGCAGACCTTCCCATAATATTGTTTATTGCATCCGCTTTTAATTAGATGCTTTAAGCTGCTTCCGTTCAACAAACGTCATTGTTTAGATAATTAGAGTTTTGTTATTAAAACTAAAAAAAAAACCACCAAATAAGGGTACTAAAACGCTAATAATAAACGCTAGCACACTCATACCACCGCAGTAGGTTATTACCTGTGTCGCGGGTGACATGGAAGACACATATTACACATCACAATCACAGTTTTTGTGAACACAAAATAGAAATTGACATAATAATACGATGACGATAAGACAGAATTAATATAAATGAAATCTGCTTAGTTCCCAATTATAGAACTCGTTCAGTGATGTTTAATTCGAAAAACTAATTTTATGAAACCTGTAGTAGGTACTAAAGCTATAAAGAATAGTGATATATATCGCCCACGTACGGACCGCGGTGCATCGATCTATTTTATTTTCCTCTGTTTAAAGATATATGTATATAAATATGTATTATATGTGATTTTGAAGCTGTATTAGTAACTAATAATATTATTATAATATACGACTCAAAAGTTTTCCTCCATTTCTTTTCCTCGATTATAAAACTTAAGTGAATTAAGACGGCTAGAAATTAAATAAATTTAAAAGAGCACAATCTTGTAGATTTACAAGACGGCCCAGATCCAAAACGTGAAATTGGAATAAAAAGCAGTGAAAATAAGGCACAAGTTAGCACGAGTTCCAACTACTTGGAATTTTCCGGTGCCTTCCTCCGTGAAGTTTGTCAAGTGCACACAAACCTACTGACTGACCCAAATGTCTTTTTGAACAGGCTTTTAGTTTTCCACATTTGCTCACAAACAATTTAAACAGTGAAACAAATGTTTTCATAATCAGTGATGCTGTAATATTAAAAAGACAACTCGCTGCAGAGAATTTAAAACATCCCTACGTTAAGTATTTACGCCTAAGGGATTTTTTTGCCACAAAATAGTTTAACGTAAAATTCACACACACAAACACACACAAACACATACATACACACGCACACACGCACGCACACACACATACACACACTCACACATACACACACTGTTTTGTAGTTTTTAACTTTTTGGTAGTTTTAATAATTGTTTTTTTTTATTTAATTTAAATTTCAAATGTTTAATTTGTTTGTTATTTTATGTATTAGTTGTTTCATTTCTTTTTATTATTTTTTTCTGGAATTTGGGATATCTATAGTAACTGCTTTTTTTTATTAATGTACGTTGTTTTTTATATGTAATAGTAATTAGTATCTTATGTCAGGTAAACGGGGAACCAGCAATTTGCGACTCCCTCTTAAGAGCTCAGGGAGAAGGGAACGGCTGAAAAACAGCACTGCACCACATTTTTATCTTGTGTCAGCTAAAGCTGAGCCGTTTCCTTTTGCCTTCATTTTTTTTAGTTTTTTTTCCGTGTTTGTAAACAAACTGTATTTATGGCAATAAATGTTTATTATTATTATTATTATTAATAATAATAATATTTAGATGATTTTGCTCAATTAGGGAGACTATGTGAGAAAACATCGAAATATAATTTTTTTATTTGAATGATCGACAAACGAACATACAAGCCACCTAATGGTCAGTGTTCCAAACAACATCTTTCTCATCGAGGAATCACCAACACAATGGTGGCTGTTTAGAAAGCGGGACCTAGCTTGTTAACTGGCTCACTAACGCCAACAATAAAGTGAAGGTCGCTATTTGTGTGGACGAGAACCATCGGAAACAAAGTTGATGGTACCTGATAATAATAATGATAGGATTCACTAGGCCGTAGCTTTAACCTTTTTAATCCAGGTTCATCACAGACAGGAGGTGTTGTTTTAACTTAACGACCCGCCGGATCACCGTATCAAGGGCTCTGGGCTAGATTCCCAGCCAGGCGATAATTTTAATGACGAGTTTGAATTTTTGGTTTCAGTCTGAGTGTGGGTGCTCTTGTGTTTTTGTGTTGTCCATGGCAACCGCGACATAGCGAATCCTAGTGTGTAGCGCTTATTTTAACAACTCTCATAGCACCAAGATATTTAGATGATTGTTATTGTTGCAGTTCCTCCCGAGAAGCCCGTGGTGGTGGACCGGTACGGGCGAGTCATCAACACCACCACGCTGGGGCCGCACGAGGAGGGGGAAGACGTGTTATTAACGTGCCGCGTTCTCGGAGGTAACTCATTTATTATATTTTATGGTTTACATTACAATGTTATTATTAGTTAAAGAAATATATCTTTCGGACTGACGCTTTATGTTAGGAATTTCTGTTCCTCCATCCCATTAAACGTCTTCTTTGCAATCTTCATTAACTTAGCACGATCCGTTACAAGTTGGATTCCATCCATTAATGACCTACTTTTGAGGTAAGGTCTCCTCTCCACGCTGCTCCAGTGCGGATTGGTGCAAGGGTTAGTGACCAACTCAAGCACTGGAAGTTTTCATACTACCCGTAATAATTATAAAATGTAAAATAAAAATTTTGTTCTGTAGAAACATTAGATAAAGCCTGATGTATTTGTAGTTTTAATATAACGTGAACATTAACATTTCATCACATCAACTGAAGTAGATAATGAATAACGACCACATCCAGCCATGATCCATCAACTGGTTCAACGTCACGTAAAATACGCAGGGTTATCCGATTATCTTAATAAAAATTGGTAAAACACTCAAAGGGCTTTTAGAATACAATCCTCATTTGTATTTTTGCCGGGTTTTGAAGTTGAGCCACCAGACTTTATCTTTTAATTCTTTATTAATTACCAACAGTTTTTACATAGGCACATTATATAAGTGAAAACTGATAAAGTGACTTAATTTTTATATTTATTACAAAACAAAACAAAAAGTGATTGGAAATGTATGCGTCACTTAAAATCTATATACCTATGTATATCAAACACAAAATATGTTTGTACAGATGTCCTTTATAGACTGAAAGAAAGAACAATGTAATAGTATAACTCATTTTTTCCAATAAATCATTTTCATCATTTTCATTTCATTTCATTTCATCGCGATGTGCTCCAAACTGGTCTCATTTGAAAGGCAATAATGCGAAGGTGCAGAAATTGTTTAAGACCAGTAAAAAAATGTATTAGACACAATCCGTCCACTCATGGAGTCGATTTTCAACTTTTCACGTACAATATTTTTTCTCCCTTCTCTCTTCTTCTTATACTTGTCACCCATATTTGTAATATTATTATTTTAAATATTATTTGTATTTTCCTCCTTATTATTCGTGCACCTTGACTCATTTAATCTTACTCTAATCAGCTCTTCTGTTCTTAAGGTTGTCTGAAAGAGATTTTTGTGGAGCGGATAAGACCGCCTTTTGTACCTCATATTATGTCTGCTTCACTTGTTTACTTCTAGATTGTTGTTGTATTATTTTATTGGTGTACAATAAAGAGTTAAACAAATAAAACAAATAAATTTTCCCTAAAAAAATAGGTATTTCTTTTTAGCGTTGTATGGCCAGTATATTCAGGTATCCACCAGTATATATTATAGAAAAAAAACTATTCCACATACAAAGAGAAAACTCAGTAAAATGTAACTGGCAGTAAAAAGCCACCAAATGCTAAGCGGGCGCCTGAAAGTGTCCTTTATTGAGTACCGAGTGTTTATCTACGTTGGAACATCTAAGAAGCAGATGCAGTAAGTTCTCAACATTTGAGAAATAATAACGCAATGAAGAAATAACACTAAGATCTTCTATTGTTTTAAGTTGCTTCGCACGTCAACGGTTAACTTTGTGTGCGCCGAAATATCCAGAAGACACAATAGCGGCCAAGCAGCAGACGCCGGATAAACTCGCGCCGGACGTTTCAGCCTCGGGGTACATATTTCCACAAGTATACAAGCTAAGATACTTTTCTCTAAAGACACGGGAATGCTTTTATCTGACAACAGAATCGCATCCAACAATACTGTGACAACCTTTGCCGAATTGTAGTTCCGCTGAAGAGTGGACGCCGGTCTTGAAGGTTTCAAGTGCAATCGATCATGTCTAAGCGCTTGGAAGATTCCATAGCTCTGTATTGTAAGGTTTTTCAAGAAAATAAACCTTGTTATTGTTGAATGAAGTTGTTGATTCTCATCGTACAAAAGAGTTTTAGGTTTGTTTTTGTTAAATGTTTTTATTTCCTTTTAATAATTTCAGTATTCAGGTTGAAGGGTATTTAAAATCAATTCGATATCGACTGTCTTATTCTCATAAGAAATGGTAATGACCCGCACATTTTCTAAGAGGGTCTCATTGAATACTTTCAAAAATCACAGTGTTAAAATTACAAGATTCAAATCAAAATGGATTTTATCAGATTATAGAATAGCCCTTGAGCGAAATTCGAATTGACGGAGGCCGAAGAATTTACATAATCGAGAAATTGATTGAAGCGTATTTCCTGGAGAAAATCAATTCTTGTGACGACAGATGGCTTTCTAATGATGGGGGCTTAGTTCGGAGCTCTGTTTTTGTGCGTACATTTTTTCTGAGCGTCGCCTAAAGCCTTCAGAAGCCTGTTGCTTGTCGATCGATGTGACCAAAATCCCACGTTTCCGTCTTCGAGGCGTCACTTTGAGCATTGCTTTCCAGATGAATTTAAATACTTTTAGAATGTCAGTGAGACATGACAGATGTCTGTGTTTATTTCTGCTGACTACTTCCATTATGAGGCTTATACACCTTTAATAATCGTAAACATCTACATTTTCAAAGCATAGTATTACTTCTAACAAGTCGGTTACAAATTACAATCACGAGGATTTTAAAGAATATATTACCAATGAAAATATTTATTATTATACTTTATTATTTTATTTGTTACTTTCCCTCGACGCCTTGTATGGACTACATAAATATTTATTTTAAACAATATATGTTGCTCATCAGAGTGAAAATTGGATAAAACAAAGAATCTTTGCGTAACCCTCATCCTTATGAGTTCAGAAAGAGAAATCGATATCGCTCGGCAGCGGTACCGGTGAAATTAGGCCGGTACTTCCAGCACTACAAAATGCTCGCTCGTGACCCCTTTTAACTCGCAATTATGAAATACGTTAACTGGATCGCTTATCTGCATTGGTTAATGACTGTGCTATCAACACAGACGAACATCGTACCATAACGAACATCAAATCTGGGATCCGACATTTTAGACCCAAAATAGGCTTAACGATTACTTAAAATAATCATATTTATGTGTAGCTATTGAACACTATCGCAGAGTGGGTTCCGAACTTAAGGAACAAAAATAAGGATAATAATAAGGAAAAATAAAGAAATGCGTCCGGCATTTAGTTGCAGGAAGACTTCCATGTCATGTTTGTGGTACGGATTAGTCCAATAAAATGTACATAATAGTATTGTATTTTTATGTTAAATTAAAGAAAAAACCCTATTTCTAGTTTTTGATGGAAGTAACTACTACTGGTCGAGTTTAAAAATGTAAAGCTGTGGTTTCAATAAAATTACAATAACTTAATAATCCTGGCCATATATTACATCAACAACTCCTCCCTAATTTTGAGTAGAGGTAACGTGTTTAAGTTTATTGGAATGTTCTAGGTTAACTTTTTAGAAGATTTTCAGAATCTGAATTATTTCAAATTTAAATGTACCTTTGTTAACTTGATAATCCTCACTTGTTTCAAAGAACCAGAACGAGCTCCTTAAGCAAATCAAGATTATTAGACAAATAATTTCCATTTGCAACGTCGACTGTTTATTTCTTGGAACCGTCGCGTCGCAACGAATGTTAGCGGGATATATTGTGGAAATATAAGCTTTATGCGACTGTCAACTTCTTCAGGCTCTTTTTAAAATCGATTTATTGTCATCGTCTTACAAATACACGAATAAACAATGTTAAAACATATTCATTTTGAAAGATCTGAAGTTACAACTGACGACTAGGCAACCTCTGGTTGAGTTATACATGGTGTAACTTGTTAAACTAACATCCCGAAAGTAGTTTGTTAAGAATTGGTACTTGAATCGATGTCACGCATTTTTAATATTACCTACATGTTTTTTATCACAAAAATAAATTAAAACTAAGTAAATTATATCACCCCATTATTTCAAGAGTCAAAAAAACTGAATCTTAAGACTGCCACAGCTAGAAACACACAGCTTATTACTACTACTAAGTACTATAAAAGGAATATGTAAGGTAAGGAATAAGGAATAATGTGTATGCATTATCATTTGATTAAAAATCGTCTGTCCGTACAGTCTGTCTTCAGATCTAATAACATACAAAGTTAGACAAACAATTACTAGTATACATTTCATTGAGCACATAACTTCTAAAGTCCTTAAGTGGGTTTCACTCGACTAAACTACTACGCGAGGAGTGATATGAACGCAGACACTAATAACTGATTTAACGTCAAAAACTCGTAACATGAACTTCATTCATCACGAGCACGTTCCTAAATGTTACAATATAATATGTATAATTGTATAAGTATAGGTAAATGAGGTGTAGAAGCCCTTTTGTGAGATAAGGGTTTTAATTAAGGTGATTAAGTACCCAGCAAAACAAACATTTATATGTGTAGGAACTGAATATAATCAATGGCCCATGTTGATATTGTGTAGACGTGGATGAACCCTAGGCGTATAATGCTACATATTAGTATTGTAATCGTATGCGATATAATAGACCGAAAGTGGCGATGGTTTTGTTTAGACAGAAATATCCTGATTTTCGTGGGATATAATATTATATTATAATATCCAACCATAACAAATCAAAGTTGGTTGTCTAAAGCGTCGTGTTTTGTGTAATTATGCAATAAAAGTACAAGCAGATTTTTTTATGTGGCCAAGGTTAACTCAATTTTATGTAATTGATAACTATTTTAACTTTCTCATCTTTACGAATCGCTAACTGAAGCTACGTGACCCATGCATCGCATAAATTCTGTAATCCCGTCTGGGTTCGTACCAACTTGAAATTCGGAAGCGAGGTGGAAGCAAAGTCAGTAAACATATTATGTGCCCGCTCCGCTCTAAGCGTCGTCTCAGGAATTGATCTCAAAGCAGAACACAAGCCCGTGGCTCAACAAGCCGTCTATTTCATGAATAGATGCAAACCCACCAACTTTGGTGCTCTGAAACGTTCGCCAACACAAATCTAAATTGAATCCATTGACACTTGAAATTAGATTGGACGCACTTGGAACCACCTATTCGTAATTTAATTTGGACAAACCTAGCGTTATAGAATGCGCACAAAAACACATGGCGGATAAACGAATACACAAAAGGCCAGCAGAAACCCTTCGACGGAATTTCATCGCAACGCTGTCTATTTTGCAAACTTGTTGGGAATTTTAGTCGAACAATTTATTGCTTCGCGCAGAACTACTCGCTGATCTGTAGCATGTGCCAATTCATAGGGACATGTGTTCCGTTTGTGGGTTGGAACTATTACTTTGTGAGTGCGTCAATGTTACGTTTCATCGATGTCGTTGTGTTACAATTATGATTATTTTAAAATTGTTATATATACCAAATTCAGCTTAGATAATTGGAATTCTGTATAAAAATAAAATTGGACTAAGTAATTGTAGCTTATCCAATATTTCATTTTTTTTTAAATAATTTCAACAATTATTTACTACTTCTAATAAATTTAAAGACTGTTTCGTCTTTCTTAAGTAAAGGTTTCCGGGAGCATTTTCTAAATGAAATCCAACCGAATGAAAGCAATGTCGCCAGTTCCGTAAATGTATAATTTTTAGGGCTTCTGGCCAAGTGGCGACGGTTCTCATTTCTACAAAGCGCTAGCAATTTATTCGTAAAGCCGGCTCTACAAGTTGTCCTCGGCGCCGGTTCGAATACAACGACGTCGCGGTTAATGTATTTCAAATATTGCTTTAATGCTAGGAAAATAGAAATAATTTTTTAATCTCACTCCAAGGGATATCGATTTATTTGCGACCAACGCTAATTGACCGAGTGGTTGTGAAGGGGTTTTGAAGATAAGAAGGTGGCAGTTAAATAAGGCGTTAAGGAGCCGTGCCATTGTGGACTCAGTCTGGAAACCGCGAGGACACCCAAATTCTCTGGGAAATCGTCATCAGATCCTATAATAATGATCTCATATTGAGATATCTGCATCATTTCGTCTAAAAACACGACTCTAAGCTGCCGTACTTAAGGTTCACAATCCGTAGGTCGTCCAGAGCCGTCAGTCCGGTGGCTGGTAAACGGCGTGCTGGTGGACGAGGAGTACGAGCACAACACGGGCGACGTGATCGAGAACCGGCTGATGTGGCCGGCCATCCGCCGCGCCGACTACGCCGCGGTGTTCACCTGCCAGGCCGCCAACTCCCACCTCGTGCCGCCCAAGGAGCTGTCGCTGGTGCTCGATATGTTTTGTGAGTATTGCCGCTCGACTGAACATAGAAATGTATGCAGCATATTATAGGTATTATATCTCCATATTTGGTCGTAGTTTTTAATAAATGTATAGATCTAGGTATCTTTCCAGATCTTATGAAATGCAGCAAAATTATTCCACTTTTTAAAACAGGTGAAAAAACTGATCTTAATAACTATAGACCAGTTTCTGTTTTACCAACCCTTAGTAAAATTTTCGAAAAGATAATATTGAATCAAATGCTAACCCATTTCAACAATAATAAATTATTACATCCTGAGCAATACGGTTTCACTAAAGGCCGTAGTACAACCGATGCCGGGGCTAGGCTATTAAAGCATATATTTGAAGCATGGGAGGCGTCACATAATGCCATAGGAGTATTTTGTGACTTATCTAAGGCATTTGATTGTGTTGAGCACGAAACATTGCTATTTAAACTTGGCCACTATGGTATAAAAAACAAGGCCCTTAGCTTGATCGCGTCTTATTTGAGTAATAGAATACAAAAAGTCAGCATAAACGATATTAAGTCATCGGGGTCACCGGCTGTGATGGGTGTACCGCAGGGCTCGATCTTGGGTCCGTTTCTTTTTCTGGTATACATTAACGATTTACCACATTATGTAAAGAACCAAGCGGATATTGTACTATTTGCTGATGATACATCACTAATATTTAAGTGTGAAAGGAATAAAGTAAATTTCGACGACGTAAATAGTGCTCTTTCGCATGTATCGCGTTGGTTCACTATCAATAATTTACTATTAAATGCAAAAAAAACGAAATGTATAGAGTTTGTGCTACCTAATGTTAAAAAAGTCAGCAAATCTCTTAAACTAAATAACGAAACATTGCATATGGAGGAATCGACGGTCTTTTTAGGGGTGACCTTAGATAGTAAACTTCAATGGGGCCCACATATAACAAATCTCGCGACAAAACTCGGTAGGGCTGCTTTTGCTGTCAGGAAAATAAGGCAGTATACAGACGTCGAAACTGCTAGGATAGTCTATTTTGCTTATTTCCACAGTGTTATGTCTTATGCCATCTTGCTGTGGGGCAAAGCAGCCAATATAAAACAAATTTTCATACTCCAGAAACGGGCAGTTAGGGCTATTTATAAACTTAGGTCTCGGGAATCTTTGCGTGAAAAGTTCAAGGAAATAGGTATACTTACAGTAGCTTCCCAGTATATCTTTAACAATGTAGTTTTTATACGGAAGAATATAAACGCGTATAAACAAAATTTTGATATTAATAATCGCCATACGAAAAGAATGCATCAATTAGTTACGCCTTCGTTCCGCCTAAGTAAAGTGCAGCGATCTTTCATAGGGCTTGGTATACATTTTTATAATAAAATCCCAAAATTAATACGTGACTTGCCAATAGAAACTTTCAAAAAACGTGTAAAGACACGATTGTTAGGCAAGGGATATTATAGTGTAGACGAGTATTTAAATGACAAAGACGCATGGAAATGACCAGCTCTGCAACCAGTTCCGCTCAGAATAGTAAATACTTTTGTATTATTATCTTTTTTTGTAATATTTTTTTAAAAGATGTGCTGAGGAGTTTCTTTAGGCTTTTCTTCTCCTCCACGATAAAGCACCTTCCGAAAAGCCAAAAAATGACGTGCATAAGTGTATCAGTGATACCTATATGAATAAAATATTTTGACTTTGACTTTGACTTTGACTATGCCTTCGTGGTCCACCAGATCATGAGAAAAACCCCGATTCTTGTATTATGATTATGATATCATGTGACTGAACGTCGATTAATGTTTTGAGAAAATTTCATTCAATGTTTTCTGGAGTTATTAAATATCGATACGTTTTTTAAATAACTTTTAACTATAATACATTCGCAATCGTAGGATTTTCCTATACATGTTTAATACACCTTTCTAGTAATTGATTCAGATGGACGTAAAGAGGACGTAAGTGGACATAAGTGGACGTATTGTTACGTAATTGCATAAACACATGTTTTCCTATGGAATGGAATATAGAAAATCATACGATATGACCGCATATTATTGCAAATTAAATAATTATGCTCCTTATACCTTTATTGATAACTCGGGTGGCGTAATGGTTACCATGGCGGACCGCCGTTCAAAGTGTCCTGGGTTCGATTCCCAGTGACTTGAATGATTCTGTTCTCGGTCTGGGCGTGTGTGTTCTTGTCTTTGTGTGTCGTCCATGGTACTCACGACATAGGAAAAACTAGTCTAGGCTATGAGTTTGTAATGTTTATACTATGCAATTGGTGAGCTTTGCCTATTTCAAGTGCAAATCCGAACAAAAGTGTCGTTCTCCAGTAAAGCCGCTGACAGTGGAGATCAAGAAGCCGGCCGAGACGGGCGAGGGCGGCGTGCTGACGGCGGAGCGCCGGTACGAGGTGGCTTGCCAGTCCGCCGGCTCGCGCCCGCCAGCCATCGTCACCTGGTTCAAGGGGAAACGGCAGCTCAAGAGGATAACGGTAAGTGGTGTTGCCTAGCGTACCATATGGGAGCACTGAAGCTGGTCATTTGGAGGCAGTCTAATGACAGACACGGCCACGGTCGGGCATGTGTGAGTGCAGTTCTTCTGTATGCCCTCCTCTTATGCGCGCTCCTCAAGTGTCTGTATATAAAATTAGCATGTGTAACCTCGGATAGGTTCTATTGTGTTGATCAATGTTACCTACGGAGATGATGATATGGAAATTTGTTAACACGCTGTATGTTAGGGCTTAAGTTATTCTCCTCACAGTTAGAAAAAATATTGGCCTGACTGATTTCTATGCCTTCGACCTACTAGTGTTCTCTGACGGCGTGAAACATCTTCTTCGATAATTGATCCACAACCATTTGGTTGCGTTGTTGAATAAGTAAACACAGTCAATATGAATAGACGAATGCACGTTGTAGTTTTCTTACGTAGCTGTTGTTGTACGATGTGTTTTATTTAGTATTTCATGTCACTTAATTAAATAAATAATTATTAACGAATAAAACAATCGATTTCATCAAACTAATCACTCTATCAATGCCAAGTACAAAGGTAAAAATTATGTGAGAAAGTCATTAAGTAGTTAGAAGGTTTAAAACACGTATGAAATTATACGAAGTGGTAAGTTAAAAAATCTCGGCATATTTCCTAATACAGAAATTTACTAATATTTAATCCTAAGTTCTGGAGGCTGCGTCAGGCGGTCTCCTGCGAGCGTGACCGAGCGTCATGGTTTTATCCGCGGCCCGTGACCTAATACGCGCGCACGATGAAATGTGACACGAATGCTTTAAACTTTAGGAGAAAAATATTTTTAATTTAGACTTTATTTTCTTGTTTTAATAGTGCATGTAGCACTATTTGTACACCGAGTTTGTGAATAAATAACGCTTACATAACGCTTCACATTCATAGCCCTACACAAGGATTACCTGTGTCTGGGTGCCATGGACAACACACAGAGACAAAAACACTCACAGCTAGACCGAGAACAGAAATTCAAACTCATCGGGAATCGAACCCAATACCTTTGGCGTGGCGATCCAGCATGGTAACATACAGTCGTCATGATTATTATGTGGTGGTATGAATTATACCGCAGACTAAAATTTTGTAGCTGTTATGTTGTGTTTTATTTTCTTTTTTAGAATAGAGGAATATTAGATTACATAATAAAACGGTCACCAGATTTATTTCGGTATTCAAACTTTGTCATCGAATTTTAATGAAAATTTTTCTTCTCGTTCGGCTTTCAGAAAACGCGTTTATGATAGTTTCGAGTCTTATCGTATTGTTTTCTTAAATATCAGTAGTAAATAGATAAACAGAAAAGACTTAAACAGAATACATCAGAAACCGATGTAGGTTTACAAAAACGCTTTCGTTATAACAGGATTCTTTCCTGATTTGCAAAGCTCAAGTCGCCTGTAACGTTAGCTCTCCAAGAGCAGCTTATAAAAAGGGCTACAGTAGGTCAGCGGAACGTTTAACAAGCTTGACCGAGTGTGACGCGGCTGCGGCCCACCGCGCGCCGCGCGCCCGTGAGCCTGTGACGTCATACACAAATACTGCCTACACTACCCTCCTACACACACTACCCACACTTCCTGCCCTCAGGATATATTTTACGTCATTTACATACTAAACGGTTTGGCCTAATGTAACTTGTCATCCGAATTTTAATGGAAATATGTATTTAAAATAATGTATGTATTTAACATTAGGTAGTTTATAACGATTAGTGTATTTTAACTATTCATTTAAATGCTCATTTATTCAAATGTAACATTATTTAAATTTTAGCAATCAATTATTTAACATTACTTTTAACGTCTTCTTTTTCATACTAAATTTTTCAACGCGTTCAACTTCAACACTTTTCAGGGCAGCGGTCTTCTAAGTTGTATACGAAAACAAGTCCAACTTTCTAGCTGTTAATTACCAGAAGAGACCATATCTGCACGTAAGCCCTCTTAAATTGGCACTCGTACTCCCTGTTCCTTAATCCAGCGTATTTCTGCTTCAAAAATAATGTTTCTTTTCGGTAATGAAGGATAGCTAGTTTTCCTCTTCGGTTTCAAATAAATATTCGTATATTATGATGTGTTTGAAACGGACATTTGTACCGAAACTATAATACATCACGTCAATTTAGAATCAAACCTATACAAATTGACCCACAGCGTCACTCCAATTGAGCCATGATAAAATTTTAAATCCATTTTTAAATCGGAGTGGAGTGAAGGATAGCGGAACGATTGGCGAGAGCTCCCGGGCGGCGCGGCGGTGCGTGGACCGTGGCGCCTTCGGCATACATCTCGCTTTTTATTTTTACCGTATTTCCGGGCCAGTACTCTGTGACCATCCAAAACCTTAACTAAGGAATCTAATATGTCATTACAAGTGCGGACTGTGATAGCATAGTATGAAAGCTTCGAGGAGAACGTGCAAACATAATGGGTTTCTTGATGATGTTTTCGTCTATTATAGATAATTGCGTAGTTTTCTCTTTTTGTCAAACAAAAAATAAACCAAAACCCCCAAAAACTTGCCAAGTTTTCATCACTCGTAAAAATACTGAAAATAGAAATCTAGGCAGTAGCTCAAAGAATTTTGCTTATCAATTATAAAAGCCGAGCCTATTAACACGACAGCGGGCCGTTGGAAAGTTGCTTGGAGCGGTAACCACAGACTTCAATGAAGCAAGGGAGGGCGATGCGAAGCAAAGGAGTGAGGCTTTAATTTGAGAACGAAGCACCCGCCGCGCCCGCCGCACGCCGCGCCGCGCCGTCTCGACGTCACACGACGCCGCGTGATGGGCGTTTAGCGAGGAAATTGAAAAATAAACGGGGAATCGTTGGCACTTCAATTATAAAAGGTTTTATAAATGTTCTCCGTTCTTTCCTTGCGGTTGGCTCGAGCTCGAGGCGCACGAACAGCTGCAGCACGAGTTGTGTCGCCGCTCGTTAGTAACACCAAATACCTGGAGTACATGTTACATGTCTAAATACTTTTTTAGACTTTTCATGATGCCTTAGAAGATTGAGAAGTATTGATTATTTATGCAGTTTTATTATGGCCGGTGATTGATGTCATTTATTATTATAAGAAACTAGCTGACCCGGCAAACGTTGTTTTGCCATATATATAAAAAAAATAGGGGTGGACTACCCCTAACATTTAGGGGGATGAAAAATAGATGTTGGCCGATTCTCATAGATACCGGATAAGCACAAAAAATTTCATCAAAATCGGTCAAGCCGTTTCGGAGGAGTATGGCAACGAAAACTGTGACACGAGAATTTTATATATTAGACTAGCTGACCCAGCGAACTTTGTATCGCCTAACAATTGATTAAATTACTAAAATGGCTATTAAAAAATAAGGGTTGATCGTAGAAGGGTGAAAATTGAGGATTGTATGTATTTTTGTATGTTGTATCATAAAAAAAAAAAATATAAAAATTTTGTCTAAAAAATAAAAATAAAAAATTAGGGGTGGACTACCCCTAACATTTAGGGGGATGAAAAATAGATGTTGGCCGATTCTCATAGATACCGGATAAGCACAAAAAATTTCATCAAAATCGGTCAAGCCGTTTCGGAGGAGTATGGCAACGAAAACTGTGACACGAGAATTTTATATATTAGATAATTTAATTCCACCTTTTCCTTGTTATTGAGACTAATTTTATGGTAGTATTTTTGAAAGCAATAAACTGTCATGGGATCTACCTGAAATTAAATGGGCAACCCATGGATATTACGCCAAAGATGTATTGCTGCTCCTGAGGACTGAGATGGACCGACCCATTTGTTAGTGTCGTACCCTACATTTTTCTTTCAGAAACGCGACACTAAAGGTAGAGGGCGATGAGAATGTGTACTTATATACGAGAATATTATTGACAAAACTTGACGGCCACGTCAGTTTAAAAACACCACTCCAGTTTGAGGTGATGATCATTAAGTATTAACCTGATGATTAGTGTCACTTTAAGCTTTAGGTGGGTGTAGTAATATTTCATAGGCGATCCATACGAATGTAGCGTTTTTGTGTGAAATGTAGGTACAGTCAGCAAAACAGGTATACCGGGCATGATACAAAGACATTCCGTAATACAATATAATCTATACTAATATTATAAAGAGGAAAGATTTGATTGTTTGATTTGATTGAATAGGCTCCGAAACTACCGAACCAATTTGAAAAATTCTTTCACTGTTGGGAAGCTACACTATCCCCGGGTGACATAGGCTATATATTTTTATTTTTATCACTATTTTTCCCGAAGCGAAGCGAGGGCGATTTCCTAGTGTATAATATTATAATGTTTGATATTATAGAATATTTGTTTTATTTATCGATGATAAATCATACTTTATTTAATAACACATACATTTTGTAATGTCAAACATTACGGAACATTTTTATATCATGTTCTGCATACCTAATTGTTTTGCTGGCTGTACATTGTACTGATGGCAAGCGTCGCTCGCTCGTCGCAAGGATGTCTAGCGGCGGCGGCTAATTGGCGTTGTTGCGTTAATCCACTGGAGCCACTAATCACCACTAGAACACTGATTTAGAGCGCCGGTAACTAACTACTAAGTTTAGTGCTCGCCCTTTATTTATAGCTTTCACTTAACATCCTCGTGCAACGATATATTAGTTCGACTACTAGTCCTAACCCACCCCTGTACGGTGCACTCACAACGTTGTTGTTACTATCCCCTTGTAATAAAATAGACTACATTAGTCACAAGATGGTTATAATATAATTTTTTTTATTACGTAGTGTACCTTAATCTTCTATATTCGTACCTTCTACATAATGAGACGCCAAAAATATTATTTCCATTACAACAATTTGAAGGTAAAGCACAATATCTACTGAAGAAAATACGATAGAAACATAATTATTATTCTTTTAGCCAATATACATTGTAATGATAAAATATTTTCTTCAAAAAGGAGAAAATATTATGATGGTTGGTACAGTTCAGTCCTGTAACTAACTTATTGTTTGATGGTTTTAATGGAAATAGCCGACAAACGAGGTGCGATCCATACGGTGGGTGTCTGTACTTAATATACAGGTGCTAAAATTTTTCTGTCAAAAAAGATGATTTGTATCTTTACTTTTAAACGGCAAGGAATTTTTGCATAGTTCCTTAAAACTTCCCCCAGTTGCTCTAGGTTATTGGCTCTTACAAGCGCCTTAAATAACGCTAACATCATTATTAGTATAGGTGGTTTTACTAAGACCTGCAAATTTTAATATTTAATTTAAATAAGTGCAGTTGAGTCTCTGTCAAGCTCTGAAGTACTAAACTACGAACGTTTAAAGTATTCTTCGTAACGTATATCGCAATATGATGCAAATGTTTCAAAGTCACTTCGGAACTCATCACGGCACAAATGTTTCGAAGTCACGCTCAAACTCCTCGCGGCGCAAATGTTGCAGTCTCGCGCAAATCATTCATCTCAACGCAAACATTGCGAACTCGCAAAGAGACGCATCCTGGCTTGCGAAGGAATTAATTAATATGCCACCGCGAGAACCACTCAACTTTCTTGCGCCACAATCTTCGTGATTGAGAGTCGTGTGAGTTCTGCAGTTCTGTAAATATTGTTACGTTGAATTGAAAAGTTCAAACCGCAGTGAGTTTATCCAATACAAGTACTACTTTGAAACACGTCAAAAGGACAGAGGGAACGCCTTTAGATGACGGACAATAATTCGATTTCGAGTTTGGTGTCTATGTTATAGCAATTATGTATTCTGTGGTTATGGACAATTACTCGCAGTGCCCGGGCAATATGAATAATGTCCAGTCAAATCAGGCAAAGTAATTAATTATTACTTAGACTTTGATAGTTTACGTTTGATTAACCCCGTCTTGGAACACTGAAGGAGTGGTCGCTTCCACAAAAAACCCGGTAGGAGATAGCACTCCAGTTTATTAACACCACGGGCACATAAATGTTAATTAATTAAAAATTTAATTTAGTAACCACTCTACCGCGGGTGAAGCTGCGGCCAAAAGCTAGTATTAGATATTAGATGATCGATTTATTACAAATCCGAGGGAACCCTGAATTTTTTCGAGATTAAATGTATGTTAATCCAGTATAGTCTACCTCCATTCCAAATTTCAGTCAAATCGGTTATGTAGTTGTGACGTGATTGAGGAACAAACATCCAAACATCTTCAAAATACTTTCATATTTATAATATTATTAGAATGTTCTACATAAGAGTTACCTTCAATGAATTGCATCTGCCACCTGGCAACGGCGGTGAGACATCCTTCTGCAGCCAAACAGTTGCAGTCTGCAACATAACACATACTAACAAAATAAAGGCCAAATAATTACTGATTTTTCATCTGTATTTGTTTTTTGGAAAGTAAACAGAATTTGCAAAAACGGTACATTAATTAGGAAGGGTTAAAAATTTGTGGAGCAGTTGAACTGTTCATAATAGTCTCGTTACTAAAGCTGTTTAGCGGCATTAGGGCGGGCATTATACTAACCTTACCGGTACCGGTTTACCAGATTACATGTTGGTTAAAAAGGTTTTCGTAAGAGACGGCAGAAGCTGACTGGCTTGGTAGTAGGGCTGTGCGTAAGAATTGTATCTTCTTTGTTGATCTTTGTTCGTCCCTTACACAAGATTTTATGATTTAACTCAAATCAGAATTTAAAAAACTATGCATTATGTTTTTATGGAAATAGACGGCAAACTAGCTGACTATCTACCTGATGGTAAGTGGCTATCGTCACTCATGGACATCAGCAATACCAGAGGCATGATTGATGGGTTGTCGGCCAAGAAAGAAAGAAGAAAGAAAGAAGAAGGAGAAAGAATGTAGTGAAGAGTATGTAGTTATCAAGTTACTGTTATCGTTGAATGACCCTTATAGTAACTAAAACTGACACATTATAAAACATGTAACTTAACAAACTAATACCAAGACAAGTAATACCAACTTAGATTTCATTCCACAGCCAAATGATTCCTTGTTGGATAACGCTAATCTAAAAAGTACATCATAATATTTCTCATCTAGATAAATTCGCTGCAGCGGACTGGAAATTAACTTCCGATCGCGTTATTTTCGGGGAAAGATGGACGGTGTCGATACGGGACGCGTAACGTGGCGTCCTAGCGCCCTGGCGTCCTGGCACCACGCCAGAGCCGAGCTATCATCGCGTAATTACTGCTAAGAGCGCGTATCAGTACATTACCGGCGATATATGGCTTCGACGTCAGCTGTGTACATCGTCGCGGCCAACGTATTACGTGGCAGCTTCTATTAACGTTTCTACGACTAAAACTGGATTATAAATTTTATTGCCGGCGTGATATACATCAATTTATATGGGAAAGATATTGACAGTTTGATGAGAGCGATAATTAAGTAATTACTAATGTTTCCCAATTTGAAAGCTAAATGGTTTCTAATGATCTGAATATATTGACAAGAATATTGTTTTGGATATTAATGCACAATTATATTATTATTATTATCATCTAATTTTCATTTTATTTAATAAAATATGTTATTTATAGGTCCTGTGCAATATTTAACAGAGACCAGTAAAAATTGTTTTCAATAGTCACGTTATCAGTAAGGACTTGTTCACACGTACCACAACCACTCCACAACCACAACCACACCACAACCACACGAAGTGGTCGGGCGTATATTGTGTATTGAAAATTAATAGGAATATTCACACATACCACATTTTGCAGTCGTTATCAACCGTGTGTGTGATACCGACCACATCACGCCCACATTGCAAGCACAAGGTTGCGTCGACGCAAAGACAGTGCGCGCACGCCGCCGCCCGGGCTCTTCCCCTCCTCCGGTTCATTCATTCTACGTTCGACGGAGGTAACGCGTGGTTGTGCGATCAGATCAGTGCGATCAGATCAGTGTCAGACGACACTGCATCGCAACAACTGGCGACAACGCAACCATATCGACATTTTGTCGGTACCGCAACGCAACTACAAAAAGCTGCAGCGACTCTATTCACACGTAACCACTGCTCGACAGCATTTTGTCGTTGCGACGTGGTGTGGTTGTGGTACGTGTGAACAAGCCCTAAATACATGCACGAAGTTAACTTTATAAACAACTCAACTGTAGTCGCCGTCCGCGGCCGGCGCTGGCTTGACACCGTCTATCATCCACTAATTACCGCTGAGAATGTGTATCTGCAAACAGTACATTGCTGGCGATCTACCCGTACTCTGAAATCGATACTTATTATGTCTTACATCTATGCGATAATAATAATGTTGACAACGAAATTAACTTAGTAATCGAACAAAATATAATTTACTCTTAGCGATCCCAGCGTCGAACCTTTTTTGTCAAATGGACAGTCCCTAGCGTCCTTTTACTAACTGTCTAGCTTCATACGGACAGATCGTGCTACTTATACTGTTACGACAACTCGTTACAACCTTGTTTATTTAATGTTGTGTGTTTGGAGTTCAAGATAAATCGGTAGTCGACGGCAGAACTCCTTTAAAATTGGTAACATTGATCTGCGACCGCTTAAACTCGTATTATGCTGATAATTTTAAGATTGCATAAAATACCAGAAATTACACAACTCGTATAATTCACTTTAGCTGACTCAATTTAAAAGTTTGATTAACTATGTTAAGTACAAGTAATCCAGCTGTGGAAGTTACGTCTTCATAACTGCGAATGGTGAGGTCCGGCTTCCGTGCCGCAGCCATTTCGTGACTTGCGACGTGCGCCATGCGTTATGCGTCATGCGGCTGCGGCTGGCGGCTGGCGCGCGGCCAACTAGCACCGTGGCGTTTGCTCTATCATCCAGTAATTACCACGTACGCCATGTATCACGTCGCATCGATACATTACCGCTAAGTGCACGGATCGCTGTGCGGAATATATTGCGCAGTCGTCAGCTGCTTGCAATGCTGCGGTCGGTGCGCAGAGGCCAATGCAAAGCGCTCAGGCGAAGTGCCATAAATGTCGGAGGATAATTAATGTTGTGTTCTCTGGTGCTCTGTTTAGGTGTTTCATTAAGCCTGAAGCACTATTTTACATACATTTTATACAATTTTCGGTTATAATTTCTTCAAGATATTTAGTTACTAAACATTATGAAGTTTAATGAAAATACTATAGTCTATAATATTTTCCGAATGTAACCTCTACTGACAGACAAACAGATACAACATGTATGAATCATAGAGGATAATATGCAAATCTAAAACCCTATACTCACACAAATAGACCGATAAAACTGTATAGCAGCTGCCGCCTCGTTGCTCCGATGGTCGCAAGATTGAGATTTAACTGCCCCTAACGCGACATTCATTGATACTGGAACGTGATCTCACCCGTCGCCCGACCATCCCCCCTGACGGAACTGGTTGTACTATCTTCAGCGAACTTCTTATGAGATGCCGCTAACTGATGCAACTCTCATTAGCTTCATGCCGTGGCATTATTAGTCCATTTCAACAATGATAGCACGATTTTTTGACAGAAGCGAAGTTAACGTTTGAATGTTGGTTTCTTTTATACAAGAGCCAATCATCTGTTCTCAGGAAAACTGGAAGATTAATAATATTTACCAACAGGACTAACTAATACTTATTCTTTTTAACACCTAATACTAACAGGACCTCCGTTAGTAAGTTCTAGTCTACGTTTGTTACGACAAAGTTATGGTGGCGCTGCGAGTTCGTTTGCTGTCCTTATCACATAAAAATAACATTTGGTCACAGAAGAACTCGCTGTTTCTAGTTAGTTATAACAATACGGCCAGCCCGTGGCTCCTTTTAACTCTCTACGAGTTACAGTGGCCTTTTCGACAACAGATTTTCCCGTAGTTTTTTGCCATTGTATTGTAAATTTACACTTGAACACATCCACTGACAGGGAAGAATCACGTGACAAGTATATAGTTATATACCGATCGTAATCCAGCGATGTAGTAAGCGATGCCAACAATACAGTCATTTTAATAAAATCGAACAATGTTGTATTTCATATTCCTTGTAACATTACTTCAGAATACTTTTAGTTATTAATGTTTATCGAATAGTATCCAGTGATACGATTCCAAATCCAAATACCAGCATCGGACACAATGCACTCTCGTAGTATCCATTGAAATCATAGGTACGGGGAGCCCTATTCAGATATATTCGCTATTGGAATCTATTCAAATCGGATCATATAAAAGTGCTATCGATCGGTTTTCGATTCGAGCATATCCGAGCATCGCGTGGACTTAGTGGCAGGTTGGAGTGCTGCCAGAGATCTTTTTAACGTTCCATTCATGATTATCATCTTAAGATTAATAATGATTTCTGATGTGTTGTGATTTTAGCGTGGTATTATTTGCTGTAAGATTTATTTATTTGACTTGTTGATAACTAATAACATCATTTATTACGAGTATTATAGATACGCAACTTCACTTTACGGACAATTACTATTAAAGTGAAATTAATAGACTATTTGATCAAGTACCATAGAAAATATCGCAAATTTTTACGGAGATACGACGCTGCAACGCATCAACTCCTTTAATGCTTAGCAGATTGCCATATAAATTGTCCCTGAGTTCGTATTTTAGTTCGGAGAATATTGAGATAACGGTGAGGTAGGTATTGTTAATATTACCTGCATGAGGTATTATCTTTTTTACAAGGCTCTTAAAGTTTAATCGATCGATTTTCGATTTGTCCCGCAATTATCACAAAGTTTGCACTCGCTCGCGCGGCGCTTGGAGAGCCGCCAGCATTCAGCAGCTGCGCTGATTGATTCATGATTATTATCCTCTCCATATCCTTATGAAGTTATATTATTGGCTCTCTTGACAGGATCTTATTACAAGCATTTTTTGAAAAAAATGGTGACTACAAATCACGTGATGTTGTTAAGATTTTATACATCCAATAAATAAACAACTTCTATAATGTAATTTACCTCCAATTTTATGGCATTTTTGGCGAGTACCTACCTTAATGGTTTCCTAAGATTTCATGTACATCAATTTCTTCAGTTCATTGTCTTTTGTTAGAATTCTATTCAGTTCGCAATTAGCAAATATCGTTATCACGCGGACTCATTTATAATTACTCTATCATTATCAATAAGTTTAAATCAATACATTTTTATATCAAGTTATAATAGTTTTTAATTTATCATATTAGCTAACATTCTAAGGATACACAACCCTTACATTCCAAAACCAGTTTCTTCCAGCTAAGACCCAAGTCTATGGCATTTCTAACTACTTTCTCTAGTTAAGAAAGCTGTAGATAGACTGCTATGATGCGCTCTGTCTGTGTCAATGAAATAATAACCGTTCGCTGTGATTATATTGTTTCAGTATTATAATCCCTTTACGTAGACACTATCTCAACGAGATTGCGTAAACTTCAAACAAATTAACGACGGCATGACGATTAAGTCTGTTGAACTTATTTCATCCTCCCGGCTGTACCCGGTTATACCCAGCTGTACCCCGCTGTACAACGGACAAGACAAGGACGGCAGGTGCATCTTGTTTGACATCGCTCGGCGCTGACTTATCCAGTTTGCGTGTTTCTTGGTGTCGTATCTTCACCTGCCCAATTAATTACTCTTACTGGTATACAATCCCCCTTCTTTGTTGGCCGAAAATATATTGAGGGGTAACGGTGACGGGTGAGGGGTAACAGAGTTTACTTATCAGATAACCCATCTGCTGACGACATAAAACACTCCCATTCCCGCAAGAAATGCGGATATCATCAGAATGAAGACAACCCGAGTTAGTGACAACCTGTAAGTTTATTACATGTGGCATGTAAGCTAGGGAAGCTTCCAAATGGGCTACTGAGTCGACAAGTAAGTTAATTAAATATTTATTTTATTTGTTTATAAATATCTTAATAATCTTAATATATCTCATGGGAAAATCTCATGGTTATCAAAAAGGCAAAAAGAACAGGTGGAAGCTGTCCTCGTAACACTCGATCTTTTAGGCGTGGCGCGTGGCGTGTGGTGGTGACGTACATTACACATGACCTCCATGCAACACACACCACACTCGATCAAATTGTTATGATCGATTTGACAAGTAGATCGAGGCCAACCTCGGCGCGGTACTGTTAGCAATGTGTTAGCATTAGGGCGCATCTCTACTTATCTAGAGAATTACATCCAATAATATTTTTAAGAAAAAATAACTCAATCGTATAGTATTAAAATTAACCACGGTTAGTCAAAGGCTTTTATCATTAAATTATAAGTACGTTTCTTGGAATTACCCAGGTATATTTTCTATTCTATTAAAGTGAAACTTTTATTACATCGTCTCAAACTTTTTGGTCTGTGTGTCCAAAAATCGCCAAAATTTGACCTCGTAAATAGTAAACTAGAAAACATACCTAAGAAATTTATAAGACAAGAAAATTATCACAAAAAGTAACTAATAAAACTTAAATAAATTATGGAAAATTTGCACTGTGAATATATTGTTATTCGTGAATTTTGTGATTTTCACGACTAAGATTATTGGCAGCGATCCTGCCTGCAAAGCGAGGGGTCTCGGGTTCGATTCCCGACTGGTTCAGATATGAAATATTTATACTCGGATCATGAGTGCTATTGTGATTGCGTTTATTTATTTATTTATTTTAAATTATACAGAATACATAAAATAATCTGACAGGTTTCTTTTAATTGTATATGTTGTATTTTTATTGCAATTAACTATTGACCTGTGCAAGGCATCATCGATGATAGATATTAATGACAAGAAGGTATCAAGGATGATAAGAAAGCAAAAAACCAACAAACGCCATGGTTCAATCTTAACGCTTTCTATTTTCTTAAATCAATTGTGTCGTATACTGTGGTCATTAAAGGCTACTAGTCATTTGGTCATATTACAAGGCTCTAAATTTATTATTTACACAATGAATTGTACAAGAAACCGTGTAACAAAGTAGAATACAGTTTGGGGTATAACTACATAATTAATAGCGGCGTCCGGCGAGGCGCTCACGTAGGCACTTGTATTCAAGTTTTTATTTATTATCGTTTGCACCGAGCGCTTCCTACAACATTCTTATGAAATAGGCTTTGAAATATTCTCAATTGCCAATCATTTGTTAGTAAATTGTGGTAGTGCCAAAAAAGGTTCCTGCCTCGATTAGGACTCTCATTCAAACAAACGTCAGTCGTTTCTAAAATATCAGGAACTAGACGTCAGTTTGTCGAAACGTCAAAACAGGAGTTGTATGCAAGGCAATTCGTGTTCATGAAAATATACTCCAGACAACCAATTTAACTTTACTGATAATATAATAAAATATTTTTGTAACATATAGGAACATACACAGCATTTCGATGCAGCAGAAAGTTTAATAATCATTCTATATGCGAGCAGAGTATCGTATAAAATTATTTTCGAAATAGTTCTCTTTCATGACCTAAATAAATTAATGAATCCTCAGAAGCTTTGTTTTGCCAGCATTTAGGCTGCAGCCGGCTCCTGCTTCGTACGCCGGACCAGAGGATAATTATCTCTCATTATTAGAGCGCGGGATTGCGATCCGAGTGGCGCTTGCAGTTGGTCCGGCGGACCGTGACTCATTACCGTATGCGGCTGCCGACTGCCTCCACTGTGCTAGTGAGGAGGATGCACTTTCTAGTTAGTCGACGAGTCGACCACCTGTTATATAATAGGTATTACAATTGGTGTTCCTACCCTACATTAATGTCTGATGACTGACACATTAAGTGTATGCATACTGATGCATAGTGTTTTCATTTACATTCACAGATTTTGTTTCGTAATTATTCTTATGCTATTTATTTAAACTGTAATTTGGTAATAATTTGTTTGTTTTACATTAAGTTAGTACCTATTTATCGTAATATGAATAATAATAATACAATATAATTTTGATATAAATAAATAATGATGTGATTGTACAGTCATATTGGTCACGACACCTAATTAAGTATTTTTTTATTTATTTAATACAAACAGATTTACAATTATGTACTTAACTTATGAAGCTTTACATAAACCGTATCGGTTTGTCCGCAGGCTTGTTAGCCTCTAATACAAATTACAAAGAGATAGAATGTTACTACTATTGCTAGACAATCTTAAAACAAAACAGAGTCACAGAGGACACAGTGAAAAAAATATCGAACCCAAACCTCCGAACATCAAACAACACTACATCGACACAGTTTGTTTCTACACTAATGAATAAGGGAATTTTGTGTGATGTTTTTGATCGTTAAAAATTTCGCTAGTGAAACTTTTTCCCGAAGCGCCGAAGTATGTCTTTCATTTTTAAGTGCACAAGTTTAAAACTTGGCATGCTCGTGACTTGTTTATGAACAAGGCAGCCGGTCGGAGCTAATTTAGGAGTTTGCACAAGCTCAATATAATACGCAGCGTAACGCTGTTTGGTGAGCAGATATTTGCGCCACATGTTACCGACCGCAAGACGTATGGCGCTAGCGCTCGGCGCAAACACTCGATATGTGTGCCTTGTGTGCCTTCCCACCTCCTGCATTACCCCAATTTGGTTGATAATACACAGGCAAATATTTGTCCTCTCGCGCCAACCTTCGATGTTGTAAAATAGAGTACCCATCAACAAATTGGACTTTCAAATGCTTTGCCCGTCATTCCTATCCGTGTAGAATGTTATTCACATCGGAAAATCTTTCAGGTTTTTAATAGAAATTTTATAATAACATATATTAACATATATTATATATTGTCGTGTAGCTTCCAAGACATGAAACTAACTCCGAAATGACCTAAACCGACCACACTAATATAAGACACTTAATTGTTTATCTGTGTGTTACGTTTAAATATCATACAAAGGTAAACACACAACTTGTATCCCATGTACTAATAGAAAGATCAAAACAAATCGCTAGATGTCGAGGGGTTTGAGTGGCCAGCGCACTCTTCACATAATATTTGTTCTAGTTGACGTGTCGCAGTCGGCATAATATTTTCGTTCTGAAAATTCTATTTCAACGGACTCATTGGAGTGAATTAGGTTAAGGGTGCGAATGGTGTAAATGTATAAAAGTTTGCGTTTGAAATACATTTTGCTATATTTTGTAATTAATGACTTTGCTTCCATTGCATTGTAAGCGATAATTAAGATAGTTTGGACTGCATCAATATGTAATAGGTAATTAGGCAACTAATTCGGTGAATTATAATTCAAATAGTCTGGAGTGAAATCCTGCGCCTCATTTACTCACGATGAATGATCTACTAAATTGGACGACGGTAAAAATATTTTATTATTTATTTATAATTTCCCACATAATGCTGTGATTTCCAATGTGAGAGTTATTGACAACAAACACTTTTCTAGCATCTCTAATATTTATATATTCTGCCATCCAGACAACCTAAATCAACATTAATCTGTACCAAAACAAACTAACGTCCATTCGTTTATTAAAATAGTCATCCTCGCTTTTCAAACAAATTATTATGCCAATTTTGTATTTATCGATGTTTTCAATAAATAACAAGCAGTCTCTGTGCACATGAAGATAATAAATTACATGGGAGACATTATCATTTCGAAACAAACGTAAATATGTCTCTGGTGAATTCCTAATACGTGAATATACAGGAAAAACACATTTAGTAATTCAGCCGGCTACGCAATAAGGGAAAGTTATAAAGCCCTCGCGATTACAATCAAATTTTATCCAGACGAGAGGCTCGGAGTACGAGCCGGTCTCGGGAACAACTCATAACTCTTAGCGGTTGCGGGTATTACTAATTAAGCAATCTTTACGATGGGATCATAAAGCTGTTTGATATACTTTTTAATTTTTATCTAATGGTTTATGAACATAATATATTTAACTTTCCTTTAATAGTTCTTTTTAACTTTCAGTGTAACAATTTTACTAGTAAATTATAAAAGTAACTAACGGGCATGTTTTCTCGGCACGCGATAAGAGTGTTAGTGAGCTGTCGTTTGAATAAAGCTTTTTTTTATTACGTTTAGTGATCGACTGAGTAGGACCACAGGCTCGGGAAGATATTGGATGGAGACGGCTGGAAGCAATTTTCATAATCAGTTGTGTGCTTTCAACTATTAAGGAAATAAATACATCAAAAATTTCATGCAATCTTTATATTATAATAAATATTGGCTTCAGCCTATTAACAGTCTGGGCACTACTGGGCATGGTTATCTTCTACTGAGAAGGCCTAGAGCATACTTTAGAATGATAGAGGGTCAGTGACCATAGGGTAAGTGTCGAAGGTTTTCAAGTAGCCTGAAGGACTGCGGCATGGCCACATAGACCGATGGCTTTACGGGTTCCAAAGCACGTCCGCGCTCAAGGTACAACCGACTGGGCCCGCTGTTGCATCTCATGGGATCGACGCAAGCCGCCGCCGCGTCGGGCTGTGAGCGCTACATTAGTCTAGATTAGAATGTACTGAATACGAAATGACCTAGATACGATTTACAAATGTTTGCCAATCAAGCAGTTACTAGCACTAGCACATGAGAAATCGTGAATATACTAATTATAATTTTTTATTATTATTTATTTCAATAGCAGACAAAACATTTATTTCAACCTAAAAATAGAATATTCATATTAATTTGTAGCTCGCAAGAATAAATTCTGCCTCGAAATAAAAATATATCCTCCTTAGGAACAAACCCATATTACGGATACAGGAAGGATTACTTAAATATGTTTTTTGATTTTCTGAGTAATATTTTTATTGATTTTCGTGTATTATTAGTTTGACTACGTCAATATTCCCAACACGCCTGTAGGGATCTGATCTTGTTATTATTAAAAGATATTACCTTCTTAAGTGCCAAAGTGTAAGCAACTTCCGGCCAAGTTGGAGGTATTAGCTTCAAATAAAATAAACAAGGGCAATTCCCACTGACATAAATTCATTTAGCAAAATAAATATGTATTGAAGGCGAAAGTTCCAGAGACAAGTCTTCATTTACGAGGCATTTGGTAGATTTGCGAATTCATGCTTAAAATTACGCCAACTTCTGGGAAGTTCAACAAACTTCTGTTAACTTTTATTTTGAGTTCCCCCATTGTAAAATAATGTGATATTGACTTAACTTGTTCGTCTCGATCTTGAGATCAACTCGAGTACATTTAATTTTAACACAAGTTAGAGTTGATTAACATATCAAAGGGTTTAGTTTTATACTTCAATCCACGCCGTTTTTGTTGGGGCCCGCGGGGGGGGGGGCACATGCCGTACAAAAGACATGAAAGGATGGAAGTGACGGAAAGTTATACAATTATCATCAAGCGGAAACTCTGACCGGGTCACATTCGGATATGTCCATTTTTACAAGGCCTTCGACACTCAAAACGACTAGGTTCCGCTTAGCTTTCATGTCATGATTAAATATTTTAAATATTTACTTTTATTTTATTATTTTTATTTACTTCCAAGAAAAGTTTTACATCACTTGGATTATATTCCATTTAATTAAAACCCGAATCTAGAGTAATGTCCACGTGCTTTCTACAATTCTAATTTAATTCAACAGTTAATAAATTGTACAACGCCAAGTTTTAAACACAACTAAACTATAGTACGGTACCATCCCGAACTGATTCCGCTCCGTATTGTAAAACTATCATTTAATACTATTTTGTAGTTACGTTAACGTAGTTAATAAATTAGTATAACAAGTTTTTAAATGAACTACAATATCTATTCATTTGATCCAAAAGATACATAAAATATGGGATGTAATTGTTGGTTCGAAAAACTTGTAAGTCATTCTATAAAGAAACTGTTTTTCATCGGAAGCATAACTGTGTAAAATTTAATTTAAAAATTGTCGCGGAGAAATGAATGAATGGAGAATGAATTACACAATGAAAAATGTATACAACTGACATCTCAGTTAAAGTGTTGCCTTCGATATTTTCTGCTTCTTCTCAGAATTCATAAAACATTTTACAACGCCTGCATAATTCCGCTTTTGATGATATAAGCAACAGGCTCCCTACATTGTGAGCTACGACGGTCTACGGCGCTACGGAATTACGGCGTAGCACGCCTACATTGTAGCACTGCCATAAAGAGTAACTAGCAATACTAAAAAATATTATTTTGTAGGTTCTTTTTCTTTTATAGCCTCAAAGCGATCGCTCGATGGCCGGCGGTTTTTTGATATGAAAAGATACTAAGAAAAGATACTAACGGAGGAGCATTATAATATATAAAATCTAATGTTTCTATCGGATTTTCCATTTCGTTAATGTTACGAGGCTGTATATTAAGTGCATAATAGTTAAGTAAAGATGAAGTTCAACGACCGTAGGTTCTCGGCGCCCACGGGCGATAACTTTCTGAAGGTTCCATGAATTGTTTACGTGTTTTTTTTGTGCGTGTTTTCATTTATTTGCGTTTAAGAAAGCAATCTAAGGAACATTTCGTATGGCCCGGACGTGGTTCCTCTACAATATGCTGCTGCTGCGTTTGCTTTTTATGATACATAACTTGGATATTTTTTTGTAATTCAATTATGTTAAGATTGTTTCAGCGGGTTACCAATAAGCAATATAAAATTAAAAATCTTTTGCCACACACATATGATATTTTGTTGATGTTTCCATATTGGGTTGTTGTTTCCATTTTATACTCCCGTCACTGCATCTAGTGTTATCTACAGGCGTCATGTTATTTGATGGAGATAGTAAAAACTTTATTCCACGTTCAATAGACTTGCTGCGGCGATGTTTGCTATCAAATTGAACGTTTTCCTATTATCTCTGCCAGCTAAGATTCTTCTACTAATATTTTTTTTTTTCTTTGAAAATATTGGAAATAGAAGCTTCATACATACATCGTGGGCGTTGGAATAATTTGGTCCACAAAAAGTGTAAAAAGAGTTCTCCTTCAGGGCTAGCGTCATATTGGCGATTCCTCTGGTGTTGCTCGTGTCCATCGGGTGGCCTCTCTGCTTTGACGTCAGCCCTTCAACCTTTTAGTTTGACTTATTTATTATCATGTAAACAGTAAGTTATTTATTTTAAAAATCTTCGGGCGCTCTGATAAGTCGTGTGAGTCATTCGCCATCATCGCACGGATGACAGTTATTTGTATCCAGCACACACCATTATTTTCAAATCGTACTTGTACTAACTTACTAGAAATTAACTATCATAAACTACATAATTTAATTCGAAGAATTGACACTAGAAAATTGACTAATTACTTAGTTGTATGACTGCAATCCCACCTGATGAGAAGTGGCGATGACGGCTGGTTCAAAGTTCTGCTTTCATGGACAAGTTTCTTATGACTACTGTATGTAGTGCTTGTACTCTGCTGAAGCATCTCAATCCATTTATTGTCACCCACCACGCCGTTGTACTCCCCCACTCCCCTCCCCCGCTGCCGCCGGTCACATGCACTCCGATAACTTCATATTGGTGATAAATGAACACCGCATGTGCTTCGACAACACTATAACGAACAAAATCTGTGTTAAAATTTGTCGGACTTACTTTTAAAACTTAGGCGCCGGCCACACAGAACAGACGCAAGACACGGACCCGTCGCAGTCGCGGCGCCCGTTTAATCTACTTTCATACAAAATGTATGCAGCCGTCGCGACGTAAAACATACAGAAACGACGGGCGTCCCGTCTTTTCTGTATGTAAAAGACGCGACTGCGACGGGTCCGTGTCTTGCGTCTGTTCTGTGTGGCCGGCGCCTTAGGATGATTGATTAAATTTACCGCGACATTTTACGGCGCTCTGGTATTAAATTTCGATGTAATCGTAATTTTAAAACGATTTAAATAAAATTTTCTATGAAATTCATTGAAAGGTTTTGTACATAGCATGGAAGATTGCATTGTTGTTCGCCACCATTACATTGAGGATCATTCACGAAACTGAATAACTGGTTTTTATGTAGCGTTTAGGATTTTATTAATAGGATGTTGCCATCAGCTAAAACCCTTTTTAACCCACGTCTGTACCGATTGGCTGGAGCCGCCAGGACCACCACCACCTCAGCTACTTAGGCAGATATTTTTTTGTAGATACATTTTTTCTTGAAAATACTAAACCCAGCCGATTTTAAATAAAAATTTCAGGCACAAGATATCCATGGCCATGTCAACTTTCTAATTGCATTGCCAAATAACGCGTCATCTTCATCCCGTGTACAGAATTTTCAGAAAAAATACATATTATTAACTTAACTCGTCATTTCATAATATATTAACAAAGAATTTCACCAGTGCTTACAGTAAGATCGAACACCAGCGACCTGTCAATCAGTGTGTTTCAACTGCAGTGCAGAATAATAAAATTCAATCATCTGCATTTCATGGGTACTGGATTAAAACCGTCTCTAGGATTGGTTTGAAGCTAATAGCTGTTTATTCCTGTTTCACCTGCTATTCTTTATTCCTGTTTCACCTGGTGCTGGTAGTAATTTAAAGTGGTTACAGAAGGTCACTCTGGAGGAGTGGAGAAGTTTATCAAATCTGAGGATCATCATCGTAAATGTACTCGCATATCATTTATAATGAAGGGGCAACTTTAGGTGTCGAAGTAAAATTCTGATGTATTCGTGCATAATGTGTAGGATTAACCCGATTTCTTATTTACACCCTCATTCTAGAATCAACCGTGAAACACGAAAATAATATAAATAATTTAACGAGCTTCGGTTGAAATAACAGCTTTCCTGCAACTATTTGCTTAGCAGAAATCGGTGATGCCTTTGATGTGTATGCCACCAGATGGCTCGTTTTGTCTTTTATCGCTCGCTTTCATAAAATATTATAAGTGTTGTATACAGAAATACTCAGGAATCGATGGAAGATATTTCCCTCCGATAACAAATCCATGACTACAAATCGAATAGGACATTAATGTGGTATTAAATATCAAAATAACACAAAACAATAACATAAAAGATCGCGAAATAAGTTGCTTCTCATTTTGTAGAGAATAGCTAATAGTGACATCGAGTTGCCGTTTACATTACTTATGGACGATAACACATATCGTTAAAATGAACGAGCGGCTATTAGAGGCCACGCCGTTGCGATCCACGACCTTACGCCGTTCACATACGGTTCGATTTTAACTGAACTCTAAACGCGGACATCGAACACAGATCATAGAGAGCAATGGAGATATTGATCGCAGAAAAATATACAGGATAGAAAAGAAAATGAGTTCTGTTTATACTATTAATAGGATTTTGTCTCGTATTAAGATCTTAAGTACAATCACGTGTACAGGAAATTGTATTAGTTTCTTTGTTTACGTATATCTTATAAGATATAAAAGCATAAGAAGCATTAGGATGAATTATCCCATAGAGACGAATCCAACTGATATATTATTGTCAAATGGCTTTTTATGATACAAAGTGGATTTCGAACTTTGGTTAACAGACGGAATATCCGCTATTAAAGATTATTTCTTGGATATTAAAATAAAGAACTAATCAAAGCATTTTTTTATCTTATAATATTATAATGGTTGTATTTTTATTTACACATGGCACAGTGCAAAACATTCATTCATGAGATAAGCATCCTAAATATAGGAGAATAGGGGAGAAAGTACCAAAAAATAAGCAAAGGACGTAACTCGTACACAAAATGAACGAGAGACGGAATGCTATAGTGTTGTACCAGCCGCAGCCGGGACACGATCCAGAAGACTTCATTACCCCGCGACAGTACATCACTCGGCGTCACGTCATGACACGTCGGCTTCATTTCTCTTATGGGAAACCAATATACGGAAAGAACTCATTTTTTGCACGAATGGAAAACAAAATAACGTTTATACTTTTTCAGACATCGTTTTCTTTTCTTCAATGTAAATATTTACTTCTTTTGGTAGAACATGCAGCGTGAAGGATTCTTTCCCGGGATGAGTAATGGGATATTTTTTTAAAAGTTCCTGCTACTAGTAGCAACTTCTGAAAGTAAATTGTTACATATTGAACAACATAATAATTATATCCAAACAGTTTTAACAAACAAACACGAGATGCATTGTCACCGCTTCATAAGTTAAATTGATATATTGGTTTACTACATAAAATTAGAAATGTGGCAAATTTACATATATTTTTTTCATGATCATTTAACTTTTTGATAAACTTATATCAACCCTTATCAAGTCCGATAGATGTATGTAGTAATACGTGATGACATCCATTATGTCTCCTGTCACCCGCGCCACTCATTCATGCCAAATAAAATAAAACATTTCTGGTATAACCACAAGTCGAAGAAAATAAACACGCATCGGCCGTAAGTAACGATGCTTTTGTTTGTGCGATATACTCGTCAACAAAAGATCCATCTGACTTCATTATGTAAGAGGGGTCATGCCATGAGGAGGATGTCATAGTCATTCCGGTGGTTACAAAAATGGAGATAAACAATGTTTTAACTATTTATGTAATCTTATATTATTTAACTACTTATTATTTCATATAAGGTTCCGTGCTGCAAAACTATCCAGAAAAAGAAAAATTTGGGATAAGATCCCATTCAAACCCTTGTAATTTGATCTGGTGGAGAGGTTAGTGGCCAACCTGAGTGTCGGAAGTTTTCAAACTGCCCGAGGGTCTCTGACATGGCTTAACGACTGTTATCTTATGATAACAACCAGGACCAAATCCTTTACGTGCCCTCCAAAGCACGGAAACGCTCAAGAATTTTTTGCCACTAGCGGTCACCAATCCAACTACCTACGACCGCGCGCGCTGTTGGTTAACTTTTTCGATCATTTAGGATCGACGCAAGCCGCTGGGCTATGAGCGCTTCATACAATTTAATAATACACTCTTTTTTAAAATTATAAAATAAAATCAAAATAATTTAGATACATTGGTTGCCTTTAGACGGTGATACTTGTAGGGTTTGTTTTTGCAGCATAATTTATCTCGAGATGCCTTTGATTATTGTTATAAGCTAGTGTTTCGCTGCCAGATAAATTCCACAAGATAGTTAAACATTCTCCATAACAAATAATATTTGTTAAGTAAATGCCTTCCCCGCACGAGATCCACTCATAAGTTAAGTAGATGCAAATAAATAAATACGTCATTCGAATGAAAAAACGGTACATTGTGAATAGAACTTGGCATACAAGAGTTTATATCTATCAACTCATTATTACTCTTTAGCATAATACACGTAACTAATACACTTGATCGAAGATATTTTTACATTTTATATTGTACATTTCGAAGTAAGATAAATTCAAATAATACAATTATTGAGTCACTTGACGCGTACAAACTTCCTGATCCGTGATCCTTTAAAAATGGGTTGCTTATAAAATACATTATTATATTACAACTAAATATTATGATCGTTTATAGAAATTTAAGTTTAAAATTTATATCGAAATGCTATTGACAGTACACGTATAGCGCTCTTTAGGACGCTATTGTCTTTAACTTTACGCTACATGATATCTTAAACTAGCTCATAAGATTCTCGAGGATTTCACGTGAACAATACATTCGCGACTTTGTGTTAATTCACAACAAAGTTTAATTTCAAGTGCGCTGAAGCATGTTTGGGCGTCAAGAGTCAGGCGCATCTGTCCTCTTCAAATAAGTTCCCAACTTGCTCTTAAGCATTCTTCATGTCTCACGAACTCTCGAGACAGCTGCACGAAGGATTGAATACTTACAAATGTTTTGGACATTGTCTTTGTTCAATACATCGTTGTGTTGTTATTGTCAGTATATGCGATCAACGTTAGTTTTGATGGCTAGGTTTCTTCCATGCCATTCAAGCCGAGCTAATCGTCATTACCTAGTTATTCTTCTAATATTAAAAATGTGAAAGTATTTGAAGAGGCTTAGATGCTTATAAGATTGTTCTTTTATCACGCGTAACGTTGTAAAGATTAAACAAGACCAAATTCAGGACAAGAACACAGGATACATTTTACCCCGTTAGTATGGAACATGGGATGACTGGGACGTTTGTATAATTGTGATTTCGTTTTGTGAAACTATCACGGATGTGGATCAGGTACAAGTTCAGTTTAATTCGATCCTAAACTTATTATAAAGGCTTGTTACATAACATCTCAGATGCTACCTTGGACCCTTACTAATGAAGTGTTTAGTTACAGCCTCTTATGTAACCTTGTGAACGATGACAAATAGGAATATATCAAATAATTAAATTATTTGTATACATCCATATTTAAAAATAATCCCCATACCTTGAAGGCATACGCGTGAAAAATATGAAATTGACGTTAACAAATGCTCTCAGCAAACATAAAGATCCTTTTTGATCAGTGGAAGTTTCCATCCCCAATCCCTATTATAGGCATAAAAAATACATATTAAATATGAACTCTCTGAACGGATAAAATATATTAAATTAGTCTCGTATGTGATCCTCACAAAGAGACTCCCGCCCTTATTATGTAATCTTTTAGCTTTAATATGGAGAACAAGGTCGCCAAGCGAGCGAATCAAAAATAGGACTCGGATAATACGGTAAGGAGTAATGTTCTTTGAGGGCCATTGTTGTATTTTACTTATTTCTTTATTTATAGCGACCAGAAATCTTTCAGCGATACAGTAAAGGATTCACTAAAAATAACAACTAAATTTCCTGATTTGTTGGTAGTGATAGTTCCAGGTGTTAGAGAGATTGATATTAGACGATTATTGTCACTTTATTTTGTAAACATTGATTACTCAATCGATTTACATACTTGTACCTTATCAGACAATATTTTCCCTCAAAAAGCATTTTAACATGATCTACTTAAAAGGTAACAAACTACTATTGAAACGATTAACTCTATCACAATGCATTACGATTTGATTCTTTGTGAAAACTGAAGTCGAGTATTCGTCAGTACAATTTAAGAAACTTCTTCCTACAATCATGATCTGTAACTGTCCGTAAGTAGTAACATGAAAGGCGTCGACAAAAGTGTCAAAGGTAAAATGTGAAAATGAGTAAAAGTGATCAAAAATCACCGTCGAAATAGTTATTAAAACCTTTACTGAAAGTTCAGTAAGTGCGGACCTCCCGACGACATATCCGAAGGGCGGCCGGTCCCAAGTGTCGAAGTGTCTCGGGTCGCGCTGACAACGTCTCGAGCGCAAACTTGGAGCTTTCCGAGCGCTATTATCGCAAACTTCCTTCCGCGGCGCACTAATCAAAACTTGCCGACTTGTTCTCATTAACTCAAAAGAGATGGATGAACTGGACCGGTGCCGCGGTGCTCTGTAATACGGTGCTTGCTTCTTCGCCAGATCGTACTATGTCTCTTTAATTGACGTGAAAATACTTGGTAATTAGTTTGAGGAACAATAAGTGATTGAACAAGCAGTGCAATGTTAAGGCCGTCGCGAGTTATTATAAATAAGTGAAAGCTGAAGGACAATATAATGAGCACTGTAGAAGAGGCTAATTAAAATACATATATGTGACAAATAAATTTACTAAAGAAAATAAAATATTTTAGAATAAAATATTAATGTGAGGTAACTTTGCCAATAAATTATGGTCGAACTTCGCCAACACACGGTACAGTCACTTATAAGTTATAACCGTTGAATGGCAATTTATGGGCAAAGACCTAATGCTAAGATTCTCCGACCTGTTTTAATTCTTTGGGGATATGATACGTATGGATATAGGACGGGTACACCTAATTATTCCGTAATGATACAAATAATATTATAGCACATTATTAGTACAAAGTAAGATGTAGATGTATATGCAACTGTTGTATTTTATCTTCAACAGTATTCTAGGTGAGATGTTGTCGCCGTCTGGGTATCACTTTGCGTCGGTTAATCCATTAGCCAGCGCACCATCCGGCGAACTAGATGTAATCACTTAATGAACGCTGGAGCAGAGCCGGCCGCAAAGGGTTTGGCCTCGGGTGAGGATGTTCTTCTGTTCCGTGGCGAGTAATTTGATGATGAATGATGGCAGAGATGAAACTGAACATGTAATTGACTAAAGTCCTATACTCCTAATATTGTGAAACTTTATGAAGATGTTTCGATGTTTATATTTTTATCACACGTTAAGCGTTGTACGGTTTATAATGAAACTTGGGCACATAAAGTTTATGTCGGAGACAAGATAATTCTTGACAAAAAATAATCGACTACAAAATTAGGGATAACTTAAAATCTATTCGGACAAGCACCAGCTTTTAAATATAAAAAGAATCATCAAAATCGGTACATCCAGTAAAAGTACATATAAAAATACAGTTAAATTGAGATCCTCCTCCTTTTTTGAAGTCGGTTAAAAATAGGGTAAATTTTATCCCGGATATGTGTTCCACAGGGATAATTGGGACGTTTATATGTTTGTGATTTCGTTATATGAAACAAATCTTCCACGGGCGAAGTCGCGAGTGTATAATAAGTTGAATCCTAAAAATTTTTTTTTTTTAAACGCTTTTATTTCAATAATGTTTAGTTTATAAAATTAGCTACAAGTTGTGAAAATTTCAAGTCTCTACGTAAAATAGAACATAGAGAATTATGCGTCTAAAGTCTGAAAATCGTTTTTTTTATTTTTTAATTTAACAACAAATAAACAATGAAAATTAGTTTAAAATATGATTTTCGTGTATTGTCATCGGAAATACACATGTCTGCCAAATTTCATCAATTTTCATTAAAGGGAAGTCATTCAAATTAACGTTACAAGATTTGATGCTTTGATGCTCCGAAGTGAAGCTAAATAAAAGCGTTTAATAAATTAGTATTTGTTCCTGAATAAATAAGTATTTCTATTAAATTTAACATTCTTGGAAGAAGGAAAGCATTGTATTATATGTACGTTGTAAGTAAGTGCGCTCCTACTCGAAGACTTCACTTTACACTTTCCATCGAGTGGCACTGTAGTCAAGCATTAACTTATAGTAAAGCTAACATATGGCGATAATGGCGGGCTATTAAATGCAGTCTAGCTTCAGCACCCGTCAATATGACAAAAAATCTGATATGCACAAAATTGATTCACTTTGTCTATAAAATATGTGTTTATCACCACGTGATTGACACAGACATTGGCAAACTTGTTCCAATAATGTGAATGATTAATACCAGGAATTGCAAGAACAAGACTTCTATCCCGCCTAACGCTACGATGAGAATGTTGAATAATACCGAGAAATGTATAGAATCCCTGATACTTGAAAGTTGAAGTATCAATAACACGAATCCTATCTTAGTAAGATGTCACAGAAGCCTCAAAGCATATAAATACAAGCAAATGTTGAGACATCGAATCGTATTAGCACCACGCTGTTTGAGTCAACTAAAACTGATAGCCTTCAAGCCAAAACATACTCTAGTTCTCTAGGAATATGATAGCTTACGCAGTATACGTACTTAATCAGCTACAATTACGTCGCAGTTTATTTATAGATACTACAGCTTACTAATTAAAACATTAAACACAAATTACGATAACAGTAATATGACGTATTACAGTTAGTAATTTATGGCAGAACAGCCTTTACACGCTACCACTGGTCTACTACGCAACATTTTTCAGTTGCACCGTAAGTCAAAGTCAAAATATTTTATTCATATAGGTATCACTGATACACTTATGCACGTCATTTTTTGGCTTTTCGGAAGGTGCTTTGTCGTGGAGGAGAAGAAAAGCCTAAAGAAACTCCTCAGAACATCTTTTAAAAAAATATTACAAAAAAAGATAATAATACAAAAGTATTTACTATTCTGAGCGGAACTGGTTGCAGAGCTGGTCATTTCCATGCGTCTTTGTCATTTAAATACTCGTCTATGCTATAATATCCCTTGCTTAACAATTGTGTCTTTACACGTTTTTTGAAAGTTTCTATTGGCAAGTCACGTATTAATTTTGGGATTTTATTATAGAAATGTATACGTATTAAACCCAGTAAACAAGCGATTTCCATGCTTGATTCTTGGTTAGTTTTTAGTGTAATTTTAGTCCAGGCGCGCATTACGGTTTTTCGTCACACCTGGGTTTAGGGTTGCGGACATTTCTATGAGTAGTGATTTCTTATTGACATTTCAATGAAATGAGATCGCCTACCTTCTATTTTGTTACCTATTTACATGTTTGCCCGCGGCGCTTCTGCACACGCACTTTAAAGCCTTCATTATAAAAGAATTCGATTGTTGTCTTTTGTCGAGCGTCGCTTTGTCCTCAGCCCTATACAGCTTCCTTCTGTTTCTTCAAGCGGGATAGTTGCGTGGACCTATTGTCATGATAATTTAATTATCTTAATTTATTTGAATACTGCATTACATTTACAGTGTTACGACTGGGGACATCTCTGACATACAGTGAAAGTACCTTATACCGTCCATACTGAATTATAGTAAAGCATAAACTAAAAGCTCTCCATGCTAATGTTTAAAATTTAGTAAGTCTAGTTATAATTATGTCGAGTATCAACAATCGTACGGTTATATCGACAATAAAGACTTGTAGTCTATTCCAACTGCCTTTAACACACAGCGTAAAGCACTAACTCAAATGGAAACTTCTACGAAGCGAAAATCGACTGGGTAAAGGTAATTTTCTAGAAAAATCCACTTCCTTTAAAGTGCCAACTTAGCACTTGAGTCGAGGCGAGCTGATTAAAAGTATTTCTCATACGCTTGAGTGAAAGCAGTGATGACAACGGCGAATAAAATCGTATATTCAACACCGGCGCACCGGCGCACCTGCCGCTCGCGGCGCGGCGCGGCGCGGCGCCATAAACACGAAACGTCCATTCAGCTGATGGCCAATAAACTTTTCGCAATTTCCGGAGATGATCTACAGAATTTTCTATGACAAAAATATTTCAGTGTTATTTTTCGAGTTGTAGTTTCGCCCCGATGGGAACTCGCGATCGTGACCTTAGATAGTTACCTAACGGCATAAAATTTTACGCTCATTGGTGCGGAGGCTGAGTGGCACATGGCACGCGCGGGGCACGCGCGGGGTACGCGCGGGGCTCGCTATCGCGATCTAAACTTCAGGTTAGGGATATTACCGACCCAAATTATACTCTCAGGAAGAGCATTTGCCAATGTTATATTGGTCGATGTCCGTGGTTGATGGTTGATGAAATATATGTGAGAACTAATATATTTTTCCTGGCAAATTGTTAGGGATTCTTCAGAAAAAAATAATGTAATAAAATTTTATGAGGTGTAAGAAGCATCTTTTATTCATGGTTTCAGCAAACATACGTAATGTTTCATTCTAAGCCTAATGTTCCATTCTAAATTAACCCAAAATCTAGATGGGCCAAGTCCGCGCGAGAAATTTTGGTTCGGTAAGTAATAAAAGTGCACATAGTCGATGAACTGGCGGGTTAGCGGTTGCGTCGGAACTCGTGGACTGGACCGAGGTCTAATTACAAAATTCAGGGCGGTCGGGAGAGTTGATTACGGCCGCAGTTTCCACATTCCGGGGGCGCCGCACGCGCTGGCGCCTCGCCAGTTGACCTGCCCGGAGCCCACTGCGGAATGGACCGAGCGAAGCTCTTTTAACTATTACTTTAAGGGCCTAATTATATGCACTCTAATTGAGTATGCAGCTCCATTCTTGAAGAAGAAGCTGGGCAAGGGAGCCGTTTCCGCGGTCGTTGACGGTCACCGGAACTCCCTGTGTCGGGAAGAAGAAATGAAGTCATAAAGTTTATACATATAAACTTTAAATGTTAATCTGTAAGGTATATAATATAATGTTACAAGCATTGTATTTGAAATAAATAATAATGTGAACAAATTATATGTACCTAAGGTACCTCTCGTAAGGAAGGTTGGCAAGTCCCGGTAACCTATTTGACAGAGACTTGCCGTATGGCTCTCGAGTCCGATAAGTACCGTATCCAGTGCGTCGTATGTAGATGTCTCATTTGCATACTTCCATGCCACTCGCATCAAAGGAATCCTTGCGGGAATGTGTGTCAGCGTTTATTTATTTTTAATTTAATCACTTATTTCTGAAGCAGCTTTAGCTGCGTCGAATAATGATCTATCTTAGTTCTACTGGAATTGCATCGCTCAACGCTATCATAATAATACATTGAATTGCATATGTAAAAATAAATCCATTCATACAAGAATATTAATTTGTATAATTTTCATTTACCAACTAATTTACAAATGCTATATCAGAGAACAATCGGCAATAAACCAAAAGATCGACATGAAAGGTAAAAGTGAATACTGATACGATACAATTTCGTATGATTATATAAAGGTATCAAGTTCATATGTGATAATTATTAACTTCGTAGAATGGTATAGTTTCATAACCCGTCATTCATTATATAAATGATCGCATTTAGTGAAAATGTCAATTGCCTCGTTTAATCACAAACGTTCTAAACGTTTATGAACCAGTTATTTAACTAGCATTTGCCGGGGCGGGTCAAATCAGGTAAACCACAATTTTTTTAAAGTTGGCTTAAAGTTAACTTTTGAAAAGACATGCAAATGTAAATATTGAATGAATTTGATATTATGCAAATCATAAAAGTGATGTAATGAACGATATTTTTCTTTATTTTTCCTTTTTATCAGTTCGAGCATGGTACAGTAATCAATCGTACGAAATCTTATGAACACCTGATATGAAATGTTTGCATTACAGTCACCGTCGAAGTCGTAAGTCCTAAGACAGAACTAAATGAACGGCTACTAAAATAGAGCATTATTTTCGCTGCACCAAAGACCGTAATAGTTTTTCGTTAAGCGCTGCAACGGATGTAAGTTTTCTATATTTGAAATTTGTTCCCATCCCGATACAAAGGAAGGAACTAATAAAGTTAATTAAACCATCGCATCGAGTGGAGCAGGAACGCGCTCTTTACGCCGCGTCGGGTGTTTGACGTCCTCAGACGCGGCGCTAAATTAATGTTCGAGACGCCGCCGCGACACGACACTACGGTGGGGGCTCTATTTGAAACATATTGTTTTTATACAATTCATCAAAAATTAACTTCCAGCAAGGCTGTTGTAAATTTGTGATGACGTTCGTCTTGCTATTATAACTACTCACTAATTACAAATATTAAATGTACGTCTACAAGTATAATTCTGCATTTTGCAATATATAAATAAGTCGGATCCGGTCAATTGAAGTGACATGGAAGGCACTGAGGAGTTATATAGATATCGTATGTGACTAATTTTATTAAAAGGAAACGAAATGCACTTCGATACTGCCTAGACAGAGTCGTGACGTAATCTATTCGAGTTAGCGTAGTTAACACAGTCTTTATTCGGGACTCATTGGGAGACCACCTCAAAACTGTCCGTTTCATACAGTGAATCTACGTATTAAGTTTTATGAGGATTTTTCAAAGTTCCAAATTTGAACATTAAACATAGTATGTGTTGCGAATCATAAAAATCTTTCATTTTGCATACCAATATGTTGGAAGAAATTGTAGGCCAAGAACCTGTTACCCCGACAAGTAAAATTCATAAGAAGGCAACTTGTATCCATTTTCCATCTACGTATCCATTTGTTATCCAGGTGTTATCGTGAAATATGGCAGTATCACTAAACGATTATGTCAATTACCAATATCATTGACAACACAGTCATTATGTATTTACTTAATTTCCAAATTGTAAATCAGTTAAATGAGGAGACGCGGGGAAGTGGAACATGGCTGCCAATTACCAGGTGTTAATTAGTGACGAGTGACGACATAAATTGGCGAAATCCTTTACTGATTTATCATGTTGTGTAATGTGTACGCAGGTAAAGTAATGAAAGGTGTCTATTTTGGGCTATTTTGTCAATTAATACGATTCAAATTCATAATGATTTGATGGTATATTGCATACAATGGCACCCATTTCAAATTTCTCCCAGTTCTTATTATTTTCATTCAGGAATTTATAATATCTGTAATACTTAATAAACAAACATAACAATTCTACTTAAACACGTAATAAAAAATTAATAAAAAATATGTAGCTATTATATAAAGTTTACTCTTTACATTAATAAAATACTTCATATCACTACTGAAACATAATGCCGCACAGAAGTTGTTTTATGTACGTCATATTACATTTAGGAAAAAATAGACATTTACGATATCACTCCTAAAGCTTAAATACACCATCGCTATAGTAGCGCTCACAAAATGGCCGTCTTCCATTAGGGTCTTAAACTGATCGTTCAGGGCTGGCCAACACTTGAGACCGCGGGCCGTAAATCGTTTTACGCGATCGTAACTGGCGCTTAGTTTTACAGCCTTTTCATTACATTCAGCGACTACACTATCTCGCCGGGACGGTGCACGGCGTCACCACGCAGCCAGTCGCCGCTCGCTCACTACACCTTACTACTGCGGCACATTCATTACAATATATCTGGGTTTAGATATTCTCTAGTTCAGTGTTAAACAACAGTTTTTGAGAATGAGAGAGTATTTTACTATTTCTAAGACTCTACATATTACGTACAAAGAAACAAGATCAAGAAGAAAAATCATAAAAGGAAAAGATATTACAAAAAAATTACGAAAGCAATCTTTTATTGTAAGATCAGACCCCTACCCATGTCAAAATCGGATTCTGGAAAACAACAAAAACAAAGGATGTGAGAACTGCTAGATATCCGAATGCTTACTCAAATTCATCACAACACGTCATACATTCCACACATTTATATTATAATAATTCCTCAATCGTAACAATACTATAACAAAACTAACTGCTCTAATAAGCCTAATCAAATACTTTCCAAAATGAAAAATCAATGTATTATAAGAAACATTGGTTTTTCATTCAGTATTGCAACTTACAATTCAAAACGTCTAGCAAATAAAGCTAAGCGCTTCACCAAACACATTCAAGTCAATACTAGTAGTAGTTCAGCGTTTAAAGAGAATTTGAAGAGCGCTGCAGAGCGCTGCCGACGTGCTACAATGAAGTTAATTTCACAAACTAAACACTTCGCTCCATTCGTTCGTGTAGATCATTCGATTCGCCATCGCATCGCCCCAGCTCTTGCACTCTGTAAGTCTAGATGTCGAAGGAATGTAGGTATGTATCAATATAGCAATAAAATGATTTGATTGATTGATTGATTGATTGATTGATTGATATCCTATCTGATCCTTTTAAGCAGTTTGCTTAAATTTTCCTTAAATTTAGTTTAACGTGTACAAGAATGTTTTCTTGCTTGACTTGTAATTATGAGATACCTATTTCAGCTGTTTAAAAACCAATTATGATATTTTTTTACTAGTTCACGAGTATATCGTTTAAGAGTGAAGGATCAAATTATAATTCATCTAAATAAAATAACCAACTCCAAAATTAAGGATAATTCAATAATTACAGACACACGAGTGATCCTATAAGAGTTCCGTTTTTCGTTTTCTTCGTATGAAACCCTAAAAAAGAAAGAAAGAAATGCAGCTTTTTTTAAAGCCGGTTAAAAGAGTACCATTTAACCAAGTTCTTTCAATAGAGACGCAATAGCTGATTTATAGTGAAAAGTGATGTGGAGACATAATTGGGTCTACGTCAGCTTATCACCTCTCACAGTAACTATCAGAAAAGAGTATATTATATTATCTCTAAAGACGTCGTGATGACGTTTAAGAGCAATACCGACTGTGTAAGCAAAAACGAAGTCATTTTAAACATTCCGTTTCACGTTAACCTTGGAGCTTTAAAGCGGAGTGTGCGGAGCGCGGCTTGAAGCGAACCTATTTCAAATACAACCAAGCTAGTCCGTTAAGGGCCACTTTCAATAAGCCCGACTGACTACGCGATTTTCTTACAATCACACTTGATGGTAAGGTGGTGAACGTATTAACTAAGTAAAAACTAATCACTTTTTTCTTTAAGACTTCCACATCGTAGGCAGGCGGGAACACAATGTTAAGCAAGCTGTTTCAGATTTTTGCGGATTGCCTAACAAATGACGAGACATACCGCGTCGTTAATTCCGGCGAGATGTGTGTTATGACATTCGATCATATAGCTCGTTTATTAGCTAATATATTAGAAAAATTACCCACAAACCTACAATTACTTAAGATAAATCCAAACTCTTGGTTCTTAATACTTACAGCGTTAGTTAAAATATAATGATTCAGTATCTACTTAGTTTTAAGGCTTAATGCAAACCGCAGTTTGTCGTATGAGAGTTGCAAAATAAGAGGAAAAAAATATAAGTTTCTCTCAGAGACGTGATGCGGGGAAGTGAAGTACCGCATGTTGCGGCTACAAGTGACACAGCGCACAGTGTGTAGTGCCTCAATGAGGCAAGTCGCAGCGGTCGGAAGGCACCCTTGACGCGGCGGTAGTCAGGGCCCGGTCGCACAGTCGCCGCCGCGCCGGCTCGTTTGAGGAGCACCTCAAAGCCCCTCGATTACCGCTCTCTTTGTACAAATTACAACCGCCTCTAATATTTATTTTTTAAAGTCTCCTAAAGTGTACTATTTTTGAAATATTCTTTTGTACCTTTTCGTCACACCGCCACGTAATTGGTACGAAGAGTATTCTTTGTGTCCGCCAGCGTTACATTTTGTAAGACCTCAGAGACATTTTGATCAGTAGCGATGTTTTAGTCGCCCCGTTTTTTCCTCTTTAAATTTTTGATGATTTGATTGAGGTTGTATTTTAGAACGTTACTGATGAATTACCTATATGCACATGAAATTACTTTGACAATATTCGCGATAATTAAAACCATTCTATGACAAAAGTATCAATTTGAAAATTATAATCTTAATTGTCAATAATGGTCAAATGAAATCTGTGATCGCCTTTTATTTCAAGTTTGTTGACACATCGGCCGCATGCACCTATGTATAGATATCAATGTATAAGATCCAAGTGAACAAGTAATGCAGGAAATATTTGAAGCTAGTAGTGGAGTGCGAGGAGTGAAGTGGCGCATTAGGCTCGTCGCGAGCTCTCGGGTGACGAGCGGCGGCGTGCTGCGGCTGAGGCGAGCGGCTGCGGCGGCGGCTCTAGGGTCCTCTGCGACCCGCTCCGGATGAACAACTTCACTGCCAGACGAACTATTCATACTTTCATTCAACGGCATCTGGCATATAGATAACTACAGGAAAATAATCGAGCTTTTTCTTTGAGGCACATCAGTCATAGTAAAAAAGTTGATTCTGTGAGCTGATCCGTAAATATCACGATATTTCCTTGCCATGCACTTAGTCACGTTGAGCAATTTTTAAACTAGAGACGAAGATTGTTGGTAATTTGCGTAATCTAAAATCGGTTTTGCGTGCTCTAAGTTTGCCTGAATACATGAAAGAGTAGCAGTGCAATTCAAAATGCATGCTGTAAAATAACAGACGGATTAAAAACTCAGTATTGTAACTTTCTAAAAAACCTTGTATTAAAAACAAAATTGTGTGTTTCAGCTACAACGCACGACTTGAGTTTACTCCTTACGAACGATTATAAAATATATAGATAAGTAAATGAAGGTAAATAAACGCATTTTTTTAATTACTGAAAGCATGCTTGATACATTTATTAATATTACCAAAATTACCTTTACCAAAATTACCTTTACCAAAATACATTGTGTGTTACGAATTACAAACATAACGCATAACGTAACGGAGAAAGTTCGATTTTACTCCTCATAAATAAATTTTCACTATTCTAAAGGAGTTAAACTCCACGAGTACTTAAAACAGCAGTATTCTATGAATGGAAAAACATTTTATCTAAAACAAAGATAAATATTATTTACACTACAAATAATAAAAAATATAAGACCTGACTGATTCACTTATGACGGGACACACCAACCATCCAGTTCTGGCATGAACCAATTTGTTTTGAAGTTTATTATGGTATCTGACATGTTCACATCACAGTAAGGGAACTGCGAAGCCATTTATTGCTAAACAAATTAATCTGCTACTTAAAACCGTAGACAAACGTCTAAATGTTTAAATGTTACAGAAATATTTATATGATGAGAACAAATGACAATTGGGATATTATAATTTAAACAGATTAAATATTCTCTCGAGTGCAGTTTACTGAATCATACTTACTATTTGCTGACCTCAGTTTATAGACCTTTGTTCTTTAATCTGAGTTGCTGACATCGTTCAACACTTCGCATTAATTCATAATTCAGTTAGTTAATGATCTGCTGCTGGTTTATGTTAATGAAACAGATTTAACGAAGAGCGATAGAGAAGGCATTCAAAAATAAGCTTGAAATAAAATGTTTACGGCCACTGAAAGCCCACCTCATTGACCTCAGTACTTAAAATACTTTACATAACTTTCATACTCATATTTGATGAAGTGGCTAGAATCAAATACAATGTTTTTGCCCTCGTATCACTTAGAAATCCATCCGTAATAGGTCTTTATTTCCTTATGATGTTGCCAATAAAAATAACTTGCAGCATGAGCAGTAGCAAGTAGAGAAAAGTTACAATATTAAATAGTCTTCTTATTAATTATAATATAATTGTTATTGTATCTAGCCGCTTGTCCTGCCTTACGCCATTGCTAACGCCACGAATACAATGCGTCATCCATATATTACATCCTACATGTCACCTTATTTCATTCATGCTTGTCACACACGTAACTTTAATATTGAAATTGCCTCCTATTTTGACACGTCGCGCGACGCTTGAACACGATTATTGTTAATTTTAGTTATCGTCTGGTAATATTATATAATTGAATGACGGGTAACATTATGAAATTATGAACTATGTATATAAAATACAAAAAATATTTGTACAGATGTCCTTAATTATAGACTCTGAAACCATTCAATGATATAATAACTTTTTATAATAACGCTTCACACTCATAGCCCCACATTAGGATTCCCTGTGTCGTGGGTGCCATGGACAACACACAAGACAAGGACATTCACACCCAGACCGAACACAGAAATTCAAACTCATCATTCAAATTTCCGCCTCGCTGGGAATCGAACCCAGGACCCTTGGCGCGGCGATCCGGCATGGTAACCATTGCGCCACACGGGTCGTCAAATGAATCCAACGATATTCCTCAAATGGTTTCATTTGAAAGGCAACAATCCGAAGGTGGTTTAAGACCACTAAAACAATGCATTAGGCACATTCGGTCTATTGATAAAGTCAATTTTCCTCTTTTCCCATACACTAATTTGAAGATAATATGTAAAGATGACGCATCAACGTCAACGTCGACACAATAACATACTTATGTCATTCTCATGAGGTTTTTTTGCAAAGGGTAACACGCTGGGTATCCACTAGTCTATAATAAAACTACAAATTTGTAATACTGGAAGTCAATACAGATATTCACTTGATACATATACGTATTATATAATAGGAAGAAAAAGATTGACTGAATGAACGTAGGAATAGTTATAATAAACGCTAATACAATTGGTACGCAACAGTTGATGGAATAACATAAGTAATAGTGATAACTTGACCTAATGCCACTTGATATACATTTTTTATTATATCGGTGATTTTAGTTGATACAATTTGATATTTCCCATTTTTACATGGAGTAACGGACAGTTAACATAATGCACATTTATTTTGAACTAACATACAATTAGTATAATATGAGGTACTATCATATTCAAATTCTATAAGTGAGGTTTAATATAATTTAGAAACGTCTACTTTGTTTTGTATATAATATATTTTTTAATTTTAACGTTAGTGACAGAAACGAATCGCTGCAAATCCGACTCCACGTAGTCTTGTCTGCCGTACCCCTAGAGTTTAATATATCCCGCGTATGCGCAAAAGGGCGAGGCGGCCCGTGAGCTGAGGAGCAGGTGGTGAACTTTAATAGCATCTGCAACATAATATCGCGTGGGACCCCCAGAAGCCCCTCTCTGCTGCTTCTTTTCTTTATGGGAAATGCCTCTTGCTTTTTGCCACATGCTATAGACATTTTAAGGCTGTTTAACGTTTTAATATTAGATTATTTGAAAATTAGATAAAATGAAAATTAGTTCAAATGATAGTTAAATAAAAAGAGCATTATACTATTTAAAATTATATGAAGTGAACGTTATATTAAATGGTTTTAGAGCAAATGTATGAAATATAGCATTATCTGTATATATAAAAAGCAAGTGATTGATTGATTGATTCGCACACGTATTCCTCTTATGACGTAGGCATTCACTAAGGAAGGATTTTTCAAAATTCAACCCCCATGGGGGTGAAATAGGAGATAAAGGTTTATATGTTGCAGAACAACGTTTGCCGAGTCAGCTAGTATGAAATAAACGTTAGATGACATGAAATTAGGTTATTTGTTATTATAGCATATTATGAACGTTATTTCAAGTTATATTATACTATATTATGTTATTATACTCACTATAATTGGGATGTTGACACTAATTATAAATTAATATAAATTTATGTCTAAAATATTAGTGGTAACATTTAAAGGCCTAAAATATGATTCTTTTATTGAAATCAATCACAATAAATTAAATATCATTAATTTAAAATGTTAAAAATTGTACTCACTGTCACGTGACCTCAAACGCCATTTTGAGAATATGACGTCATTGGAACAATTTTATATGGAAATTCAACAAACTTAGCAGACAGATAGTATTGAATATCGTTCAGTGACGTCACGTGACGTTTTTGGTGGGAAATTTGATAATGATTTTTATTTATCAATTTTTGTTTTTAAATTGAAGATTATTATTTTTATAATATTTTTTTCGTGAATATTAAGGTCATATCTATAAAATAAAATTGAATCCTAAAATTAGTCAACATCCCTATTACACACCCGTTGAAAATATTTACTGCGAGAGATCAAAAGAATCGAACTGCGGGTACAATCCACTAGCACTTTCTAAATTATAAATAACCCTGTTTATTTGGGATATAGATGACTACATGACCCGGTACTAGAGCACAATCGAGTTGTAATCTAGACATTTGTATTTTTCCGTTAAGGTTAGAATACAAAAATACTAGTAAATCTACAGTCTAAACAACGGGCCAATATGTTGGCTGAATCAAATAATAAATTTCATCCAGATACCGCTCGGCCTATCTGCGACCTGCGACCGGGACCACGTTAATGTGAGCCTTTTATCCCTGTGTTACGGTTTCGTTTTGCTTAGCCGGATCTATGCGTATTATTTGTTCTGGGACCACGTGGCAGAAACGTCGCAAGTGGCTATCGATAATGAGTCTTATGTAGTGGTGTTAAGGTTCATCGAGGAGCGGCGAGCGCGCGGTGTGCAGGTGTGTTGTTTATGCTCGGAGTCCGCAGTGCAAGGTATTTGCGTCCGTCCGCCGTTCAGCGCTCGCCGTCTGTGCGAATTACAATACTTTCAATATCACTTTTCTTTACAGAAAACTAAATAAACTTCTGGTGAAACCTGCATCTTCCTGCGCGATCTTTATTTTTCCTGGTATTTTCAGTTTTCAAATTAAATCAGTCCTCACTAGAGCAACATTATGGAGCACGTTTTAAAATTGATGTTTAGCCCATTTTGCGTACCTATCTTATTTTTATGTAGGTAATTCAATTAAGTAATAATTTAACGGCAAAACATTAATTATCATCAATAAAAATCTTAAACGGATATAAAGTTAACTGCGAGGGTGTGGGTAAGGTAGTGTGACGTCATTAGGAGTGTCAGTGAGAGATGGCACGGAGCAGGATGGAGCGTCCACCGCTGCAGCAAATTGATGAAGCTACAAAGTAATGGGCGTCAGTGTGCAGCCGCCGCCATGTGGCCATGTTCACAGAATAAACTCCACTTAATTAAGTAGAATTAAGTAAAAAAATTGGAAAAAAGTATTATATTTTTTTGAGTTTTTCAAATATGTTATTATGACATCACATTATACGAGTCTCACAAAAATTATCACAAAAATTGTAACAAATTCGTGACTTTATTTTCGCTGTTCTGAAAATTTAGGTTTTTTGACTTGTAATCCTATTTTAGATGGTGAGGTGCGATATTATCCTTTGAATAACCTTGTGAGGTGGAAGTCTTCAGGTGAATAACCACATATGTATATTACATACGAGCCTTCTTGAAAAAATTCCAAGCAGGAAACTGACGGAAATAAAACTTGTAACTGAAAATACTCTAGAGTAATCCAGATGCCAACAGATAGGGGCATTCAGAGCGAGCAGCGTAACGAGATAGAGGAATGCAATAAGCTCCATCGCGTTACAAATTAGATACTGGCGCATACTGAAAGAAAATCATGTATCATGGGCCCTGGCACTGACAACATGGAGACACGCGATAACTAATACATCTTATATTAGTGACTTGCTGTATTCTAGCTATTAAGTCACTTATTAGTACGTTGTATCGTTGTACGTTATTAAATCTTTTTTCAATCCTCAAATTTAATTAAATCAAATCAAAATCTTTTATTCATATAGGTATCACTTATGCACGTCAATTTTTTAATCTACCAACTTTTCGGAAGGGTGCTTTATCATGGAGGAGAAGAAAAGCCGTAAAGAAACTCCTCAGCACATCTTTTAAAAATAATGAAAAGTTACATAATATATTCTAAGTTAGAACTTCTAACCTACACGGAACTGCATGTGGCACTAATTTCCTCATTGACTGATTACGATAGACGGATAGACAAAATGCGAGTGATGCAGAATTCCGCATCAGAATCATTATTCAGAATGAACGAGAACTCGTACGATACGCCACGTCGTGCGCGTTTCTTCACGTCATGCCAGTAAATAATTATATCGTGCACACTGGCAACAACAAACGCAGGGGCCAACGACTGACGACCAGCCGCGATGGTCCGTTATTACCTCTTCCGTCCGTTATTACTACCGTCTTTTGTCGGCGGTCCGTTGTCGCGACGATTAATAATGGTGGAAATTGAATTGTTTCATCGCTTGTTCATGACCTACTTTCTTATAGTTTATTATTTACTGCCAGTACTGTTTTGAAGAAAATTTATATATTTTTTTTTATTCTGTTTGCAACCAGTTACACAAGAAACTTAAAATAATACTATCAACTTTCAGACCCCATATAGCATGCGATCATTAAAAAAATGCACAATTATCTCAAAGTGACGTATAATATCCAAAATGTAGCATCCCAGAACGTCACGAATACACTCGTTATACGATAAGGCCCGTATATTTTAAAAAATAACTACTAGAATTAAAAATTCAGTTAAGAGACATTTTTGTAGCCATATGTAGGGGACCGTTTCATTTGTTTCGTTTTAAATGAGAAGTCATTGCGTCACGTCCGCCGGAGAATGAGCTCGCGTGCGCCGGGCGGGGTGGCGTGGTGGTACCAGTGTCACGTGGCACTCTTAAAACTGTCCTTATTAGTAGGTATTGCATTGCTGTGGAAGTGTGCAACATAGCTACGCTACCAGTACTTGCAGTAATGGAAAAATCAGTCGCACCTTGAATATAATCTGTTGTGAGATAAATACGACAGCTGGTGGCTTCGGTGTTGCTACAATGTATTTTAAAATATCGTTCTGGTTTATTGCTCATCACTGTATTACCACGCAACTCTACCACGTTGTTCTACTATCAATTTAACGATGATCTTTTTTCTGATAATAATCGTGGGTCTACTTTGATGCTTATTAACGTCGACCTAAAGTGAAGTGTTTCCAAATAACTAAGCATCAAAGACCTTAAGTTGCTAAGCCGGCTGCAAGCGGCGGCGTCTTGGTCGTCGAATTGTCGCCATTAATATCGCAATCTTGTTTGAACAAGGACCGAGCAGTGCCCGGGGAATAGGAACTCGTTCGGTAGAGAGGGAGGGGGGGGGGGGGTCCAGGTGGCCCATTCATATAGTTTTGGTGTTATTTAAAAATAAAATACAATGTTTTAATATAAATTTGTATTGATTATTATACTTCTATACATTTTAATTATTTGATATTATAAATACTGACATGCGTCTGCTTAATTTTAATGTGAATTGCATTACATGTCATGTGTAAAATATCAATATCAACAACAATCGACAATATTGTCAGTACAAAAATAAATTAGCTTATGGTCAATTATTGTATTACCTATATGTAATATACACATGTTTTCACTGGAATGAAAGCGGCCAGCACTCAGATACATTGAACTACTCCTGTGCATACTTTAAAACCCAATAAATTGTCACGGAGCGGAGCGCGGTTAATTAGACAATAAAATCCAAAACGCTGCGCCGCGCCGCCGCGCCGCCTCGCCGTCGGTCGCACCGACTGCGATATACTATACTATAATACAAGTTGGTTTGCTACTGGAGACTAGCGAGCCACTGTACTAGCCACTGGGCATCGCTGTTTACAAAATTTTGTTACAATTTCAACAGCGTTGAGTCGTTCACGCTTAATTAATAATTTGAAAGCACTTTAAAAATATACTGACACAGCGATGTGAGAACAATGATGATGCAATTTCTTCCCTTATATTACATGCAGCGTCTGAAAATATCAGGTACAAGCAGACAAGCGTAAGTAATTAGATGATGTCGATAACGTTTTAATTGGGTTAAATGGCGTTTTAATATCTAGGCGAAGTTACCATCTGATATCTGACTGTTCGACCCATTGAACTGAAGGTTATGCCTACGGGTCACTCTGCTTGCCTTGAAAAAACACGCCTTAAAGACTACCAATGGTATGAATTCAAATTAATGTTGTGTACATGGCTTGGCTTCAACTCATTAATGGCCCACTACTGGGCACGGGTCTCTCCTCTTAATGGAGGCCTAGAGCAGACTTCAACACGCTGCTCCAGTGCGGATTGGTGGAGGGGTTAGTGGCCAACCTGAGTGTCGGAAGTTTTCAAACCGCCCGAGGGTCTCCGATATGGCTTAACGACTGTTATCTTATGATAACAACCGGGACCGACGGCTTTACATGCCCTCCGAAGCACGGAAACGCTCAAGAATTTTTTATCTTCTCCGGCTCTATATGATAAATACTAAACATATTTATTAAAAAATTGTTATGATCTTAGGTGGTTGACTATAATAAGCCATGGAATATTATTTAAATCTGGAGGAGCATTATTTAAATGTGATTCGTTTCATCGACAAAGTCAACAAACATTATTCAGTTCTACCGTAACTTTCTTCCTTTAAACTTTCGTGTTAGTTGGATTTTATTATCTTGCGCCGGCGAACTCGAAACCTTTCAACTCGCAACTCGCAGCCCATCGCACGACTTACAAACAGAGTGCCTCGACACCTTAAAACCTTTCTGTATTTAAATTTCGAATGAGAATCGAATTGGAAAGTACTCAAACTCCATTTTTATCGTACAGCCATTTATTGTACAAAAGAGTTAACCAAACTGAACTAGAGTCGGCAAACAGTGGCGTGTTTGCGCTTCTTTCAGCCTTTGTAATCAACTGCGAGCCGCTGTTTGTTAACTATCGGCCTCGTAACGTTTGCTTAGCGAGTCGTGATCAAGAAATCCGTGCACTTAATGGAACACGAACAATTTCGTACCGTAAAATACATAGTTCAAGGGCGCAAAACGATTGGTAGTGCACGTGACTTAAATCATTCCACACAAATACGATTACCTTGATGATATATCTAGTATTACATTTTTTTGTTCCATGTTTAGACCTGCTACTGATCAGATATTTGTTTCACAGAACACTTGTTGCAAACTTTTCAACACAAATAGAGCAAGCCCCGTTTGACACTAATCTGGTAAATGTGTTTTTATTTAAAAGCTTACTCAATATATTATTTTCATGTCCGTCTCAAGTTTATCAATAAAACTGGAAGTTGAGATAACATTTAATTTGGAGCCGCGTACCGGAGCGAGGCTGGAGCCGCCGCGGGCGCGGACGGCGAATTTTAATAAAGAAGAGTTATTTTGATAAACTTCCAGGTATTTTAATTAGTGGCCCCTCGGTCGCGCCCGGGGCCCGGGGCCCCAGGGGCACAAGATGAGCCACACCAAGTTCCAGTGCGTCTTGTTGACAGTTCGCTACGTAGATCGTTTGCGCTCGAGAAAATTTGCTTTAATCGAAACTCAATAAAATTTTTTGTCAAAAAATGAGTTTATCTATCAACAGAAAGAAAAAATCACTATCTGTTTGAAATATATTTAAGATTTTTTAAGCCTCCACTGCGCTTTATATTTAGCGATAGCTTTCAGGATTAAGCTATGCAACTGGACATGAGTAGGTTAGCGAGTCTATTACTGTTGGCGTTGCCTACCGTTAGCATGTAACTTAAATATTGTATGCCTGTATAAATTTGTAATATGGAGTAGACTTGTTCAGAGAGAATCAGACAGACAAATAGATTTGATCATAAATTAGTCGTAAGCATTTAAGTGATCGATTCAATATACAGAAGATCTTCCAAATTGACACTTATGAAGCGTAGTCAGTTAAATTGAATGACCACTATGACCAGTGTATTTTCATCTTTAGCATATTAGAGTGGTCCGACCGCTGAGAGAGTTGCGGCGGTACTCGCAATCAGCGTGTATTCAGCGGACAGTGTCTGCACTCTGCACTCCGCACTCCGCACTCCACACTCCGCTCCTCAATGCCAGTTAAGTGGCTTCGGTGAACTTCACATCAACTTATTTGCTAAGAACATCGATAAGCTAACAGCTGCCTATCTATTTTGCTTTAACCCTCAATACACGGTGAACTAGTTCCTAAGTACTGATTTAAGGTTTAATTGAATGAAAATTTTATATCGAAACGACACAAATTCATACTTATTAAATAGGTACCAAATATATTTAATGGAATAACGACAATCTGTTCTCATAGACAAGCGCAACCACAGACATGTATTTATAAACAGCCTAACACTTAAATGCTTCTACGTAAGCTTAACCATGAAAATTGTTTATTTATTTATTCGGACTGTTTAGTCAGGCAACATTTTATACATGCCCATAATTATTATGTTAGTAATACTTAGTAACTAAGGGGGTTAGTAAGATGGCAATAAAATAATAGAATCTAAAAGGAAATAAATGTCATTAAAATAAAAATACAAATACAAACAGATAAATGCAAATTAAAAATAAATCCCAAATTTATTTTAGAATCCAATCGAGAAGTCCAACGTGCCACGACTGCTTAAAGTGCGGTGGCAATAAAATTATTAGTGTAATTTTGTGAATTTTTCACTTGTCCATCTTCAACCATTTAGTTGGCGTTTTAACCATTTACTTGACTCTTAGCAAAATTTGCAATTTAAAGCCGAATATTTCGCAAACGGGCACCTTAATTGAAAAACAGTCTGAGCAGACCCATAATATTTTTGAAAGACCTTTTCAACGATAACCCATATTCTGGGGTGATTGACGAAAAAAAATACATCCTCATGTTACCGGAATGAGTATCCTGAAAAAAATTCAATATTTTACTCTACGATTTTGGAGTTTTAATAAATATGTAAATTCATGCCAAATAACAACTTTATAACAATAAGGGTCTGGGCACTCCGCTTCGAACGGACGCGCGGATGGACGGACGGACATGAAGAAAGTATGAAGGCTCCGATTTTTCTTTGAAACCCTAAAAAGGTGACAACGTGAACGGTAAAATTTAACAAGGGCCAATGGAGATTAGATGCTCTCCTTGATGAAAACTTCACACTATAATTTCTAAAGTATTTAGATAACAGATTATAAGAGTAGTTTATACAGTTTTATTCATTTATCTATACTGATGAATGACATGATAAAAAGCATGAAGTAAACGAAGATACTATTTATGTGTAATTGGGTTGTAATCAAAGTTTTTCAAAATAAGCACCGAAAATGCTCAATGGATCTTTAAATTCCTGAAAGTTGTGACACAAACTATTCTAAACTTATCAATGTAAGCAAGACGTACTCGTATATATTCTTTTTAGGAAATATTTATAGTCTAAATACCTAAATCGAAAACATTCTGTAGTATGTTTTTGGAATGGCGAATGGCACATCGTAATCTTGCGCTAAGCCGCGTGTTCCTCTGTAGCCATAATCAATCGACGACGAAAATTCGCTCGAGTTTACGCGGAATTAGAATTCAATGCATTCCCGTAATCCGTCTCGCTACGCCGCGCGCCACTTGCCAATACGAATTTTAGCGATACCTACCTACTACAAAATAACGACAAATTTGGACGAATTTGGCAATGATACATTAAGAGATGCGAAGAGGCTTCGCAGCTTTGAAAGGAGTATAAAACAAAATTTTGAATCACAATAGTTTGTGCAGTAATGTATTTGCAAAATAATTACGTTCGTGAGGTTCAATTAACTAGGTATATGAATTATATGGATAAAGATTTCAAATTGCAAAGCGGAAAAGATTTTCAAAGAGAACAGGATAACTCCCGAGTACGATTACTATAACACAAAACTTTGTCTTGTGAGTTCGAATTGTACTTCATTAATTAAGATGCTAATTGAAATGTCATATAAAAATAATATTTTAAGGTTGAAGTTTTGAAATTTGAAGGGTTGAAGGTTTAATTTAATTGCATTTATTTCAGATCATTTGGATCCATACGTTATAAAATTAAAAAAATATATGTTTAAAATAGATTGTCGACTAATTATAAATTAAAATATTAAACTAAATTCACCAAAATATAAATTGCATTCAAAAAATAAAATAACATTAATTTAAAATTGGATTAAATATAACGTCGAAGGTTGAACGTTTAAGTTCCAAACTCAAAATAAATATAATTATGTCGACAGTATCCTGCGCACGCTCCAGCTCATAATTACAAAGGGCCGTATACCGTAAACTATGTGAGTAAGTCCCACAAATAGACGTGTACAGTGTACACCTGGCAACATTATTGGCCGTGTTTCATTGCAACTCGCGTCACGTACGCACGATAAATCTGCGCGTGCCGCCCTCCCCGGCCCCCATGTCACGTCCGCTTCAAGGGCGGTTATAATACTGCGGATATTTTTATTATGCGCGGGCACCGCTTTGATGCTGTGCCTCCCCGCCCGCACCCCGCCAGCATCCCGCTGCAGCACCGCAACCCGCATGTCCGCACGTCACTTCGTCTAATGGTAACTAGCCAGTAGCCACTACTCTCGTCTTAGTCGTCATATACGTAAACGTATACGTATACGTCGTAGTTTACGTTTTGCCTTAAGCAAATTATCATCTTAGTGCATCTAGTTAGACGTGACGTCATATCACACGATCACATGACAGGAGAAAATCTACTAGGAAACCTTGGGCAAGGCCTACTTCCTTTGGTATTGTGGCGACGTCGCACTATCTCACGCCGACCTGACCCACGCTACTGAAGTTATCTGCATCGGCTGAATAGGTATATAAAACACTCTGACTACATCAATTGAGATTCGGCCGTTCCCCAGGAAACACTACCTCGCTCGGCGGGCGATCTCCCTTTGCCTAAGTATGATTCAATTTCCATTTCAATTGACAATGAAAACTTTTTTAAATGACTTAAAATCGACCAAATTGTTGCCCGTTGTGCCCGATCTGCCCAAAATGTGATAAAATGACCAATCAATCAATTGCTTGATAGCGGCTGTACCACTCGGTCGATGTAGCGTCGTATGCTAAATTTTTTAAGTACCAACGGGGCACCGTAAAGCCTGTATATTATTATAGTCAGCTCAGCTTACGAAAATCTTAATCACATCGGAGGCTGGCGGGCGGCCAACGCCACTTAATAAGCCGTGAGCGTCTCGCTACTGGCTGCTCGGTGCCCGAGTCACATTTCTTTGTGACCTGAGAGCTGAGTAGGCCACAAGGGGCCACACACGACATCTTGTGTCGATACGATGGTATTACATTTTCTTGCATAATTGCTGGAAAACACAGCAGACGAGCCACCTGAGGGTAAGTACCTATTGACATCAGTAACAAGGTATCGTTAATACGTTGCCGCTCTAAGACCTCTGTGAATGAAAACATAAAACCATTTCAGTCTACTTTAGAAGGTGCATGGTGTTTACCCAGGCGCATAAAAATCCTACCTCAATGCATGACTGCCGTCACGATCTAACTGAGTAGTTCTGAGCCCAGCGACCCTGACCAGGAGACATTGGCATAGCCTCGTCCTCTGGGCAGCGAAGCACCATCAGCATTAGAGATTAGTTTTCAGTTGCACAAACAGATGGAGCTCCTTATAGGTACAGTCACCTTATTTTCTAAATGGTTTCACCACTCTCGTTATCCTAGTAATTCAGATACCCAACAATCGGATAGAGCGAGTATCCTACCGTATTTATTTGCTCACACTTGAATTGCATTGCTATTAATTTCAAATGGTGAAAGTTTTTTAATTTATGCTATTTGATGAAAGACTGCAATTTAATGTTAATCATATAGTTTAATAGCATTACACTGATACAAATTCCAAAGAATTATTTATTAATTTTAAACTGTAAATAACTCAGTAGTTACCAAATTGAATTAATTTAATCACTCGGTTTAATATTTTTGCGTGTAAGCGGTATCACTTAACTGTACTACAAAACTGGTTCAGAGCGCATCAAGTACCTTTTTGGTTCAGAATTCAAATATTTTAATGGTAAATTCCACTACTATTTATGAATTTAAGGTTATGTCACGATGTAAAAGAGGAAAGTTATCTTTAACACAGACCGATGAATCTAAATTCAGATGAATTCGTTGACTTAAAAATGTACCTAAAACTTAAGTCTAAAATATTTTCAGCTTTTCAGTTTAGATCAAACAAGACACGTTAAAGTGTTGTGTTGAGTTATCAACAACACGGTAACAACTCTCGCGATACGTTTATGTTGACCTGTTACAAATTACAAGAGAAGTACTGTAGAAGCCATTGCCGTTAGAGTTATAATAAAGTAGGCTAGGGACCCAAGAACGATAACAGTACATCGTGTAAGGTGTACAAAATATTCAGTGAGCTGTCGGTGCACTACTCTCTCGGCCCGCACTCGGTGAGCGGATAGCTGGCATACTTCAGCGCTGCAGTGAACATAATTCCAGCACTTTATGAAGGAGCCGCTCGCTTGCGGACGACAATTTGCAGGCGATGTTAATAGTCCCCGCTGAGCACCAGCCGCTAGTTAGCACTTGTCTCGCTTTTTACACCGGCTCGTGCGATCGTTCGCTCAATTTATGATTATTATGCCTTAGCCCACACATTCCTGTGTCGAGTGATTTAGATCACTGATTGGTCTATCAGTATGACGATGTATTCTTTGCAACTGATCGACACAAGTACAATACCTATTATATAGTCTCATACATACTAAAGTTGTTTTGACTACAAAATACCAGAAACAGATATGTAAAGACAGAAATGAGTTAATAAAATGAACAGCGGAAAATTAGGAATTCGTACATACATAATGTCGATATTTGTGCTCCACTTTCGTACTCATAGCTTCAACGACCCATTTAAATTCCACGTGCGATACATCAAAACGTTACATAGAAACACCTTTGACATCGTCTCGAGTAGAAAAAAAACTGATTAGGGTCGCCACTCGCGCCACTCTCCGCTCTTTGATTTGTTGATTACGACTCAAATACGGATCGGACTGAAAGGTAACGTTATTAAAGCCAGAGCGAGCGGAACCCATTAACGAGTATCTCCGTTTAATTAGCGACGATTCGCCAATAATTGCCTTTTAAATTGTCGAAATGCCGCTCTGCAGCGCCCTCTGTGGTGCGTGCGCTGTAATAAGCTCACAAATAAGGTCCAAGTGGCAGGACACTCGCAGCTCGCACCGACATACCGGTTCGTGACGTCACTGCCACTACAATGTAATTAAGTGGATTATACCATAAACATGAGCATAAATATTGTTTATTTTTTATGGAAATTCACGATCCACCTGATGGTAAGTGGCTATCGTCGCCCAGGAACATCAGCAACACCAAAGGCATCACTGATGCGTTGCTGGCCAAGAAGGAGAGAAGAAAAAGAAAGAAAAAACTGGCTCTCAAGCCCCCAGCTGGAACACGACGAGTCGTTTGGCGGCTGACTCAAGAGTGGTAGCTATCCAGGTGAATAAAAGCAAAGCAAAGCAAAGCAAAGCAACAACCCATAATTGTCCCACTGCTGGGCTCGGGGTCTCCTCTCACAATGTGAGGGGTACAGGCCATAGTCTACCACGCTGGCCAAGTGCGGATTGGTAGACTTCACACACCTTTGAGAACATTATGGAGAACTCTCAGGTGTGCAGGTTTCCTCACGATGTTTTCCTTCACCGAAGCAAGTGATAATACGCACTTGTAATACGCACATAATATTTGAAAATTAGAGGTGCGTGCCAGGTTTGAACCCGGGCCCCCGCGTTCCAGAGACCAACGTTCTAACCACTAGGCTATCACTGCGCTAGGCTGCACTAGGCTATCCAGGTGAATAATAGGTTTTAATTGTTAATTAATACCATTATTATTTGTTAATGTAGAAGAAATTATTATAGATAGTGATAGGTATTTCTGTTCCAACACATTTTTATTCTGACTTTAAACTCATTAATTAAAGCTAATTACTTTTACGTTAAGCCGGATACTAGATGCGAATAAAAAACCCAAATAGAATGCAAGCATCATGCAGTTGTTTGAAGAATGAGCTACAACTACGCTACGCGGCGTAGCTGCCTGCGTAGCGAATAGCTACGAGGTACTTGGTAGCTGTTCATTCTGTCTGGTCTGGGAAGACTAAACTACTATACCCACTTCTTAAAAATAAAAGCGCTCGTAATACAACAAATACACCCCATTTAAACCATTACATGGAGATCCATATTGACGTAAGTTGGGGCTATAATAATAGGGATGTTGACACTAATTATAAATTAATATAAATTTATGTCTAAAATATTAGTGTCTAAAGTATTAATATTAGTTATTACATTTAAAGGCCTAATATATGATTCTTTTATTGAAATCAAATAATTTTTCAATAAATTAAATAACATTAATTTAAAATGTTAAAAATTGTACTCACTGTCACGTGACCTCAAACGCCATTTTGAGAATATGACATCATTGGAACAATTTTATATGGAAATTCAATAAACTTAGTAGACAAATAGTATTGAGTATAGTTTAGTGACGTCACGTGACGTTTTTGGTGGGAAATTTGATAGTGATTTTTATTTATCAATTTTTGTTTTTAAATTGAAGATTATTATTTTTATAATATTTTTTTCGTGAATATTGAGGTTCTATCTATAAAATAAAATTGAATCCTAAAATTAGTGAACATCCCTATTATGTTGCCAGTGAACATCAAACAATTACATATTCTAAGGTTGCCAACACCTGCAAATCTTGTACTAGTACACGATCAATTCGATTTAAAATACAAATATATTTCACTTGGATGTTATAATATGTTTTTATAGAATTTTTGATAACATAGCGAAACGCAATACGATCATTACAACTTAATTACTTACTCAGAACATCTAACATCGCTCAGACATTCGTTCACACGGTATTAAATTAATTTAATGGCGCTGGATGACCGTTGCTCTGTGGCTCTGCATTGTTCCGCCGACGCAGCAGTAAACAGGCGGCGTGTGTAGTGTGTGTGTGTGTGTGTGTGTGTGTGTGTGCGTGTGTGTGTGGACCCGCCAGTGGCGCCACCTGCCATTAATTGCGGCGACACCGACACCGACACTTGCTGTTTGCCTAAGCGCTTCCGGTTCACATTCAATAGCTATTGGTTCGCCCATTCCAGCTGTACACTCGCCTCCATTGTCGCTTAGATATATGTAGCTGGATCTAAGACGTGTTTCAATTAACTAGGATACATTGTTGTCAGAAGGAAGTGCTCGGTGATTAAATGCTCCGTTTACCTGTTTCTCGTGTTGTTTGGTTTTAATGTCCGACTACCCACCGCAAAGTAAGCCTGGATGTTGACAAATGACGTTAAACGGCTATTACTATAAACTCACTTGTATGTATTTCTTAATAATAGATAAATAACCGTTCGCAATAATAATCCCACACTATTATAGAATCACACATCCCAAATACCCAGGACGTGAGACCCATTTACTCGTATTAATGTCTGTGGACGGGAATGTCATGAGAGACCCTTTCTGGCCGTGCAGGTATACCAACAACTAAGGTCGTTATTAGTTAGTGCCTAGCTGTAGTTCCGATTTGTGCTGATCAAAATATTCCACTCAAAAATTATAACAGTACCTCGTAATATTGCACACACAATCACTTATAGAAAGGTTTAACTCGTATTGAAACCCCTTTAAGATATTGCTTGTCTACCGAGACTTCCTGCTGCTTTATTTCCACAGATTTTATCATGGGTGTATCAAGATCAATTTCTCATTTTTAAAAACCGAGGAGGAACTATTGAAGTATAATGTCATAGAACAGACATCTCGAACAAAATGTGTGTCCCGCCCGGGAGGTTCGATTTTTAAAATTGAGCCCCCGTTCTCCTTTCAAAATCAAACGAATCCATTGAAGATTAAAGCCACGTGGCGCCATTGCATTGGGACATACATGGTGTTCACGTCGGTTCTATACGCTAGTAATAATACTTCAATGGGAGGAACCTTTAAACTTTCAGATGAAAAGTAAATCTTACTGATTATTTCGTGTCGATTAGTTCTGATCTGGTGCAGAATATAATTGTTTTGAATTGGATACTGGCACCAGATCAGTTAAATCGATTATTATCGTATTCCGTGACAGACAAGGAATCTATCAATCGTTAGCCTGAGGCGATGTCTCACGATGCACCCTGTGGAAAGTGATTGTTAAACTATCAGCGCCACCTGTCGCTCCTATATGGCACTAACACTATTTGCCTAAACTGTTCATTAGGTAATTGACAGAAGAATCGTACCAAATATGTTATTACTAGCTTTTGCCCGCGGCTTCGCCCGCGGCAGAGTGATTTCGAAACGGAAATTTTAATTAAATTTAATTTAATTTAGATTTATATGCGGGTGAATTCGCGCGCGTCGATATCGATTTTCTGAGATACAAAGTAGCCTATCCAGGATATAGGCCATCTCCATTCCTAATTTCAGCCAAATAGGTTAAGTAGTTGTGGTGTGTGTGATGTTGTGTGTATGTGTGTGTGGAGATGCATGGACAGTATGAACACACTTTTGTATAATATGTGGCGGCGCAGGGGCTTCTTCATCGGCAGTAGCCTGACGCTGACGGCGTGCATGTTCCTAATTTTTTTTAAGAAAATCATAATTTATCTTTCTCAACACGCTATAGAGCGCGAATATTTAGCTATTTTGCCCTAATTTTTCTCAGGTGTCGTTCAGAATCAGCGTAATGTCGGTTCATTTTTAAAATCATCCGAAACAATCCGAAAATATAGATATTTTTAATAATTTCTACTTCATTAATAACAATTTTTACTTTACTCAAATCCAGTGACCTGTACACTGAACAGCTTCTATCACCGGAAAAGCAAACACCATCACCCAGATGTCATTCGTCAACAACATAGTATAATTTTTGAGCGTATCGGCCACAGTAACGTACTTAGAATATCCAAACGCTAATTGTTGAAAGTCGTACAAGTACATGCGCCGAGCCGCCACAAGGTATTCCCATTCGTCTCGCCTCGATGTCCTCCAACAGATGATGTCCTAGGCCTAGGTCTAAACCCCGTAGTGGATGCCCTTAGGACGTCGCATATCCCTATTACTTGAGGTGTGAAGCTATCACTCCTACCACGCTAATATAATGCTTCTTGGCTGATCTCTCCAGGATTACCCACCTATCTAATATCCATTCAAAAAAAAATATGCGCTGATTTCAGATGAAAATTACGTGTAAAATAAAGCTATTGTAGCATTAAGTTGCTACTTTAATTATTAAACTTTCCATTGTATCTGAAATGGTAGTTATTGCATGTTTGTTGCTGATATCTACGTTGTAAGCTGTAAACGAAAATTCATTTTATTAGTAGCCAATACATTTTCCTTAACGGGACAGTTTCCCATCGCTCGATGCGCCGAGTGTGTTTACCGAACACTCCTCTCGCGTCAAGTTGACCCGCTTCCGACTGGCGGTTGGCACTTCATTGCTGAATCAAAGGATTGACTTACCAACTATATCGTGGCAGTCGAGTGTTCATTTTGTAAATAAATCTGCTAGTATTTAAGATGTTTATTTAAACTTTAAAGACTACTCGCCCGATACATCATTTGCGCTAAAGTTACTCTGCATTGCTGAGTGCGTTACAAACTCCACTTCATCATTGCTACGTAATTGTAAGCTTGTTACAAAATCCACACGTAGACCAACTTGAAAGTTGGGCCAACTAACCGAGTTTCTTTCTGAAACTCGCGGAACGAGTTTCACTTCAGTGCGGAGTTTGACAACAACTAGTTGTGATTTATTTTGCTGCCAGTTAACCAGCGAGCAATGGTAACACTTCATTTTAAACAAGCTGCCGGGAGTTGTCTGTCCGCACCGTCTGGCGTTGTCTTGTTAATGCTACTTTCAAGTAGAGATTTCTAAATTAAAAGCTCACAGATCAATGATTTAATGACCATGTTTCTCCATTAGTAATGACTTTGCTATTCGAGTTAAGGCTCTCGGGTTCGATTCCAAGACTGGAGTTAAAATTAATGTGACAAATAAATGTTTTTTTCTTGAGGCTAGGTAGCTAGCGGTGTATTTTGAATAGGTACAGAAAATCATAACACTAAATATAACCGTTCACTAAATATATAAAATGTTAAATTAAAAAGACTGTGAATAAATAAATGCCGTTATTACTTAAGCTATCGGTAGGGGATGTAAATTGCAATGTATTGATTATTTATTGTCTACTCCCACGTAACACTATCAGTCGCGAGACGCATCGGTGATGCATCCGATGGCGCGATATAACGCCCAGTGACGTGGACTCGCGTACTCTGACACAACGCTTCGTCCGATTATTGTCGACCCCGTAGCCTAGTTGGTGGCGGCCCTGCCTGTGAAGCGAATGGTCCCGAGTTCGATTCCCGGTTGGAGCAGATATTATGTGCCCATGCCACCCGCAACACAGGTATACCTACTGCGGAGGTATGAGTGTGTAAGCCTTTATTTTATTATTATTATCACGTCGTATACCGCATTCGCTATTTGTTACACGTCACTTATCCCAATGAAATTTTATGATCGAAACATTCACCATCGCGGTTTCAATTGCAAATTTTGACATGTTTACGTACGCAGTCGCTCAATAGAAATGACGGTTCGGGCATTACGCACAACTCTGCGGTCGATGAGTCCACATTATTTGGGAATGCCGTATGAATCACGCAGATTTTGATGATTGTGAATAGACCGTGTATGACATTAATGTTGGCTAATGTAATTCCTGTGATTGCTTTTTCATTAAGGTCGGAGGATTTTCAATCACACCTTCCAGGAAATCCACGCGGGTAACATAATAAATACCTGTTATTAGGTGGCAATTCTCAGCTGATTGCGCATCCATTGTTATGCCCTGAGTGCCTCATTTCTAGGGGTCTTTAATCAACAGAACGCACATACGCACTCGGTATTCCAGTTACATGAATATCTTTGAATGTATGTATGTATCATTGTATTTTGTCATTGTATTATAGTATAGTATTATCTTTATAACACAGCAGCATATTTTAAATAGCTTGTGATAAATGTAGCTTCTGTTGCCCCCAGGAGGAGCTCCGGGACAACCTGACGGTCAGCGTGATGAGCTTCGTGCCCACGCTGGATGACGACGGCAAGCCCATCACGTGCCGTGCCGAGAACCCCAACGTCACCGCGCTCTTCCTGGAGACCTCCTGGACCATCAACGTCGTCTGTGAGTTTTCCATCAGTGAATCCATTTGCAAGACCACAACTAGTGATTAGAGTAGCTCTGGTCACTAAAGGTTACCTTCATGTCTCTAGGACATGGTATTCTGCTATGAAAAGATATAACTTCTATGTCATTAACATACTAATAATGCTTTTATCATATACAAATAAGAATCATACATTATCGAGACTTTCAAAAGGTTTTCTACACTTATAAAACGTTTTATACTTTATACCGTCGCAGTCTCTTACAGAGAATATAATTCTGTAGCAAAACAAATAAGAAAAGTAGTTAGATGCAAATCTGATAAAGTCAAATATTTTCAATCTACCACCGTTTTGGCGTGGTGCCTTATTTAGAGGAGAAGAAGCGGTGTAAGAAACTCCTGTGCACGTCTGATAACCGTGTACGTTGTTTGTCCAGACCCGCCCGTGGTGCGGCTGCGGCTGGGCAGCTCGCTGGCGGCGGGGGACATCAAGGAGGGGGACGACGTGTACTTCGAGTGCCACGTGCGCGCCAACCCGCCCGCCAGGAAACTCTCTTGGCTGCATGACGTGAGTACCAGATACACCCTACACATCCACACACCCGACCTTGAAATACATATATGTTATAAAAAAATATAACTAAATTTTATGGAAATAGCCGGCAAACGAGTTGACGATCCACCTGATGGTAAGTGGCTATCATTGCCCATAGACAGATCAGTAAGACCAAAGACATCACTGATGCGTTACCGGCCAAGAAAGAGAAACGAAAAAGAAAGAAAGAAAGAAAGAAAGTACTGGCTCTCAACACACGAAGAAGAAATGTATTTCATCGTAAAAACGAAACATTTTAAATTTACACGTGTAATCACGATTCATGTAATTATCACACCGATGTCCATGAGACACGGCTTTTCTCTTCAGACAGCCACCAAAGTCTTTACGCGACCATTATCCAAGTAACTGGGTCAAAAATATACGAATCGTGAGTACGTTTAAAATCGTCAGCAGTTCATAAATTTTTCCTGTTAAAATTCTCATTGGAAGTACAATGCTTTTGATCAGTGAAAAATTGAGACTTCGACTAGAACCAAGGTTGAATCGCAGCATATCTTCAGATCTCTGAAAATTGGAACATCCCGCGTAAACTCAACGATGCTATTTTGTGGTGCCTCTGACAACTATTTCATAAACACAGCTTTAAGAAGGTATAACATAACGTTCATTTTGAAGCAAGTAAAGCGAGCAGCTCTTTTGAAACTCAGTTAGATTTTTTAGAGCGTAGTTTCTCTTTAACGGAAGACAGCAGACCAAATGAATCTTTCTAGTTCCACAATACAATTTTAGCAATGTAAGTTAGTAAACAAAGACAAAAGCCACTCATTCACGTTAAATTACGCAGAAGGTCCATTAATACGATTTACGTTCGCTTACATTGTGTGCTTTTTACAAAAAGAGATGCAGCTACCTACACTCTAGTAGTTGCTGCACACTCAGACCGACGCGAGCATCCACGCGATGTAATTTAGCTCTGTATGAGCACCGAGCGCTCATGTGTGCATTGTCAGTGATCACGCAAATTAGGGGCGTGCACGAAGCTGGTTTGGCTATTATTTATGTGGCCAGTATTAGCTACTGCTCGGCGCGGCACATTTCTGCAACGTGAACAGATATAGTCGAACTCAGCACTTTCGGGCGCCGTGAGTTATGGTTAAGTTTAACGACGGGATGCTTTCCGTGCCTCCCTGAATGCAACTCCATTTTCCAAATCAATTCTTTTTTTTAACTTGGCTCTGTGAAATGTCACATTTATGTTTTTGATGACATTTCATTACTTTTTGTCTAGAAATTATAAGTATTTATTGATAATTAGCAATTAATTCTAATTAATAATTAAATCTAATTGATAATAATAATTACAACTAAAAACAGTTTTTAGATTTTTTCCTTTGTATACGTATAATAGTCTACCTTGATGCCAAATATTAAGATTTTAGGTCATCTGGAAGTAGGTTAGGTTTTTGATCCTATGTCAGTGAATCAGTCAACAAAATGCGGGTTTTTAAAAGTTATAATAGTATATCAATAACTATTATGTAACTGTTATGTCAATACATTTATGAAATTTAGAATTCTAAATTCTAAAGGGTTTTAATAAATGTGCCTTTAATGGGTTTAGGTTAAATAGATCTTAAGTTGTGAAGGGGTCAAAAGTAGCTCGAAATGATTCTTGTAAAATTACACATGGCGCTGCGTTACCAATTCCCTGTTTTTGAACTTTGTTTGTCCATTTCGGCATCTGTTTCTTGTAAGAAGCCATTAGTTTTGTATAAAGTTGGTAATAAACATTCACGGCCACTGCAGACCACTTAATACCGAGTTTAATGGATTCCAGCTCTTTACTTTTATCACAATGAAAACAATAAAACCCTCACTGTGGAAATAATTAAGACTTTGCAACCTTGCAGACCAGTGACAACTCGGAGCAGGTGATCCTCCCCCGCTCCCCCCGCTCCCCGCAGCGTGCGCTCCTCCCCCCGCTCGGGGGCTATTCAATTTCGTTGACAAAAGGTTTACAACAACCGACCGGTAATCCGACATCGATGGCAACAATAGCGCACAAAATATTGACCAAGCGCTACTGCGATTCTCTTCCTGTGGGTTCCGGATTACATAAAATAACAAACCCATTACATTATTCATTCTTTACATATAGGTACGTGCCCTTTGAATGACGGTTAGAAGAATAAAAGAAATAATATTTTAATCGAGAATCATTGAAAAAGCAGCGAAAGCGCTGCGACGCGCGGCACGCTCGGCACGCTCGGCGCGGATCTCTAGCCCGAGCGCGGAGGGTAGATAGGGGAATAAAGTAATAGAGGACAGGGCACGGTCCGATAATCGCTTTGTACAGTGTCGCTCGTGTTTTAATCAGCAATGTAGAGAGCGGCGGACGTTTTTATTTTTGTTTCGCTTCACCCTTTCAGAGGCAATCAGTCGCGCGTTGTTACACGGATCGCGACGCGAGTCACCCCGCGCCCCTGCGCTCTCGTCCCCGGCGTCCCCGGCGTCCCCGCTCGTTTATTTTTTCGTCATTGTTTGCGGCGACAGGGCGCCAGGGCACAGGGCGCAGGGCGCAGGGCGGCAGGGTGCAGGGCGCAGGGCTGGCTACTTGCCGCGCGCCCCCAGCCTTGCCAAAGAGTGCGTTCTGCATTGTTGCGGCGCACATCGTTCTTATTGCCACGTGTTGCGCTCGCTATCATGCTACATTACTTTCTTCTCAGTAGGTACTTTGGTGACATCATATATTCCTTGAATATTATGCTTTTATTATATTTTATTTATAACGAAATAATAATGTAAAAAAATTAAGAATGACAAAGAGGCCAAGGTACGATTTTATTTCGTTTCTTTCTATTTTTCATTACTTACATCTCAAGAAATTGGTCACATTCATATTTTACTGATATGACCTGAACCAGAACGTTTTGAATATAAAAAAGGTGTATGTGCGAGACCATTGAGCTACGGAGAAGTTAGATTCAACGACGAAATTAGCAGCTATATTATATGCATGCTTGCAGAGTATATTTCTGTCTCATTCTTTCCTACATATTTTTGTATTTGTGTTTCTTACCTGTCGTTTTTTCCGTTGCATCCGGTTTGAAATCACAACGATTCTAAAGAAGTTTCACTTCAATAAACTATAAACTTAAATGTTATTTGCGCGTAATCCCAATACTCGTATTAGAGGACGATCGTTTCATAATTCACTTGTAGTAGAACCGAACTCATTAAGATGTTGCCACGTCATCATTCCCTTTGATATCATTTAAAACGTAGCACGAGGAGCGGTTAATACTCAATACTCAATACTCAATACTTTATTGCATAAATTTGTAGTAACATGATATATAACACAGTCACATCACATGCTACACAAATAACCCTAAAAGGGTGTTGCAATTTTATGGGAGGTGGACCAATTCATTTTATATCTAATAATGTTTTCTGTTTTATCTATGTTATATTAAATTAAATTATTATAATTATTAAGTTATAGTAATTATTAAGTTATGTTATTATTAAACCATATTAAATTTGATTGTCATGTTTAAATTATTTCGTCATATTTAAATACTTACTGGTCATTTTTGTCATTTAAGTAATCTGCTAAATTATAATAACATTTTTCAATTAGGTATTTTTTTAATTTGGTGCAAAAGGATCTAGGATTTGACTCTTCAACTATTTTCTTTGGGAGTTTATTAAATATCTTTGTAGCCATTGCATTTGGACCGTCACTGTGTATTTTTAATTTAGATGTAGGTATTTTTAGTTTGTGCGTATACATGGATCTTAATAAATTGCGTCTTGGCTCATCAATTTGTTTTCCGAAGTATTGAGGGTAATTTTTAACAAATTTACTAATTTCAAGTATATATATTGACGTCAGTGTTAATATGTTATTTTTAATAAAATGTGGTTTGCAGCTTTCAGGTTCTCTTATGTTAACTAATATGCGAATGCATTTTTTTTGAGAGATAAATATCTGTTGTGCATCTACACTGTTTCCCCAAAGAATAATACCGTATTTTATCCAGGAATATGCGTATGCGTAGTATGCACTTAGCGCTGTATTAAGGTCAGTTGTTTTCCTTAGTTCCCTTAACGCATATGTGAAACTAGCTAACTTTGTTTTGATTTTTTGGATATGCTTTTTCCAGTTAACGTTACTATCTATTTCAAGACCCAATAGCGGGAAAGTGTCAACACTGTCTATTTTATTATTATTAAACACGAAATTTATGTCAAGGGGTGATTTCTGATAGGGTCTAAATTGCATTATTTTGGTTTTTGAGAAATTAATGTCGAGGTTATGGTCAGTCATCCAGTCAATAATATTAGTAAAAATGTCAAGAAGATGTTGATTTAAATTCAAATTATTATTACAAGATGTCAAAATAGATATATCGTCTGCGAATAATACACTAAAGTCATTTATTATTTTTGGGAGGTCATTTATATATATAAGGAATAAGATACATCCGAGGACACTACCTTGCGGGATTGAGTTCACTATGGGAATGGTTGCCGATCTGATCATATTAATACGCCCTGTTTCATGGTCAAAATGCTCAATTTCCACTACTTGCTTTCGATTGTTAAGGTAGGATGTAAACCAGTTATGTGGTATACCGCGTATCCCTATGTCGTATAATTTACCTAATAATATTTTAAATTGTACTTTGTCATAAGCTTTTGTCATGTCAAGTAAAATTCCAATTGCGTATTTTTTATCATTTAAAATTTCTACTACTTTTTGCATAAAATTGTATGTTGCTAATATTGTCGACCGATTCTTTCGAAAACCATTTTGAGATTCGTCAAAAATATTATATTTTTCACAAAAGTGTTCGACTCGTCTTTGCATTGCTTTTTCAAATATTTTGGATGACGGTCGGGGCGAGCGCGCGGCCCCGACGCGAGGTACAGTCGCACGCTGTTTGCAAGTGTGTCATTATTTCATCTCATTCTGTTCCCAGCAGCAATAATTAATAACAGCACAATTGTAAAGCGGCAGTACCAGTTGTCGGCGGAGCTGTGCTGCTGAAAATAGACTAGAAATAATTATGTTGCGCTCATTCACTTTCACAAATTATTTTCCAAATGAGAAGAACAAAGCTTACAATTTATACAATGACTGTAAAGCAAGTTTTAACAATCCTGTCCAATTGTATTACTATAGGTAATACTTATTAAATAGACTGGTGGATACCCAGCGTATTCCACGACGTTAACGATATTTGTAATGACAATGACAGATCAGTGTTATTTTAACATTCTGTTTATACGCCATATTTACATACATATTATTAAAGTGAAACTTTTATTACATCGTCTCAAACTTTTTGGTCTGTGTGTCGCATGTCGCGTGACGGTCGGCCGCGGAGTGGGGGTAAAGTGAAAGGCGCTCGACAGAGCAGCCGAGGCCAATATGGCGGCGCCACGCCGATGGTTCGCAGCTGACCGTGTAGTGTGTATATAGTCTTTACAAATAGTCTATACTATAGACTATTACTCATTTGTGTCAATGCTCCACGCTATTTGTTTGTTTTTATCAGTGTTTAATGTAAATGTTGCTATTTCTTGCTTTTGATAAACAATGACACCGCTAGTGAGTCCGAAAAACTGATCAACGAGGATGATGCCATTTTAATACCCTAAATCGAATATTTATCCAAAAATTTTTAGTTAAATGTCTACAATACGAAAAAAAGTCTCACTTATACCTACCGTGGTTTCATAAAACCACACAATTTTTTATTATCTTCAAATTGTTGTTTGGGAAAAGTGGAAAATCGACTTTATCAATGGACTGAATGTGCCTAATGCATTGTTTCAGTGGTCTTAAACCACCTTCGGATTGTTGCCTTTCAAATGAAACCATTTTAAGGCGGTTGGATGGTTTCAGAGTCTATGAAGGACATCCGTACAAACATTTTTTGTATGTATGTGTATAGATATAGGGTACTGCCTATATCTAATTCCAGATTATGTTCTACGTGCGTGAGTAATTTGCGTCCATACATTCTCACTAACTTTCGCGCCAAGCCCGCATTTTCCGGAATAATAAGTACCCCATATCTTATTCCAAATCATCGTCTTAAGTCGTAAGTAAGTAACTATAGTACAATTCACGTAACATTCAACCAAATGCGACGTGATCAGTAGCTTGTATCGTATACGAAAGTACCCTTTAGCCACCGCGATGTGTTTGCGGTGAGATTTAAATTCTTTTGAACCATATGCTCACCGGTTCAGCCGGGAGCCGGCAGCCGACAACCGGAGCCGGTAGCCGGATGAGCCGGGTCGTGCGTCCGGCAGTGTCACGTGACCGCAGCTGATGCCGGGGGATTTGTCACGCCAACGCCGTTGCTATTTCGATACATAAAGTGTTACAATACAAATAAGCTACAACGCACTGGGAACGAACAGAAACGAGGAAGGAAGGAAACATTCATTTTGTCATGTCGTAGTGAGTGAGGATGTTTCTAACGAAAAGGTTTGCACGCGCTTTTCTATATCTGTATAGAACAGTAAACAATAATGACGTGTCAGTATAAAAATATTACAGCACATTCTTCTATTCAAGTGACGAGCGGCAGCAGTAACATAAAGAAGCATGATAGATCAAATCATATTATAAATTGTTTTGGTTGATTTGCTATACTTACTTTAATAATTTCGTATTGCATTGCTTATGCAGTTGGCATGGCAGGGGGATTCCCCTACGTCGACAGCCGCCGGCCACCGCGGCACCGCTCCGGTGTTTGCGCGGGACGTTTAAGCGCGTCCATTAATCGGCCGCGACGACACGCCTCATTGTTTTATATGTGATTGTTTTTGAAAAATGGCGTCGCGTCGCGCGATACGCGCCAATTAAACTGCTGAAATTTACTGCGGCCACTCGCAGGAGCGCGACGGATTTTTGTGTGAAAAATAATTATTACCTCCGAGCGGCCCGGCGCGGCGCGGCGGCTCGTGGCGTTTATTTATACCCAATCTTTTTTATCCCATCCTATACGTAAACTTTGCAATATTATTTAAAGGTTTTTATGAAAATCCGCTTATGGACTCCACAGGCGGGCTCGTTCAAAAAGTTGGCGCAATAAAAATACTTTGTATGTTTTTAGCACTTTCCGTATTTTTTATTTAATTTATATTACGTACGAGTATGCAATAACTGTCAACCACTCTATGTACAATGTATGTGCATATTAGTAGACATAATAAGTATCGATTTCTCTAACATATACGTACATAGATATCAATCAGCTTTAGAATTTGTCACTGACGATTAGTAATATTTACCAGGGCTAACCTACCTAAGTGTAGTCTTAACTTCCACAGTCCTCTTGCTATCGAATAACAACGAACACTAATAGGATCTATTAATCGTCAGCAGTCCCTCACACTCGAGGCCGATCTCTCCATGAGGCAAGGAAGAGCTGAAGCACACGTAAGATAGTTCACACTATTGTCATGTTCGACGACATCATGTATCGTATGGTGTAATATTTAAAAGCGCGGCGTGATGGTGTAGACTGCAGGTCACCTGCTGTATTCCAGCCATATCACTCGCGCGTGTCTGGAATCCTCCAGCCCGCGCCACGGTATCTGGAATTGTAAAATACATAATATATCATTTCATTTTCTCTTACAAAAAATCGCGGTGTGACGTTCTTTGACTTCACTGTACATATTTAAACAGACCGCCGCCAAGAGCATGTTCTGACATTCAAATTTTATGTTTCATATTTTTCTGATAAGTCATGAAAGGTTAATTTTGATACTTTAAAATTATGATTTCGTTTTACCGATGTTTCACTATTTAGTTTTGTAATAATAAAATACTGCATTTATTACAATAATTTACTATAATATCTTGATTTTTGTGTAAGATTTTCTAAAAGCAATTTACAACACCCCAATTTACTACTTCCGGGCCCTCTCACAGGAGGGCCTTGTTGAAGCATTGTCGTAATTTGCATGACTTTCAAAAAGTAAAGCAAACCAATTTTAAATAAAAAATATTTCATTATATATCGTTACTTTTTCAGAAGGAATCTATTTGTAACGTCGTTATATTGCTGCACATGGTATGGTAATTATTTAATAGTTCTATATGTGTGATCACCAACTTTAGTATAGTATTTTATGACTATTTGAAAATAAATACATATAATATTTTTCATTACTTCAAATACTTTTTTTTTTTTTTTATAAATAATAAGTTAATGCTTGACTACAATCCCACCTGATGGTAAGTGGCGATGTAGTCATTGGTGGTAAAGCGCATTAACTTAGTAAAAGCCTATTCACTCTTGCCTTAAAGACACTCACATTATAATCGAGCGGAAATACCGACGCGGGCAATTTATTCCAATCCTTCGCTGTACGCATAATAAATGACGAAGCGAAGCGCTTCGTCCGTACAGGGGGAATGTCAACGACGAAGGGATGGATACCCGCCGTGCGTCGGGACGTTCGATGGTGGAATGGGGATGGCGGAATCAAATCATATATTTCCTGCGCACACTCTCCAAAATGTATCCTGTAGAATACCGAGAGGCTGGCAACTCTGCGCCTGTGCTCGAGGCTCTGAAGATTGGTTTCAACTAATTTAGGGTCACCAATAAGTCTCTTAGCACGCCTCTCCATTGAATCCAATGCTGACAGGTGGCATTTGGCAGCACCAGCCCAAATGTGACAGCAGTACTCCATACAAGGCCGAACCTGTGCTTTCGTACTAATTGTGATTAAATTGCGTTTAAAGTATTATAAAACAAATGCATTCCGTTTTGTGATAACTAGTATAAATTAAAAAATTAAAAAAGCCAGCCCGCTATCAAAAAAGCATTATAATATACTTTTTTGAAATCCTTATGATGAGCTTTTTAATTGAATACCTATATTGATTTATTTTTATTTTTTGATACTTCAAACAATAGCATATATCTCACAGCCACCATATTTGTTTTTTAACGTTACTTATCTAAAAACACTTGGGTTATCAAGATGAATCTAACGCTGTCTTAATTATATAAATTAGTCAAGCGGTTTGGAAAATATAAGGTAATAAAAATATTGCATATTATACATTCATTAATAAATATATTTTATAGATACAAGATACGCGCGAAAAACATAACCCTTCCTTAGCAGTCGGGGAAAAACCTCAACGCAACGAAAAATCTATCAAATGTTATCTGTACTACATGGTCCCTACTCTCCCCACCGGTAACGAGGGGTACACCGGGCCACGAGGGATGCGCTGCACAATTCACGCAAAATGTGAGAATTGGATTATTTTTCACATTACTCACAAGAAGGTTACTTAGCCTGCATTATTTCTGGCTCAGGCAAAGCGATCGAAACACATACACTTACAAGTATCGTTGGAATGTAAAACGGCATACTGGAGGTTGAAGAGACCCGGACATTCGGCTGCTGTTGTTCAGCGCGATGCACGGTGCACCACGGCCAGAGGAGACCGGTACGGATTCATGTTGCTATCAGTACGAGCCCCGGAGATCTAGTTCAGTGTTAGAACTCCTCTCATAATCATAAACATCTCAATATCGATGAAAATTTGCAATAGCGAATATTGCAGGGCCGAGACACATGTCGATAGTTATTACGACAAAAATACAACAACATAACCTACTCAATTTTTATACCGATTATAAAATAATTGTAAGCCATTTATAACGAACTGAACTAGTATACTGACCTTCAATTAGTGCGAGGTGAAGAGGATTACCCAGTTGTTGTCGGTGTTCATTAAATAAAGCGCCCGGGAGCCGGGCGCGGGCCGCGGGGCGCTCGGGCCGGGGGCGCTCGGGCCGAGGGGCGCCCGGGCGCGCCACACTCGCCACTAATGCCCTTTCGCCGCTAAACCGATAACTAATACTAAATCACGTTAACCCTGTTGGACTATGCATTTTCAATGTCGCGATGTTCTATTATTTTTCTATGATTCCATCACAATGAATATCGAATAAATATAATACACTCATTTGTTTTTATTGAAGAGAAAATATGAAGCGTTAATAAATAGAAGACCCTATTTCACCAAGATCTGATTTCTTTTTAACGCAACCCTTTTGTAAATAACTACCATTCAACTCAGACTTCGGAGTTAGTTGAAAGCTTATAGTGTTTTACGAGTTACATCATTTTCAATACCAAGCCGGAGGACTTCCAGCGCCTCGCCACTTCTTGTACCCCGTACACTACTGAGCACTGGTCTCTCCTTTTAGCATACTCCACCACGCTGACATAAAATTATTAAGGATATTAAAGTACTTAAAAATTCCAACCACAGAGTTCCGCTTCAAGGGTATTTAAAATCAGCAAGCAAAGTATGAATATAAGAGTAGCAACAATGTTTAGTTCAAATAAATGACAAACCCGTGTCGAGCCGCGCGCTGCTCCCGCGCCGCGGCGCCGTCTGTCGCTCGCCGGTCGCCCTGTGTAATGTACATCATCTCTGTTTAAACTGGCAAACCTCGTGGCATATATAATGCGGTTTATTTGGCTTTCTGTTCCATGAGCCCCTCGAGATGTCGTTTTCGTGAAAAAAAGAGATTATAACATTACTAGAGACACCCTGCGCGCGATTCACGACAAATAATTTTATCGCGATGAAATAAATAAGTGTGGCACTCTACTCTCTTTCTACTCACGATGTTGTTTTTATCGGTACTAAAAGAAAATCTGACTAAAACATTGTTCGTCCAAAATATGTGTAGAAAATTTATAATAAATAACAGCCACTTTTAAATGATTTTTTGCCAAAGAATTTTTGGGTTTGTAGAGATAAGGCTTGTAGAGTAGTAGAGTAAAGCTTTTAGAGTTCGGGGCCTGGCTCTTTATGAGATCTGGTCTTGTATGTCTTTATAACCTATTTTACAAGAAACGTCTTAGTGGGATTATTAATTTTACCGATTTTTTTAAATTTTTTTTTTTATTTTTTTTTTTATTTTTTATGAACTCGCTCGCTCGCTGCCGCCGCCGCGCCGCGGTGAGACGCGTCCCGGTGGAGATTATTACATTACAATGAATCATTTCCCGACGTCGTGTTATTTGCTTTATTGCTCTTCAAGTCAGAATGATACGCTGTTTTATACAAATACTGGCTGACCCGGCGAACTTCGTATCGCCTAACAATCAATAAATGTACTTTGTTATTACTTGTAACTTTTATAGTTTTGGTAGTTTTAACAAATCAGAAACCATTAAATTCCCTCTCCCTCTCGCTGTCCCTCCCTCCCTGTTTAAATTATTTTTAAATCTTGAAGGATAAGTAATAAAACATTTAAATTTTCAAAGGACTTAAGTAAACCACAATAGTGTGTAACGAAAATAATAATGAAAGCTATTGCAACCAAAAACCTACGAAAAAAAAAACTTAAAATGATTTACGTCATACAATAGAGAATAACAAAAAAAAAACATTCCGAACTGGACGAACAAGGCAAGTGGGCGGTTTGCGACTTGCGTTCAGTAGTTTTTGGACACTGAATGGGTTTGTACTTGTATGGCCACATTGTTCTGAACAACAAGTGGGCGGATGTAAAATGGAATGCTAGTAGGCAATTTATTGCATAATAATAAAAATATTTTTCTCAAAAATTAGCTGATACACCAGTAGGTTGAAAAAATTTTAAAGTATAAAATAAAGTGAACTTGAACTGATAACCATTATCAGAGTATTGGTACTGTAAAAGGGTTTTAGTGGGGGGGGAAGGAATGAAAGAATGAATGAAAGATTTTCAGTTCAGAGGAAGAACATTTTATTTTCCCACAAGTACAATACAGGTTAGAGAGAGAAAGAAAGGGCTTGCTGGTTCGTTTGGCTGGTCGTAATACAACTAACCCTTTGGTCAGAGGGGTCCGCTCTAGCGGGCCCCACCGATGGTTGTAAGTATTAACAACTAAATGGGGAGTAGCCCCTCGGTACAAATTATTAAATTTGGATACAGATAAGACCTTATTATTAAGTTTAGGTATTGTTAATTTATTAAATTATTAAATTAAAGTTAAGGCCGCTTAAGACTAAGCACGCACAGCGTGGTCAATGTAATGGAAAAGTTCTAGAAATTGTGAATATAAGGAAAAGGAGCCGAACGGAACCTATCTGCTTAAAGCCAAGCCGTACAGCGTGGTTAATTTAATGAAAAAATTATAAACTTATTAATATAAGGAAACAAAGATCCGAACGGAACCTATCTGCTTAAAGCCAAGCCGTACAGCGTGGTTAATTTAATGGAAAGATTACAAACTTATTAATATAAGGAAAAAAAGATCCGAAGTTCCTCGAGTCCAAAAAAAACCGCAGCTATATAGGTAATGGGGGGGTGAGGCCCACGCCGATATAATCGTTACTGCCCCTCAAGGGGGAAGAACAACCCACAAAAAAAATAATGAATAAGGAAATTAATGAAAAATAAGTGGAGTGCGTTCACGTGGGTGGAGGCGGACGGCCTGCCGAAGCACCCCACCACGGCGCCAGCGTCTCACGCCGCAGCCCTCGCTTACGCTCCTCCTCCGCCAGGCACCCCACAGGAGAGAGGTCCCACCGAGCACGGCCGTAGAAACCGGGCTCCCCGTAAAAACAGGACTCGCGGACACCGGACTCGAAACAGGACTCCCAGCAGAAACACCTCCTTATATATGAAAAGCCACGTCTTACACAGGAGCCTATACAGTTCTATGCAGGCACTCCGGGAAATATAGTTAATTAATCCCAATAATGACCAGTTAGTTAATAGACCCAGTCGAACAACGGCAACTCGGCCGGATCCATCTAGGGCATTACCGAACCTTACAGACCCAATACTACGGTCCACCGCATTAAAATAGCTTAACACAATTCAAATCTACTATCAAGCCTTAAGGGCGGGAATAGTTCAGCTTACAACAAAATACCAGGGTGGTACTAGTCACTATGAAGGCCCACTGCCCACTCGCTACATCCTCTTTAGGGTAAATATCACTAAGGTAACTAACCCAAGGGTCCTACGGAACGCTCGTGGAGGCGGGCGTCGCCAGTGCACGAAGCACGGGGCGTCGACCACGGCGTCACGCCGACGGACAGCTATCCTGGCTTCCTTTATGAAAATAACACTAGGTTACACCATTTACTATTTGATAAACTACCGCGTAGAAGAGAATGAGTTTAACGATACCTGTTTAGGGAGGTGTCAAAAGCTTGGAGAGCAGTCAGCCACTAACACAAACGGGACGCCGAACAGACGCAGCCGGGGCACCAGCCACACAAATCGTGCCACACCACACCGCGTGGGGTGGACACGGAGCACACAGACACAGTCCTGAAAAGATTCCGCACATTAACCACTACACTTCGAGACTACCACGATACCCCGTCGGAAAATTCCAATTAGAATCCCTGAGACTTACCCAGCGACTAAAAACACCCCGTTTCACCAGCACAGACAGGTCACACGGTTCGCGGCCCAGCTCAGCACAGCTCACTCCCGGAAAAAGAAGAAGGCCACGCCCGGGGCCACCGCTTTTTATATCGCGTCGCCTTTCACTAAAACCCACCAATCGCCGTCGTCCCCGTAAGCGGAACCAAGCTTCCGGCTTCAAACAAAGGCCTCAGAGAGCCCGCGAACAGTCAGCGTTCACAACACAAAAATGCAAGAATGCACTTAATTGCACTTAACTTGAGATCAATTCTAAAACGTCACTATGAAAGGAAGTTGTACACAAATACCGAAGACCAGCGCCAATCCTATACAACTTCGACCACAGACACCACAGACTATAAAGTCCCCATGAATGACTCAACCACAGACCAAAAACAAGCGTATGGAATGTTTTAATATTTTATTTTTCCAACGAAACACTATCCTTTTTATGAAAATTACAAACTATAAAAGTCCCGAAATTCCAATAAACAAAATATACCAACATTCGACACAGACAAGAGGCTGAATGAACCACCGACTATAAAGAACAGAGCGAACTAACGCGCCAAGTTTCAAAGTGACTCGAATGGCGTGCGATGATTGGTCCATTCATCCGACGACATCCTCCGTTCACTCGAGTCGAGCTGTCAAGCCGCACGGTCCGCCAAACGTCATTAGGTTCCCAATGTCACTGTCAGTCCTCTATGTCAACAGGCCTGTCACTAACTCCAATTGTAAACAAAAGTATGAAAGCATCTAAGATTTACGTTAATTAATTATAGTATTAAAATTGAAGTGGAATTCGAATCAAAACAATTCGATCCCGTGAAGAAGTTGATGATCTCTGTGTATGATGTCCAGGGGAATGTCCATTGCTCAGGTCAGTAAAGAAAACAGGTGTTACAGTACGAATACCAGATATTTTGATAAATTGAAATCCTGCTAAAACTTTTTTCTCCTTTAATTTTAAAAAGGATACACAACATTTTCTTTTATACATACAGGTAAAAAATATATGTACACTCGACAAATATAATCGGTATGCACCGCACACTAATAAACTAGATGTGTGCGTAATGCCGAAGAGTGTATTATATTACATAACTCTTACATCGAAACAAAACTTGTTTCTGCACTCACACATTTAAATTTTACAGGGCTGCTTGGGAAAAACCAAACAAGATTTAATTGGTTGAAGAATGGGCCCCGATTGTTAATCCTCCTATCATATGGTGCAGTTGTTCAGTATTACTTTTAACTACATTCTAAACTGCTGGGCTTGTTTTTTTTCTTTTTAGTTTATTTTAGGCAGTCAGATTTTTTGTTTTTTTTTATCCCTTATATATTTTTTCGTCACTATGCCCCTCTCTCCTGTGATTGAAAGTTTGCTAACAACTAACTCAAACGGCGGCACTGGCGACACTGGCGCCGCACTCCACCCGGCTTTATTAACCCTACTATAAAACTCATTCATATTATGCTCCTCAACTTTAAGCAAATAATGAGTTTTGTGACTGGTTCCCCGCGAGGTATGCGCACATGCTGTTGGTTAAACTACGTCGTGGATGTGTGTGCCCAGAGCTTGTTTCACGTCACAGTTTTGTCAGAACGCTGGTCCACTTTAGGGATATTTTAGTAGGTGGAACATAGGAATATATTATGTAACATACATACCACTAACATCTATTGGGTACTTTCTATGACCGGTTCTATAAGGATTTCTTATTTACGAGTATAAACAGCAGAAGCACTCCACACCATCGATTATATTTATCGTTGACTTCACTCAGTAGTTAGTAGTAGTAGGTCATTACCGTTAGCACCCGTAATCCGTTAACACCATCGGGAATCATTACCGTGGAAATAAAATGAAGTCCGGATTCAAATAAAATCTAGTTCAAAGTTATCTGTTCAAGTAAATGGGAATATGATACTACTACGATAGTCGGTAATGGTTTGCATGAACTAATTTCATATTAATTGAAGTAAGGCGAATTCCCAAAACTTGATGTATACAGATAAATGATTACATTAGGAAAATATAATGTAACACTTATAGCATGTAAAGCATGAAAAATGTTTGTACGGATGTCCTTTATTGACTCTGAAACCATCCAAATGATGTGCCTCAAAATGGTTTCATATTTGGAAAGGCAATAATCGGAAAGTGGTTTGTGACCACTAAAACAATGGATTAGGCACATTCGGTCCATTGATAAAGTCGATTTTCCACTTCTCCCATACGAAGACAATAAGTGAAGGTGGCGCTTAATACAGACTGTCAACACAAAAACTGGTCTGTCATTGTCAACAGATTTTTTTAGCGTAGTTAAACACGCCGGACATCCACTAGTATAATATCAATACCTCTAATCAACAGAAGGGTTGTTGTCCGTAGTCCAACTGGTTGTGGTATTGGCATCGCCAGCTACTAAGCGAAATAGATTGCATCGTGGCAGTACAATTAGGAACCAAATGTATCCAGAGTTATGTAATCCTGGTAAAGTAAGTCTAACGGTTTTGTTTTATAGTCGGCGCAGAATCCTAAAAAATACGTCATACATTATGTTCTGCAGCAGAGGGAGCATTTAATAGTCGATTCTGGATTAGGTGGAGGCGTGCCCGCACTGGCTACGGTCGGCAAGTGGATGGCGGCCGTAATGAGCCCTCATTACCATGTTTTTCCGTGGCCCGGCGCGGCGGCAGCGGCCTCCGGCACGTCCCTCCGGTTACAATAATTGAGTATTCTAATTCACTTACTGTGTTAGTTAGTTAGTGCTAATAACGGAATATGTACGATGGCAGTCCATATTATGGGCGAATATTAATGCTTAATAGTTGGAAAACGCGTTAAGTTCATAAAATAGAACCGTTTCTGTAATAAATATGAAGATATTTTACATTGTAATCCTACTTAAGCACTTATGAGGAAACAAAATAATATTGTGTTTACCGATGGATTCCGCCGAGTGGAACGTCTCAATCTCATGTTATCAAATACTAGCAAACAATACTTACATACACGACGTAAATAAAACATCATATTGCGAGGATAATAACGTGACGGCATTTCCATTTCATTAGTTGTCACACAGACGCGCTTTGCCCGCGGCTTCGGCGTCTTTGTACCGAACAACATGCCATACAAATATGTTCTTGAAATTGATGTGAAGGCACAGAAATAAGAAAACTATTATTTATTCAAAGAACGAATATACATATATACACTCGATGAAGTGACCGTTCAAACATCTCTACTTGATTGATTGTACGTAGTACAATTCGTATTTTTTTGCATTTCAAAAGAAAAGACGACTGGGGGATAATTATTTTCTTATGCTTAGATAGGCTTAGATAGTCACCTTAAAAGTATTTGCCTTTTGTCATGGCCTTTTCCACGACATCCGCATCCGCAAGCTAAGTCGTCGGACCAGGTCATTTGGAAGTCCGGAAAAATGGAATGAAACCCTAATTTCTGAGTAGGTGCAGTAGAGGAGACCGGAGCAGAAAGGTCCAATTTAGCTATATTGATTTCGTTACTGTTTAACTATAAGGATTACGGAAAAGATCTATATACCAATAAGTAGTGTAGTCCTTTCTCTAAACGTTATCTTTCTTGGCCGGCAACGCATCCGTGATACATTTGGTGTTGCTGATGTCCATGGGCGACGATAGTCACTTACCATCAGGTGGATCGTCAGCTCGTTTGCCGGCTATTTCCATAAAAAAAAATTTGTTGTAAAATGAAAATAAAATGAAATTAATTTTAATCAAGAGGCACGTTATAAATAATAACGAAAATCTAAAGTTCATTATATTTATCAACAAAAACTAACATAATAATTATGTCAATAATTGACTATTAATAATATTATTTTTTACTAAGCTTAAAACTATGGCACAGCAGCTCAGTCTGAATAACAAGTCTTAAATTTGCTTTTTCGTCCAAGATACTATATAATCGACTTTAATATATTTTAGTCATATAACATAAAAATCAAAGTACTAAAACAAACAAATAAAATAATTTTGTCCTCCTGAGAATGACAATTGTTACATATTATATACTTTTTACCCCAACGACCCATATGCTCATTTTAAGGTTATTATAACATTCGAAAAATGTTATTTTTCGGAACTTTTTGAGCTTTTGCGACGTTTATGACGTGCTGTCTAATCAGTGGCCACTAGTTATCGTGCGATACGTTTTCCTCCCACAAGCTCCCCTTACGCTGATTAGCGAAGTCTTTGACGGAGCATTATTTTGGGGAATAATAATGGTGGCCCTTTTTATCCGCGGACCTTTAAGCCCCGGTCTCCCCTACGTCGCGCGTGCAAGTTGTGTATACAGAACTTAACTTGAGCGAAACAAATATTTAAACTAGAACGTGTTTTGCTTTTGATGTCTAGTCTATTGAGCACCATTAGCCTTCTTTTATAAACTTTATTGGTTTAAATTTACAAAATATTTACATGCGTATTTATATCTGACAAAAACTATTTAAAATGCTGATGATTGAATATAGTGTTACAAAATTTTTGCACTAGGACTCGGTCCTACTTTCTACCCCACGTTCCTATCTTGAATGACGATGTTTGATGCTTGTATCTGTTCTGAAACAGAGAAGTTAGAACTTGAGTGAAAGAGATATACACTCATGTGAGGAAAGTATCCTAGATGTTAGCCCGTAGCCGCAGTCTGGCCAGCCACATAATTATCATCCTTAATTCTTCTGCAGTTTATGCTTGACGCCATAAGAGACATAACTCCCCACATTTATAATTTAATTTACACCACAAATTTATATCGTTATATCTATAATTTACAAGTATAAACGACAAGTACACGGATGATCGAGCTTTGCTCGGTTTAGTGTTGCTTAACAACGCCATCTACTGAAGTAGCTTTAGTGTTGCTACTCGCCAATAGATGTCAGGAAGAGTCTATTGTAGCATTGCAGTTTTTCATTACCTGAAAACACGGATAAAACGACATTTTCTAAAATTGATTTCTAGCTTGATCGATTTACTGCCCTCAAAACCTCTTAAATATTAAATTTCATAAAAATCGTTGGAGCCGTTTCCGAGATTCCGAAAATATATATACAAGAATTGCTCGTTTAAAGTTATTAGATAGATAGTGATTTAGATCGAGGTACAAGGCTGAGCCGAGGTTGACCCATAACGTATCAAAGAGTATTTTTTTTTTTTTTTTAAATATATAGATATAAGTGGTGTAACTCAATATGCATGAATTTCTTGCCGGCACGTAGGGGATCGTCAGTGACGGAATTATTTAATTCTGTCGGCGTACTCCGGGAAGGAATGCGTCTATTGTTCTAATCGAGAGGAACAAAAGGTGCTCCTCTTAGCAAATTATCTCACGATGAGTTCTGTCTTTGTTCGTTTATCCTTCTTTTATAAGAAAACACCTCTTCACGCACGTATTTTTTATGGAAGGCATTGACAACGCAATCTTGCTAAATCTACTGTGCAAGTTGAAGGTCTTTGCACACAATATTGAGGGACAATACAATTAATAAGCATTAGCTTAACGTAATCAACTAATTAACCAGCTTATTACATTGTCATTTTATTATTATTATATGTCATGCATTTTTAGAACTAAAAAGTTTGATCTCAGATTACAATTATGAAGGATCTACATGAGATCAGGCTAATATTTTAGGTATGCCATTCTTGTGTATACTTCAAGCACTCAAAATATAATAAATAAACATACATGGCCGCAAGAAGCAAAAGCAAAACGTAAAGAAAGAAAGAAGTATATTTCGCGTGATAAAAGAAAACCTGCTATCACTTAAGTTCAGATAAGAATGATTGAGTACCTAAAACATTTTTTTACAAATTAGCGAAATGTACAACGTACATTGTTCAAAAGAACTTAAAAGTCTTGTACAAGTTTCCAACATCTTTACAATGTAAAAAAATCTTGCTACACGTAGAAGTGTAACGTCAGATGACAAAATCACTCATAACAAATACACGTATCAAGAAGTCGACGCCGTGCATCGCTCATCGCTCACCGTTCACCGCTCACCGCTTACAGCTCGACCATCAAGATTCCACCCTGGCAAAATCATGATTATGAATGTTCTTTATGTTGGTTCGGCTGAAGGAACCTCAAACGTGGCAAATTGCGATCATTAATAAAGCGAAGACGGCGGCCGCGGAAACACGCCCGCGCTTCTAATATTAACTATCCACGAATGAGACGTCAAAATAATAAGACCAAGCATCAATTCGAGCCGTCACAAATTTAGCGAAAATTTGTATAGGTATGTTGTTGGTAATCACTGTAATTATTCATCGACATTCGAGTCGACACCGCTGTTCAACGGGCGCTCGTCGGTGGTGCCATGTTAAAACGAAATCATATTTTAGTGCCTTTGAAAGATGGCGCAAATAATCCCCTAAGAGATTCCCAATGCTAATTATTAACGAATTAATGTCCAGCCGACCAAAAGTGGACCAATCGACGGTAATTCAAATAGTTCGAGGGACCGAATACATTAAAATAGGTCCTTCGTAAAATGTAAAACAAAACTTGTTTGATGTATTGAATATCACAATCCTGAATCGTCCAGCGCCGTAATATTTTTTGTAAAATCATCGTTTCAATTCACTTCGGCTCCAGTGGATATTCACCGAGAACGAGAAAAAACAAAAGGGAATATTGATTATCAGTTAGTCGGTTTCAATGCTTTTATACCGAGTGGACAGGCCTCCGCTGGAAGTTAGCTCGCTCTAATATAGAAATGATGAAATCCGCATAAGCGAACAATAGGATCGGGGGGTTCGGCCGGATTTGCGGAGTTAAACTTGTGCCGAACGGGAGCCGCGACGTCCGCGACGGCCAGCGTGGCGTCTCCGCCGCGCCGCGCTGGTGCAGTCGTGCCCGGAAATAAATCGTTCCTCGCAATGTATATGAAAGTTATGTCCGTTAGATGTCAACTCAGCAGCGCGATAGACACGCTCCGCTGAACACTGTTTCCATTTGTAAAATCAACTATTTCTCGTATCTCGTCGGCTGCGAATTTACTGTTTCGTGAAGCTCCGTTCTATTGTACGTCGACATGAAGCAAACGATGCCTCGCTTGTCCATATTTTATTTAGGTGCTTCAGGTGAATTTTATTTGTATTTATTCGAGAATACTTGTTAAACCTTGGTACAATTATTTGAGTTGAAAACACGATCAGGCAATATGTTTTTTTAATGACTTATTTAAAAAACGCTAAGCGGATGTAGATTGTTTGATATAGAGATAGGACCTATAAAATACACGTTAGATAAATAATTTTACTGGATAACTTGTATGAGATAGGAGTTATAGTTTCATCGTTGGTTGGTTGGTCGTTTATCCTTGAAGGATGTCTCAGTGGATGAACTCGAGTGTGGTATTTCCCTGTCATCGGGGATATCCATAGTTAAAATTGTTCATTTAAACATTTCCGCTTCTTTTCTGTGTAGGGGGTTTTTGAATTTTAAAATTGACAGTGACTCACCCCGCCCGTGCGGCTCCCCGCTCGAACCTCGTTCTCCTCCAAGTTCGTGATTAAAGCCGCGCATCAACCTGCGGCGAGAGATGTCTCCGCGACAATATGACACTTTCACTTGTTTGTAATTAAGTGTAACTTAATAAAGTTTACTGCCTTGGTTAATAATATTTGTTGAAATGAAACTTCTATGTAATGAAGCGAAGAATGTAGTTCGATGTAAAACCTTCACGTTTTCATTCATTAATTAACTCTTTTAATTATTTAATTTTTTGTCTGTATCGTAAGTATTCGTAGGATCCTACAGCATAAATGCTGGCTTTCTAAAAATATATTCGAAGTTAAGAAATTAGCCGACATGTGTTTCTTTCCAATAACTTTTTTCATACTTATTGTACACGCTTCCCATGAAATTCATGCTTCAACTAAATGGCTGTCATTTATCCAAGATAACGCTGACTGTTAAAACGTAGTCACGTTAAAATGTTCTCACAAAACACTACAAACAGAAAATGTGAACAAATGAACGCCTCCAAACAAAACGCTGCGAGAGCAAGCTGCCGAAACTCGACAACAATAGAAGAAAGAGGCGAGGAAACAACGCACACATGATGTGACGCATTGACATGTGTGGCGAGGAAACAACGCACACATGATGTGACGCATTGACATGTGTCACTAATGTGGTGAACTGTAGCATATTCATGTCCCGCGAGCGAAGGACCTACATCGTACCACCCTACGGTTACTCTCATGAATATAGCTGTCTAATGAGACGACGCTATTATTTTCCATCTTACTGATTATAGACGAGACATCGTCCTTCATTCAAAGTTCCTAAAATAATGATTCCTTTATTATACAGTCGTCTTCGTTTTCATGTTCGGACCTAAGCATATGGATTGCAATAAAAGACATTCCGAGCGCCTCTCCGAGAACATAAACAAGCGGCGTTATCAGGTGGAAAATCTCTCTCTTTATTCGTTAATGGCAGCTATTTCCTGAGGTGTTCAGCGCCCGCTCCCCCGCGGCCTGCGATCACTCGCGAGATTGTGCTCAGAAGAAACTCGTCTCGCCCATAATGGACATTCCTGATTGAATCACTTGCACTCCTTTTACGCTTGATTGATTCCGCGATCAAGATTTCGGGATACGTCACAGATACTGCCGGTGTGTGTAGCTGGAGATCTGGAGCGTGACACAGGGTATGTAACGAACCGAGTTTGTGCGGAGGGTCTCATTAAAAACGGAGCAAGAAGACGCGAAGGGTGGCGCGATGCCCCAAACAATTAACGCAGCTGACCACCGCCAGACCTTTTCAACGAGTTTTCGAATGTTAGGATAGGTATGTTTTCACAAAGTAAATGAGTATCATTGGTGTCACGATATTGACACTTCTTTTCGGTATTTTGAAACATTCGAAAGATAATAACACGTGATATTAAGAAAAAAGTTATTTCGTATTGCGGTGTAGAGCCAGACAATTTCGATAATATTTAGTGACTATACAAATATTCCCATTATATTACAAAATTTTAAAGGCTATGCCTATTTAGTTTTTGGAAGTAAAATCGGAACCCATATAATTTCGTCATGTCCGTCCGTCCGTCCATCCGTTCGTCCATCTTAATTTATCTTTTATTAAAACTCTAACATCGTAGAATAACATATTGCAAAATATTTTTTAAGGTCCCCTGCAGGTAACTTGAGGATGAATTATTTTATTCATTGCATACCCCACAGTGGGGTAACGTTGAAAAGGTGTTTCAAAAATATTATGGATTTTAAGGCCGTTTTTGAATTTATGGGTCCGTTTGCAAAATAATAGGCTTTAAAGTGCTAATTTTGGTTCCAGTCAAGTGTTCCCCCCCCTGGATAAACGGTTGGAGTTGGACAAGTAAAAAAAAATCAAAAATAGATATATTATGATGGATTTACAAGGAAAACTATCACGGCTATGTTAGCATAGGTAGTTAATGAGTAATAGTCGATAAATTTTTCTGGTTTTTACGAGACATAAAACCACCCCTTTTCAGGCCCCCTTGTTTACCCCAACCCTATTAATTTGGCCATCAATACAACCGGAAACGGAATCACGACACCGTCTGGCGTTCTTAAATAAATTAATAGCATTCATTGCGGGAACACTGCAAAGGAGCAGCGTGTTTGATCCGCTCGGCCCAGCGCGAGCGGCATATTTGTAAATACCCGACGCTTTAGCCACTCGGGACGTTTCGGCTGCCGTTCGGGCGCTCGTAAATACCTGACGTGTCGTGAATCGTGATGCATCTACTATTTACCACACGCCTATTAGAATCATTTGGTATGCAAAGTTTCGTTCAGATTAGGTTTAAATAATATTTTATAGACAATTTGACATTATATTCAAAATTTTACATTTTAATTTGACTATGTCACAGTTGTCGACGGAGCTCCGCTTCCGCTTCCGCTTCCGCTCATAACATAAATCATTCAACCTAACCTAACCGATTCCATTTTAGTGCAGAAGTTTTTTTCATTGTGAGGGGCTTCGCCATTTGTATTTTGTATTATTATAGTCCCATTATTATATTAAGAAGATAACTGACGCGTTAACCTGTTTACAAGGAACTTCGGGGTCTTGTAAATAGCAGACGCGTCAGGCCGACACGTCTGCTACTTACGCAGCATCAGCGTCGGGTATTTACAAATATGCGGCCCAGCCCGCGCTCGCGCCCCTAATCAAAGCGCTCCTAGCTGGATCCTCTAATTACTTTCAAACGCTACTCTACGATACGGTTATTTGCCTTCGACGTCTTTAATGATTTGTTTGAGGTGAGACTCGGCTTCCGTCTGGTGACCCTTTTATTGTCTACCCACCTTTGATTATGAGAACAATTGAAAACTGATGTTCCTTTGTTCTACAAGAAAATTGCTAGCGGGTAATTATAACAACAAATAAACGAAAAAATCCAACAATCTCTTCACCAGCAACAGCGATACAGAACAGATAATTATTAATTGATATTAATTTATTGTTACTTAATTTACACATAAGGGATAGCGTAACAAATTGAACGTCTATCTTCTAAAGTTAGGATATGGTTTCTAAATCCTCTTGTTTGAAGACTACCAATACTCACTTGGTTAGTTTGGTGGACCACGGTGAGAAAAGAGTTAAATCTCCATATCAAAGGATAGTCAAGCCCAGAAGCGATTAAGAAAAAGTAAATAACATTTGTAACATAAACTCATCATGATACCGGTACATATTTCATTTATAAAACAGTAATGATCGTTGCCAAGAAACTGAGTTAAATTAAATAGAAAAGAAACTTAAAGGAAATAACGTTATTCGACTCAATACTCGTTGAAGCAAACAATGATTCAATAAATTTCCAATGAGAACATAAAAGGGTGAAAACAGAATCGTCGCGCCGGCAAACAACGCTAAACAACCTTCAAATTAGTCTCAACTCGAGCTCGTCGAGTCTAAAGCAGGTAACGTAATTTCAAATGAAATTTTCCATACACGAAACGAACGACAAACACGGTCGTGTTCTTACCCGGTCATATTTCCGAGGAATAAATTATAAGCACGTAATTTTACGCGCATTAAACATGGCCCAAATGTCGCAGGTCTCAGGTTGTTCGCGACTGCGCGAGTGTGCCCAGCGCTCATACCGCCATCGCGCCAGGACCCGCGATGTGGGCGAGATAATACGCCAAATGAATTATAGCCGCTAACTCCCACGCGTCACGGCGCCGTGATATATGTCTGGTTTTTCTCTCTGATTGAGAGAGAATTTGGCGCCTTCTGAAAATACTGGACGGAAGTTATAATGTTCTCTCCGAGATTGGATTTATTAGCTCGATGGTAATTTTTCACGTTTGCAAACCTCCCTTTTTCAAATTTACGGTCCGAATCCAAGTTATATCATTTCACTTGTTAAGTCCATAAGGATTTTATTAAAGTTTTCACAGACAGACGCCATAATGTGAAAAGTATTAAATAACAACGATAATTGTAATATTTATCGATGTCAAAGGTAAAATGTTATATCGATAACATAAAAGCAATAAGGAAGCCACACTTTTTAGGTTTTACTGCAACATCCTACAAACGCTAGATCCTTAATTTTTGTCAGTCTTCAACGCATCGGTGCGTTATAACATTAGCAAAAAGTTCCCAATACCTACAGGCAGCGGTAGTAGTTACCAACATTAGGCTAGGTCTGCTCGTTCGTCCGCTATTTAATTATACAGCAATGCCACCTGGCTATCCGATTAAGTATTGAATGTCACAATAATTTAAACAAAGAGTATTATTTCGACTGGAAATAGCCACGAAGCTTTTAAGAGCCTTTACAATTTAATTTCCGTTTCCTCAAGCAGCCAGCGGAGTAAACCGAAGGCAAGCAGTGCTAAGAAATGACGTCACAATGTAAGCATTTTTAGGCGAGCGAGCAATGGCGTCTGCGGGTGACGTTTGTGAAAATGAACATTCTACATTTAAGTATATACGAATAGTTCTTCAGTCTGATGTTACTTTGATTGTAAAATTTTTCATTTTCATTCTAGGGAAAACAAAAAAACCTTCAGATAGCTGACCGCAAAGATAAACATCTCCCGAATGATTCGAAATATAATTGAATTTATCTCTTATTAATTTGAAATTAAACAATTCCATCAAATGTCGTATTTGCTTCATCCTTTGTTTCTAACTCATTAATTCTGACCGTGACATGGCTGCTGACTTCGTTAGCGCTAGTAATGTGGATGCTCCTGATTACCTGATATCTAATGATTGCGAAGCTAAAGTTTAGCATACTACCAGTCACCTACAAATTATTACATTTCTTATTATTACAGCTTGTCTACTCACGTGAATATAGTTGTTCTAACATAACCTCCTGGATCATTAGAAAATTTTATGTTCTACACGATTTTAACGAAGTTGCTATGTAGTGCATGACCTGAAAGTGGCTGGAAGAGTCATAAAGTGTATAACAATCAATAGAAATTTACAAGAGCAATAACTCGTCCGCTGCTGAGCTCAGGCTCTGTATCTTCCAGAATAATTATTTTGACAGCTGGTCCATGGATTATGGTGACCTCAAGGCAACAGCTGTAATTGTCTGTTTAATTGAATGAATGAATGAAACAAACCATTCAGGAAACCATTGAAAAATAATATCATTTTTTGAAGTGTAAACTTCTTTAGGCGCGTTGAGGCTTTTTTGAGGTGGGATGAAACCATACAGTTCGCGACATGTCAGATATTAATCGACACCTACCTGTGGCGCCATCTCTGAGAGAAGTACAGAACTATAGCTACTTAATTTACATTTCGTATTAATATCAAGATTTCAAGTATTTCTTGCACAATAAAATATTTCCTGACGATTCAAAAAATACACACGTAATTGTTCAAGTGTTCATTTCTGTCGACACTCCTGGAATGCCTTTTATCTTTTTTTACATTATTTATCTGTACCGAGGTGGGTCGCAGCGATTACCTGCCTACCTACATTACTATGCAAATTACATGACATTATTATTAGATTACATTAAAACTTTCAGTTGAAAAATTGATTTGCAGATCACTATTGCATTTAAAAGTTGAATCAAATCGTATTCTATATAAATGAATGATACAAACAGGCAAACTATTCGCAGGCCAGAACGCTACACAAAATATTATATTATCCGGCTCGTTCACCGTCGACTAAACTTTAAATCCATTGTTTGCGTTACGAATAAATTTATTTTATTATTATTTGTATTCAAAAGCAAACGGTTTTATAAAAGGCATATTTTATTGATATTGATTTGGCAGCGGCAAAATGACAAATAAAATCCGTCTAGCCGAGTGCAGATCGTGCGCTGATTTATCGTTACGAGCAAAATAATTTTATCGGATGTATAAATCTTCGGACGCATGCAAACGTGTGTTGTATGTGTTATGTGTTATGTGCTCAGTGTTGCCGTAATGCCAATAAAACAACGGTGTACAAAATGGCCGGTGCTAATAGGGCATTTCCGACTTTTCCGGCAGCAGGTTTAAAACGTCGTTTAGAGTTTCGTATTTATAACGGTAATTCCCCGTCCAACAATTACCTGTAGTGAACTCGTGTAAATCTTCCCATTCACTTATCTAGTCTAATAATTAGAAATCCTTTTGTTAGGAACAAGAAATAATCAGTCTTTGCAGCGACGAGGTGCTTTGTGCCGAGTGGCGCCTTTTGTAACGCGCAGGTAATGGCCGCCCTTTGTATATTATAATCATATTCTAGCTTCACGTTCCCTCTACGGCAACGCAGCGGGATGTTTTGTAACATTATTAGGTATATTAGTGCGTAGGTGATTATTAGGCCTGCGATGTCTGGTGGGCAACCTAATTAGGAGCCATAGATCAGACTGATTTAGGTTCAGCACTTCAGTAGATTATTTTCTCGAGTTAGCATTATTTTAGAACAGATGATATTATTTCAGTAAGTATTATTTCAGTTCAGATCGGCTAGAGTTATTCAATCTGCAAGACTCCAGTACCAGTACTAGATTGATGTGAACTATCATAAATAAAGATAGAATGTTCTCATACTGAGAATGAGTCTGGGAGGATATATATCACAGCACTATTTCCAGCTAAACTTCTTATAATTGGCTGCTATTTTCCTCCTCCTTGCTCCTTAAATCTTGGGGACATTATGCTGTTAACAATGAACTAACATACTAACGTACATACATCGGATGTCATATCTTTTAGTTGGTTCGATGTACTATAAGAACTAGCTAATTTTTAGGTATTCATTTTTAATAATCAACTGAAATTAATTTAGGGTATTAATATTTATCCATTATTTTGTATAGAAATAAAACAATGTAAAAGTAAAAGTTTAAACAATAACAATGCATAGAAATAACCAGCTCTTGATTCAAATAAAACTTACATACCTGAGCATAATCAAAAATAACTATTGAAACTCGACTGTTGTTAAAAAAATTGTGTGCGTGTAGTCTTTACTCGCGATTGAAGTAAAACTTCTTTGACGTTCATATATAAATTCATAAAACGTTATGTATCCGCCACAGGTCCGCGACGGATTCGCTGCGCCTCCGCTCCGCTTTGAATCCGTCAGTGTGATAAGGCCCTAAATAACGCTCGCGATACGTAGCAGGGCGTTCCGTTCCATGTCACTCGCGTGCCGCGCGAAAGTTTTATAACGAGCGATATAACCAGTGATGCGCGAAATGTACCATTCCTACTCCGAACGCAACCTATTGACTGGACACTAGTTATTCATTGATTGAAGCAAATCACTCCAATTATTCACCCCGTGAACTATAATAAATTATGCTTCGTGCAAATACAAAAAATTTAATACTGCTTACTTACTAACTTGTTGCATTTCTTTTATAAAAATTGAATCTATTAGGAAAAAATAATCTTAGCAAAAATGTTTATTCATCACTTAATAATTCTAGTCATTCTTAATACATGAGCTAATCAAAGTATTCTAAGCAAGGGCTTCAAATTCACACATCAGATTTTATCAAAAATGACTCGCTCAGGCAGTCATCACACTAAGTAAAATCTTATAACAACAACAAATTTTGTTCCTACTCACACTGCAGAACACTATAGACTCGATGTAAATCTCCACAACAAAATCCCTGCATCTGTGGCTCATCTGTGCAAGTGGGCCGTATTAAGTCCCGAAATTGATGTGTAATTTTTCTCTCTTTCTCCCTCTACATCATTTTCGTAGGCTCAGTTCGCGAGCCGCCGCCGCTCTACAAAGGGAAATGTTAAATTATTGCGAATCCTTTCAAAGTTGTTTATTTTTCAAGTGTTTTACGCAACGCGCTTCTTGATGGAAAATTATTTCGGTCAGTGAGCTGACATGATACCATCCGACGCAACGCGGTATACGCTAAAGGTTAAATTTTCCGTTTTGAAGTAAATTCAATAGATTAGGTTTGTACTATTTGATAAAATACTTACGTGTACCTACGCTTAACTATGGTAGTAAAGATTTATTTTGATGACTGATAAGTATGCTATGGCATTTAATAATTGTATGCATTAATTAAACATTTTATTCCTCGACTCTCCAGAAATTGGAAAATAACAAAGTTTTATAACTATTTTTAGAAACAGTCATTAATTTCTCATTTCGAAAACTAAGTTATTATTAAAAAAATATATAATTTATTATTTCAAAAGTAACGTGTGGGTCATTGTATTTGATAAGTCCCCTCCTCCCTACAAAAAATAACTGACTTCAAAATTAGGGATGACTAAAAAACTAATCGTCAAATTTCGCTCAAATTTAAGTGGGACCACAGGACAATCACCAGAGTCGAAAGTTCTGAGGTTCTGAAGAGGACAAACGAAAAAAAATACAGTCGAATTGAATACCTCCTCTTTTTTTGAAGTCGCTTGAATATAAATATGAAGAAATGTTATTGAATATTGTTGTTGTTGCAGGACCGTCCCCTGGCGCATAACGCATCGGCGCGCGTCTTCCACAGCAACCAGAGCCTGGTGCTGCAGAAGGTGACGCGCCACTCCAGCGGGCGCTACGCCTGCTCCGCGCTCAACGCCGAGGGCGAGACCGTCTCCAACGAGCTGCACTTCAGAGTCAAATGTGAGTGGACCTCTCCCTCTGTCGCTCATAGCGCACCCTGCTACCACACCGACCTGCTGCTACACCGACGATTGTGTCCTCTACGGAGTCTACGGGGTAGCTAGGCCATCACCTAACCGCACTTTGTCTTTGCGATATTCGTGCTTAGTAGTCCTGCCTTCTTGGAGAAAAATTCAACAAGTAAAGACGTCCGGAGCAAGGCCCATGATTTCCACGATCTTTTGGTCTCCTAAAACAATTTCTGTAAATTAATTTCATCCTAATTGAGTAAAAAAAGTATCCTCAAGTTTTAACCGAAACCGAAAAAGTATTCAACTGAGTGCGTCACTGAAATATAAAAATAAAACAACCATAAATTGCAATTCACCATAATTCTCCTTGAAGATAAAACGACGCAAAACAATTACAACATTTTTAAATGCCTCAAGATTACACGGTCCAAATGCTATGTATTTTAATTCCGAGGCTGGAGCCGCGCCGACGGTGTTTCACGGCCGCAATGATTTACCGCCAGCCTCTGAAATTCAGAGTAACGGCCCACCCGATCTTATTTGCCTGATGCACTCTTATCCTGAACGCTGAAAAATTCACCTCGTAAAAATTTTATGCTCAGAATTTCTAAGGCAAAAATTTCAGTACACAAGTCAACTCAACAAAGTTACGGCAGTGACGAGGGCTTCCTTTGCCGGAATTCTAATAAAGCCCGAGGGCACGTGGGACTGCCGCTCTCGGTGCCATGTTAAACGAAGAAGGATTAGCCCTTATGATGCAAATGTGCTGTAATTCAAATTTTCTGCCTTGTACTAGTTCCTTCTTCTCCATATTTATCGTATTTATCTGATGCAACTGCGTGCTGTGTCCACACTTCAATCACTTGATTTAAATCGCTATATGGCTAAGCTGTATAGATCGAAAAAGCTTATTCCCACCGTACTTGTAAATGGATGAAATTAAGGAAAATATAAAATCCGAAAATAGAAAGTAAATTCAAAAATTTCGACAGGTAGCACAACTCTAATGAATAAAAAATGAATAAATGCCTTCATTTTATCAAAAATGATCACGCCTATCGAGCCTGTCCTGGAAAGTATTTTCAATAAACAATATTTTGAAGATTACAGAAAATTTTAAAACACGAATGAAACAAAGATAACAATGAAAGTCCAAGTTGAGTCGGTGTTTCGATGGTAATTCGTGAGAAGTGGTGACGTCACACAGTCGACACACAAAGAATAGAGTAACGAGTTCTTTCAAAAGATAAAACGAGTGATGATTAATAAGATCTGTAGTATTCTGTCAGGGCTAATGCAGAGGAGACGACAAAATAATGCAGAACGGGGCTCGGTGGGGGCGCACAAAAGGGGTCATTTATCATTCTCGTTAAAATTTCACGGTTCCGACTCCGATGGATTAATTACGAGATAATTTGCTGAAGCTCCGCAGATCTCACAAAGACCTTAAAATAGCAATCGTTAATATTAGGAACAATGAGTTTCTTGATATAATGACGCAATAATTGCTTCTAATTTGAATCATGAATATTTTTCAACAAACGGCGCGGCGGCGGCGGCGGTGGGAACTGGGAACGATATAAACAATAGTTAATTGGGGCCCGATTATAATTTAATAAGCGCCTGTTGTTGATGGATGTTAATAACTTTAATAATTGAACGTCAATAGAAAATAACAATTATGTTGTAAAACAACAAAATAATATAATTTACCTCATAGAAAATTCAGAGCGCTGCATATAGTAGTTTTCACGATTATTTTTATTACATAAACTGTCTCGAAGAAAACCACTGTTCTTTCTTTATTGGTAACTTCAGGATCAAACCATTTTTGAACCGTTTCTATAGTTATCAATATATTGAGCATAGTAATGCGGCGAGCAAATATAGTTTTTTGAAAGTAGATACGGGCCAAACAAGTAACATGAAAAAAGTTGGATAACATTTCCAGGTTGCAGTAACGTAATATCCAGGTAAAAACACCGCCCAGTCAGCTGCAGAATCTTGTAGTTTATTTAATTGAAAGTGATCCTGAGAGGCGAGGCGGCGCGGCGACAGTCAGCCGACCAGATCCGCCGGTACAGCCCCCTGGCGGGCGCAGGTGCGGTCTGCTTGCGCCTAATAAACGATCAATTTCACCAATTCCAAGACAGAAAACACAAGGAACGATTTAAATAGCTCTTTAAATAATGTTTCGTTGTATTTCCCAAGTACTCTTGTTTATTATGGTTACAGCTGAAAGCTTCTAATAACAATCTTATTTGTTACTAGCAATCGCCCTCGCTTCGCTTCGGAAAAAATCTTAGGTGCTTTAGTTAACTTACATAACATACTCTTAAAGCAGTACGATCACTCATTAGAACAACGTTACTATGAAAGGTCAATTCTCGAAATAACGATTCGATATTTTTAGGGTTCATTACCTCGAACGAAAAAACACGGTTCCCTTAAGATCACTTACTCCATTGCCCGTCTGTCTGTTTGTATTTCAAGACCTTTTTTCTCAGGAACGTGTGAAGGTAACAAATTAAAATTAATCCAACACTCAGGTCTGCAATCCCTAGGAGCTGTGAAAACATATAATATTCTGTATCCTCAACGCAATCAAAAAACATTCGGCTAGAAGGAATGTCTTAGGTAAAACGTAGGTTAAATAAAAAATCTTAAAACTGTGAATTTGTAAGTATCACAAAAAATAATTTTAAACATATTTACAGAATTTGGTAATTTGATCGGGACCCATATCGATACATATATGGGGACAACAGTTCTTCAACGGCAAAGTTAAATTTGTTCCGTTTATCTTTTCGTTACACAATTATGTTAGGTTTTACTAAACAGTTAAGTTAGGTTTAACAACCCCAGTTCGCACTGCGCCGGTTGCTTTTACTTATTATTATTATTTCATCATATTATTTTCTAGATTTTTTGTTTCCTACTTAACCCTTAGTATTTAAATTACATTGAATAAATAAATTGTATGATGATGTTTGCTGATCCATCAGTATTTCACATTAGGTACCCAGACTTTAAAAAAAGAAGTAGTCTTATATCGTTCTCCAAGGTACAATTTATGTCTGTACCAAAACACATCAAGATTGGTTCAGCGATGAGAGTGAATTAAGGTTAATTCGATGAGTTATATGAGAATGGTAATAAAGGAGCAACACATTTTCGCATTTATTACATTGTAGTTTTGGCAAATCAATAATTCGGCAAAGGGAAGATATTGCTTCACAGAAAATGAGAAAATTCAGCACTCTGCACTCTCAACACGATGTTCCTCAGGACTGCATTATAACAGAACTACAACATCACTACTACGGAACTCTAAAAATGACGGAACACTTAGTTATTTCAAAGAACAATCCTAAGCTTGATTTAACACGCCGCAATACGTTTTATTTAGTGGATTTATGTATTTTATGATCAATTCAATTTGTTCAATGTCTACTATTTGTACAACACCAAATTACGATTTTCAACCCCTTCCAGGGTAAAATACAAAAAAATGCTAAAATGTTGGAGGCCATAATACGCAATTAATGATTTTAAAAAAGTGAATATAAAAATAGATATTTAGTAAAAAATACTTCAGTGCCGTATTCTAGCTCCATCTTGCGAAATACAAATAAACTAAGAAATGCATGTATGCCTTATTTTGTGTGAAGAAAAGGTTTTTGTAAGTTTAAAACAAATTAAAAACTCGTTTCTCGGTTTCGGTATCGTGAAAGTAGAGATTAACAACTTAAAAAATCATTTATTTCGAAATCACAGACATTACACTTCAGTTATATATAAGTGTATTTGAATTATTGTAAATTTTAAAAAAAATAAGTACTCGCTTTGGCTCCACCTCGCAAAATATAAAAAAAAACTAAGAAATGTATGTACCTATGCCTCAATTTGTGTGAAGAAAAGGTTTGTGTATGTTTAAAACTAATCGACTCATATTTTATTTTCTCGCTTTGTTATGTAACTCTAAAAAGGATATGTAAAAGGATATGTATGTATTGGATATCGGTTACTCATACAGACTTAATTTGCGTTTTTCTACCACTTCCCAGGTGAAATTTATAAAATGCTGAAATTATATTTTGCCAAGATAGTAATCGATTATGTATTGGATATCGGTTACTCATACAGACTTAATTTGCGTTTTTCTACCACTTCCCAGGTGAAATTTATAAAATGCTGAAATAATATTGGAGGTCATAGATACGCAAACAATATGCTCTTAAAAACAAAATACAAAAACAGATATCCACTCAGTAATAGGGATTTGAATTAATGAAAAAAATAACCTATAAATGCATTTTATGGCCTTTCCATGCAATATAAGTAAAATCTAAGAAATGCATGTATACCTCTTTTTGTACGGAGAATACGTTTTTAAAAGTTTAAAACAAATTGGCTGATATTTTTTTATTTTTCCATACAAACTATCCCTAAGGAACCCTTTAGAATGGAACCCTAAACAATTGCTTAGTTGTTAAGTTGAACACTTTGCAATATCCTAGTAAAAGTGTTGTTAAAATTCGTTCAGTGGTTTCGGAGATTAGCGGAGACAAACAAACAGACAGACAGACAAAAATTTTAAAAACTCATTTTTCGGTGTTGGTATCGTGAAAGTAACGATTTGCAACTTGAAAAAATCATTTATCTCGAAATCACAGACAGACTTCAATTTTATTAATATGTATAGATTCTATACTCTTTTTATTATTTCTAAAGCTTAAGGGCTTGGCATGTCAGAGCTAACGTTAGTCCTTTGATAGGAAAACAGTTAAATGGCTTTGATCCTAGTGACAAACCGCAACAATAGTTTTACGTAGTATCTTATGATTTGGGACTAGACAACTAGCTAATAAATGAAGCAAATCGCTTGAAGCAGCCATGCATGTTTGATTGACAGAAAGTTATAATACTTCACTGACTCTACCAAATGAGATATTCTCACCTACTCGTATGTTGCGAGTACAACCGTTACATAAGCTTTTAACCTAATAGGGTTGCGATCGTTTTCGAGAGAAGCATCTGTCTCGTGGAAGGGACCTGGCGACCGCTGAAGACAGAAATAAGTGAGTCGGTGGACGGCGCGGGCGGCGCCTCCTCCGGGAGCTACTTTTCCGTAATAAGGGCGCGCCTGCATTGCGGCCGGTCCATTATTAATGGCGTTCGTCGCGGCGTACTCCTAATTGCGTCGTAATGTGTCGCACCCTAACAACGCTGCGCGTCGCCCTCACCACGCATTACATTCGCAGGATAACAGACAATTATGCGCTAACGCGCACTAGATACATTCATGAATAATTAAAATAAAATAGTTGATAAACATATTTAAAGTTTCCTGAGGTATCGATGCCATTATACCAGGAGTAAATTTCTATCGAGGATTTTTGTGAGCTTTTTCAGAGTTCCATACAATATACGACCAAGGAAAATACCAAACTTGCATGTAACAACAAAAATTAGCACCCAGCGCGCGGGAAGCAAGCTTACCGCAACCTTGCCACTCAATAGTTGCATCTACAGAGCACGATTTTAAGTCTATATTTGAATTCTCATGCTTTGGTTGGGTGGGAGCGGTGTCGTGTAGATGAGCTACGACCTTTAAAGAGTTGTCCATCTATGATACGGAGCGGACACCAGGGCCACCCGCCACCCGCCACCCGCCGATCCGACCCGTCAAATAAAATTTTACTAAATAGATTTAGATCGCTGTTAGTTTTATATTTATTTGCACACGCCGGAAGCAAACTATTTTTATTTATATCATACAATCTAAAAGGGTGAGCCAATTTATTGCCATACACGATAGTTTAAAACAAATCAAATCCTAAATACTAAAATAAACTATTTGTATACTACAATATACATAAATAAACGCATACAATCTATTTCAGAATGAACACGTAGCGTCAGAATGGAAACTTTGTGAAAAGAAGGAAGAATGTTATGTTTGAATGAAACATGAAAGTGATGTACCGTAATTTTTATCGATTAAAAAAACTGTATAAATATGTATTAGTTAGATTGGTGTTTTCAATAGATAAGTTTAGATTAAGTGTTATAAATCTAGAAATAATGGCTACTTGAGATTTCTTTTAGACATATGTCTATGAAGTCCTAATTTACTTATCATTATGGAATTAACACGATGCTACTGAGCTTTTAATGTGACGTTTAAGATTTAACATAAAGTGAATGAAATGAGCTATAACGCGGCCACGGTGCGGCATGCGGCTCACGCGGCCGCTTCACTCCCCATCAATCAACATCCTAACAATCAACCGGTAAGCCTATAAGCGAGGCTAATGAGACAACACGCAAAGAATTAACGGCTCTCCGGAGACGCCGCGCGTGGCGCGTGACGCGTGACGCGTGACGTCACAGTACCCACAGCGTGACGACCTCCGCACTGCACTGTCACTGGATCAACACTATCAACAAAAAATAACGATTGAGCTATTAGGATTATGATAAACGTAAACTGTATTCCTTATATGTACATAAATACGCAATAAAGAATATTAAAAGTGTAAAATGAAATTAAATTATAAAATTTACTAGCTAAATTAGCAGATGTTCTGATAGTTTAATTTAATTTAGTTTATTAACATAGTTTAGTTTAATTAAATTTTCCACATCAGATACTCCAGACTTTCAATTTTAATATTCCTATAGTAAATCCAAATGTAATTGAATAACTTTACTATAACAGCGTTTCAATATTATGCTTGGCTGATCCCTTAGTTAATCTCGACAATAGCGCCATCTGTCGGATGCAAAACTATCTTTTATTTCATACGAGAGCCCACCATACACATTCACAAAACTGAAATTGAATTCAGTTGGATGGTTTCAGAGATTAAGGTGTACGAACATAGGGACAAGGGATTTTTACAAATAAAAAATTATTTCAAATTATGAAAAAGTCTTCCATTACCAACATGCTCCTATCTATAATACAGTACCTTCCTAAGTGCATCTATACATTTAGAAAGAAATAAGAAATCAATACAAAAACATTCAACAACATTATCCTTTTGCATTAGCAATTAAATTGAATGATAAAATTTGTGGACAAATCGATTGCCTAAGCTCTAAAGCGATGTGGTAAAGGTACGGGTATTCTATAATACATATAGCTTTATTTACATAAAATCAATGAACTAATACATTGTAGTATATTCGTTCCCTGTATAAAGTATACTAAACAGCAGCCTTACCACCTAGTCGAACATTAAAATTGTAGGTATGCTTTTAAATTTCAATTGATGTACCTGTGAGACGGAGCGAAAATATGTAACATACGAGTTAGATCGCATGTCACTGCTCATTTAGCTTCAAGTGACCCTTCCGATACCGCTCCCCCGCCCCCTCCGCCCCTCACCGCCCCTCACCGTCCCTCACCACCGCCGCTCCTTCAATTTACGTGATTTGATAGCTCGCGCGAAACCGATAGAGAAGTCTCCCAATCAACCACCATCTGTGCAGGGCTGCACTACAAGCATGCTTTGATTGATGTGGAAATATTGTCATTCATGAAATATATTGAAAAGCAATTACTCTATGATACTAGCTTGGATCCTCAAAAACCTAGAGGCTTACTAATGAATGAATGAATGATTTAATAACCCCAATAAGTAGTAAGGTAATGTGAGAAACGCCAGTTTCACTCCAAATGTGCTCGTAAATGATTGTGTGGTCAGATTCTTTACTTCTTTGGCTAGATCGGTCATGGACGCCTCGTTTGCAAGTTATAGGTGACAAATATTACGTTTAAATTCCAATATTAATATAATCGTATAATATTCCGTCGGAGGGTAACATTTGCAGTGGCAGGAAGGTTAGTAAGGCTCGAAACTTTTTCGCAGTATACCTGCGGCAGCCCTGGAATACACCGTCATTACAGAAACAGTTAAATTGAGAGATCCTGATACGATAATGTTCTCTGATTGGAGCTCGATGAGAGCCGATGTAATTGCTGCACTGGTAATTAATACCCTTGTGGCTACACGTTAGGTCGACCTGTGACGGTCTCATTATTTCCGCGTGTCGTCATGGCTAAGTATGTAAATGGAGGACGCGGGACATCATTAACGGTACTAAAAGTATATTGTGTAATATTACGCTGTTGTAATCTCGAGTGAACGTTGTATTTTCTGTGTACGAAGTGGCCGACCTAGAACAAACTGGCCACTCGATGGCTTCGATAACCTTAGGCTATGGATATCTGACACCAGGGCATCGCCATTGTATTGGTGGTCAAATGGAACGGTGTCCTTCATTTAGTGTTGCTAGCTAGACTAGATTATTTAGACTCCGGGCTAACGCAGCAGGAAAGGCTGGCTTGAACTCCAAGATGCTATTACGCCGAAACTCATAGTTTCATTGTGTAAGGTTAAACTATTTTGAAACCAAGCATGAATAATCCGCTGAGGTTACGTTAGAGGCCAACATAATTAAAATATTTCAATTTGTCTAACCCTAACCGTTACCTGAGTTACACCTTTTAGCGCACTAACTGTTGTCGACGCCTGCGAATATCATCGTTAACTTGTCGACGATACGTTGTTACGATGTCGATGTATGTGTGTATGTAACTTGGTGCAGATGCGCCGTCGTGCCGGAGCGGCGGCGTGTCGGTGGTGGGCGCGGCGCGCGGGGAGAGCGTGGTGATCGTGTGCGAGGTGGACGCCGACCCGCCCGCCGCCGTCTTCAAGTGGAAGTTCAACAACTCCGGCGAGACGCTGGACGTGGCCGCTGACCGCTACACCTCCAACGGCAGCGCTTCCAGTCTCAAGTAACTCCTCATTCCTCCCTCCCAGTCTCTCAGTACACCGCTGCACGTGAATTGTTTACTCTAAGTACTGTGTACACTGATAGTGCAATCTTAAACTCGAGATAATACTATCGATTACCAGCAATATTAGTACATTATTATGGATCACAATTTTAAAGACAAACATATAGTATCAGGTGTCGGAGATTACACTCAGTACTTCCCTTCACATACAATCACAAAATTCAAACTCTCACTTTATAACGTTCAATATAATATCTTTTTATGTATCTCACCAAAAACATTAATGTGAAATGAGAGCCAAGTTAAAAAAATTGAGATCTATGTAAATAAGTGCCAAGTTCAGTGTAGAAAATCCTAATTCAAGGTTTTGTCACTTACATTTTAGCGTATCAAAATAGAGCTTTCCGTCGGATGGCCCATATTCAAATTCGCAAGTGTGTTGTCTATATTTTCAATAATTAATATATTTCATTACAACGTGCACCTAAAGTAAATTAAACATATTGGATAGAATGAAACGGTCTGACCCAATTTCAAAATCTGTAAAGCTTTTGTGCAGATGACATCCAACCGCATTCAGGCGCGGCTTGTTTTGTGCAGATGACTGTACTTGCAACCCTTTCACAGCGTCCTCTGAATGAGATAAAGTAAAAAAATCATTTTTCGAGTATAGTCGGTATACGAGTACTAGGCTCCGCGACAGCAGCGGACCCGGCTTAAAGCGACCGTGTGAATAGCACAATCCGAATCCGTTTAGGAACAAATCGATATGGATTGAGCGTCATCGCTCCGATCCAATATCCAATAAAGCCCATCATAACTAAATTCCTTTGATGTCAACTGAGTTACACGTTTCGAAGTCTGCATGCAATATGGCTTAACAGCAATTGCATGAGTAGAATGGTAGTTTTAAACTAGCATTCACTTTGAGTTATTAGTTCTAAGAATGGTTTCGGAGACTCAGTATTTAGGGCGTCAGTTAGTGACTAACAAGTTACAGCTGAATGTTTGTCAACAAGTGAACCTCTCCCACTCCGCAGGTATACCCCCGTGGCCGACCTGGACTACGGCACGCTGTCGTGCGCCGCCTCCAACGAGGTGGGCTCCCAGCTGGCGCCCTGCGTCTTCCAGATGGTCGCCGCCGGTGAGTCAGCCACAGACAAGATATCTAACACATACTACTGTTATAAGGAGAAAGCTGAACATTGAAATAACACACATTTTCCGTGTTGTCACTTAGCATTGGAGATAATATTATGTATAAAAATCTACATACAGTTTTTCTTCAGCACTGTCGAAGAGTGTTGCTTGTTGACAAATAATACAGTAAAGATAATTAAAAATCGATATATTGGAACGTTTCTCAAGTTATGATTCGATATTTACTTTGCAACTCTTGCAAGCTTAGTTATAGAATGACACTCATGCGACCAAGAGTTCGATTAGTAGATAATAATAATGTCTTTAACCGACTTCAAAAACGAAGAAAGCTCTCAATACGGTTGTATATTTTTTTCTTACCTCCTAACTACGTCGTATATCAACCGATTTGGCAAAAAATTTTATCTGAGAGGTGTATGATCTTTCAGACTCGTCCCATATTTATCAAAAGTCAATTCTGATGATGGGATCAATGTGAAATCGAGGAAAGTCCTCAAATATATAGGTACATACTTCTATGTGTATAATATGACGATTCTGATAGATATGTTGAACGATAATTAATAATGGGGCCTTACTCGAAGACTTCTTTGAAGTTGTTTTTTATTGGTAAAGTTTGTCAATTGTAATGTATGTATGTATGGTAAGTAGGTATGTGAATGTGACGTGCAGGCAAGCCGCACGCGCCGCGCAACTGCACGCTGTGGAACCAGACGGCGGAGTCGGTGGAGGTGTCCTGCGTGGCGGGCTTCGACGGCGGCCTGCCGCAGCACTTCCTGCTCGAGGTGTACTCGCGGGACGACACCGTGCCCAGGTAGCCACTACAACCACCACACGCCATCTATTATATTCGGTCATTCATCCAGTCGTTCACTCATTTACAGTTTGTGTGTGAATAATTCAATGCGTTTATTTATTACACATTACGATTCAGAAGGCTCAGAAGCGGTCAGAGCGGTGCATGTTAGGGGAGTCCTAAATGTAATAAATAAATGAATTAATTAACAGTCGTTGGTATTATACTGTACTTATTTTCTTCACAAGACATACTTTCTTTAAGCTCTCTGGAGCTAAGGTTACTAGGTTCCTAGAACAAGAGTTGGACCGTTTTGTAGAATGTGAAAGATAACTTTTTCAGTTAGTGACCAGTGAACGAATTGTACGTTAGTATATTAGTTTACTGTTAGTGACATTTTGTCGGGATTCAATTTCTTAAAAAAATATTAACGAGAAACATGGCGATTAAAGTTACAGGATTTTAATCGCAAGTTCATTTAATTCCCGCGTCCGCTGCAGAGCGCGAGCAGCCCCGGCCAAGCGGCCCCAAACAAAACGACACAAACCGAGCGAACGACGTTACAGTTTTATTGCTTAAAAATATTTTAATGAACTAGTTACAGCGCGGTCGGCACGTTTCTGTCCATCCAATAGATTCCTGTTTTAAATGTTTAAAGCAACGGGTAAGTAGGTTAATGAAGACTCCATGGGCCCTAATCAGGTGCTAGCGCTCGGCTGCCTCACCTGCTAGTGATAAAAAAGCGGCATTTTACTAATAAGCGCCTTTGTTCCCGCGGGAGGGGGGAGCAGGTGGGGGACGTGAGGGGGGGGGGGGTGTTGTTTTTAATATTACAGAGGCAATCTGGCCGTGGAGCTGCGCTCGTGCCTCGTGCGCTTAGCGACACACGTGTGGTGCGGAGTGCGGACGAGTACACACTTGCGATTATGCTTTTATTAAAGTCCTTCTACAAACAAGTAATATTTAATAAGTTTTATTGAAGACTAAAATATCAAATTGGGCTTGAGCAGATACAATTAAGTATTAGTTTACACTTTATGATTTAGAAAATGGTTTTCTAGTAAATATATGTTTGAGCCCCACATAATGACGATAGAAGACCAAAATATCAATTCGTCTAATTGAATTCATCATTTTTACTGTACACATATGAGTGATTGGTTAGCACAATTATCTGATAACAAATAACCTATACGAACTTACCTATCACTGTAGCTGTCGTGCTACTAGCGTAAAAAGATTGAAAAACTACACACGGAGATGCAGCGCTGTCGTCGCTTTAAAACAATAGTACCTATGGCTGCATAACATTCTTCGCAAGATAAATTGCGCTAGCAGCAAATAAAGTCGCGGGTGATCGCTAGCCGCTACATCGACATAACTCAGGCGGCGGCGCGAGGTAATGGTCTGAAAAAAAGGGTTTCCCACACGGGGCGGCGGAACGCGGCGGCCGGACGACAATGGTGCCGGACAAAGGCCACTAACGAGGATTTAGATGCGCACAAGAATGCCACCCCCTTTCTTCTCAAAACGACCAAATTTATTGAAGCCGTCGCCGTTATGAAAATTTTGACGTAAATTGTTCACCCCATTATTTGTAATGCGCCGCCAAATGAGAATTTTTAGGCCCAAAAATGCGAGGTGAGCAATTCTGCGCGCTCTTTAATGCCTTGTTTCATGAATTGTTTACCGCGCAGTCCTCCTGTTACCTGCTGGCCCTCATCCCTCGTGCCGGGAAGCTCCGCGAGCGTGCGCTGCGCTCTCTAGAAAATTTGCTTTTTAGTAAGAACTACTTATACAAAAAAAATTCCCCGATTGGGAACCTGTCTTATGATCGATACATACTGACTTTGTATCGGTCGAAGGCGATCAAATACTCATGTACAATGTATGTACCTACATATGGGCTCGCGATAACCTGTAACAGTAAACACTCTGAAGTTCCGGTAACCTCTCCAATAATCCGTACTAAGGTAATCAATGTGATGTCTGTGGACTTGCAGGTATTACTAAGAAGTAATCATTAGGATATTTAATGATTTAAGTTTTGCGTTGCAAGAAGTGTCTCCTAGTTGAGGGTTCAAAATCCCTGCCATGTTTGATGTCATTGTACCCAGTTTGATCACAATATCAGTTATGACGTTTGTAGTCAGAATCTGTTAATCGTTTTATCCTACTACCATCGTTATCTACAGTTAATTCACAACACCGGCTGAACGCAGTTAGATTTGGCAAAGCGCTTCAATTCTGGCAGGATTCGAAAATTTACGAGTAGCATAATTTTGTCAAAGGTTTCCAACTCTCAGCTTGGCTTTGAACTAACACGAACGGTAGAATGACGCATAAACATTTTATAATAATCATTATATTACTCCATGGATGGATGTTATAGGCTTGTCACCTCTTACTGTGCCCACTTAAATGAAAGATACAAAAACAAATTGGTACTTACTGATTTATGCATTTTTTTTTGTCATTGAGGAAAGAGAGATTTCCAATTAGATTTAATCTGTACAAAAATGTATGTGACTGTAAACAACTTCGGCGGCGTGCTTCAAACGACACGTGGCGCCATCTGTTAGCTGATAGTGGAGTGAGGTGGTGTGACGCTGTGGTGTGTGTGTGTGTTGCAGAGTGAACCTGACGTCGGAGGAGCCGCTGTGGACGGTGCGCGGGCTGGAGTGGGACGTGCGGTTCCGGCTGGCGGCCGTGGCCGTCAACAGCAAGGGCCGCTCGCCGCCCGCGCGCCTCGCCGACGTGCTCTTCCGGGACCCCGAGAAGCGGACAGGTGAGCCAACCACAACACCCTTCATTTTATCTACATACTTATAATCTTAGAGTAATAATATATACTATAGAGCGCGAGTATTACACAAACGGCATCGTACGCATCGTAGGCAGATGATCTATAGATACGTATATCGATGCGTGTATGACAGATAGGGATGTATCAATTACGTGCCGATCGGCAACGAGGTATCGATAAGTTATTTCGATAAGTTATCTTATTTCCTACTATTAAACGAGATTTTTTTGTATAAATATGTATGTTTATTTGTATATTTGTTTCTAATCACTTTCTCGATAACAGTACTAACGATTTCGATTTTGCAATGTAATGGTTTACGAGGGCAACTAATCGATCTAGCTAGGTCTCATATCTGGGAAAATTCGTTTTCTCTATTTTCACATAAGCAAGCTCATTTGCCCAGGTACTTATTACACCATTTGTTGTACTACAGTACATTAGTTATACCAATGGCACCCACAATACCAGATTCTCCTAGTGGTGGGGCTATGAGTGTGATCTATATTGTTGGTTATTTAAAATACGAAAGTCACTTATTTGCTGTTTAGAGATTAGGCAAACCTCTTTTTATCCTCTAGCAGTTAGGATCATTTGATATCGGTATAGCCAATAATTTATGGCAATAATCGCATCGGCAAAATCCGTTCCATACAAAGTATATTAAATATCGACTACAGCGTTAGTCACGTACATCACTAGAGTCTCGCGTGGGGAGCGCTACGGGAGCGTGGGTGAGCGCGGTGCGCGGGCGGTCTTGTGCTTGCCCGCCCCTCACCCCGCGATGCGAGATATGTTTTCATAAAAATAAATACAAAAATCAACTTACCGATGATATGTGATACTGGATTTCAATTTTGTGTGTTTCCTACTATCGTTTTTGCAAGATGGGACTGCACATTTGACCATTTTGATAGGTAAATATTTAAAAATCTCTCTAGAACCGCACACCGCTCGCATTCAATTACGACTACAAGCGCTCGCGGCGGGAACGTCGTGTTGTTCTCACCCGTGCCTACTGTTCCCACTTCGTTGCTCGCGCTCTATAGTATATATTATTACTCTAAGCTTATAATGTTGTAATTTGCTGGAAAATCTCATTCATGAAAACGCGTGTTACGTAAAGATACTTAAAATCTGATTTTATTCAATTTACTATTTTCTCTGCCATGTTTACCTTGTAGTGTACTAATTGTAATGGATGACAATGAACGAGTATCACCCTCGACCCTGACCCTGTGAGTTCATACATAAGAGTATTGGGTTCACAAATTCAACACTTCTAATGTATTGTGTATATTTTTTAAAAGCGGTAAGATTATTATGCAAGCCCAGTGTTAGAGTAATAGTTGTAAATGATAGTTGCATAATGATCGCAATCATTGAAACGACCTTAGACAGTATCAGTGAAAGTTGTAGACACGACACAATGCTCTAGTTATACGTGTATCCTTCTCTATACATTAGTACTAATCAATCTGTTTCGACTGACGCTTATACTTTATGATCTACACTTATTCGCGACCTTTCTTTCGGCTATGTATATGCCTACGAATCCAAAAAAGAAAGTATTACAATATTTATAGTTAACGAAGATGAAGTTCATACCATCATTAAGTGCATGCAAAGAGGAAAATCTCCGGGGTGTGACGGTCTTAGTATCGAGCACTTTAGACATGCTGGACCGCACATGTCACGTATTTTGGCAATGCTTTTTAACCTCTGTCTACGTCACTCCTACCTACCAGACCAATTAACCAAGACAGTAGTTGTTCCCATCTTGAAGAATAGGACTGGAGATGTATCTGACAAATCCAACTACAGGCCCATCTCACTTGCCACGACTGCGGCCAAAATACTTGATAGGGTACTTAATAAACGCCTCGCTGGGACGGTACATTTAAAAGATGCGCAATTCGGGTTTAGGCCCGGTTTGTCTACCGAGAGTGCTATTCTAGCCCTTAAGTACACTGTCAGGTATTACACTGACAGGAAAACACCTGTATATGCCTGCTTCCTCGACCTGTCCAAGGCCTTTGATCTAGTAGCCTATGACAGGCTATGGGAAAAACTACAGCGTGCCGGTATGCCAGAGGAAGGAACGGAACTACTTAAGTACTGGTATCGAAATCAGGTAAATCAAGTGAGGTGGGTTGACACGCTGTCTGATGCGTACAAGTTGGAATGTGGTGTGAGACAGGGGGGATTAACGTCTCCAGTCCTGTTCAACTTATATATGAATGACCTGATTGAGGCACTCAGCAGTACCCATGTCGGATGCCACATTGACGACGTGTGTGTCAACAATATCAGTTATGCAGATGATATGGTGTTGCTGGCTCCCTCAGTCAAAGCGCTTAGAAAACTTGTAAATGTGTGCGAAACCTACGCGCGGGAACACGGCCTCAGATACAACTCAAAAAAGAGCGAGGTACTTGTATTCAACACGGGAAATCAAAAAAATACTAAACGTGCCCCCCGTGGTACTTGAGGGTTGTGTATTAAACGTGGTGGACTCGTTTAAGTATCTGGGCCACATTGTAACGTCTGACTTGAGGGATGATCCAGATGTAGAACGGGAACGCAGGGCGTTGGCGGTGAGGGGCAACATGCTGGCCCGTAGGTTTGCTCGTTGTAGTAAGGAGGTGAAAATCACCCTGTTTCGGTCTTACTGCCAGTCCTTCTACTCGAGCGGCCTGTGGGTCAGGTACACGCAGCGCGCCTACAACGTCCTGCGGGTCCAGTACAACAACGTCTTCAGGATGCTGTTGCGGTTACCGCCGCGCTGTAGCGCTTCGGGTATGTTTGCAGCGGCGAGAGTTGACGATTTTTTCGCCGTAAGACGGAAAAAGGCCGCCTCCATACTCCGTAGATTGCAAGAGAGCTCCAACAGTATCCTGAAGATGGTGGCATCTCGCCTGGATTGTCCCTTGCAACATTTCATGACGAAGGTTGCGACTGGATCAAATTGAAATTTTATTGAAATTATTATTGTTATTATTATTGTTATTATTAATTTATTATTTATTATTGAATTATTGTGATTATTAATGTTATACTGAATTTATTTCTACTAACACTAGCTTGTAAGACATATGTACCTACTAACACGATATGGATAATTATGTCTGAAATAAAGGATTATTATTATTATTATTATTATTACAATATTTATCCGTAATATTGTCTACTACACGTAGGGAACGTTCAAGATCACATTGATCATTATTCGGTTTAGCTGGCGCCGCGCCGCCGCGTGTCGCCGCGTGTCGCCGCGTGTCGCCGCGTGTCGCCGCTCGACGCGAGCCAAACTCGATAGACGGCACCTGACTTGGAACATCGGACGGTAACAATACAGCGCTGTCTATAACTAGTTTTCCTAAATCACTCAGCGAAACTCGATTTGAAGGGTAGGGCCGAGTCCCGCGGGATCGGCGGGATCGGCGGGATCGGCGGGATCGGCGGGGTCGGCGGCCGGCACTAAGTGGCGACGGGGGCCCTTATCCCGCTGGAATTATTAGCTCGGGAGAAAACATTAGGCTCGCCGGGAAAATATAAATAACAAGGAAAAGTGGCGATACTCGGCCGCCCAAGATTTGAAGCTTTTCAGCTTCCATCCCGACGTAAACACCGCAATAAGGACTTGAGCAGATTTGTTTGGCGGCTTTGTCTTGGTATTTTCACTTTAATTCATTTGTTGCAGAATGCAGATGTAAATACATCACTACAAAAATTAGCAAACTGGCATAAATGACATAATATTTATACCCGTCCAATGTTTCTGTCCACTTTGGGAACGGTATGGATGGCGGTACATAGTTATGTTATGCACCTGATGTGTCTATAGCCCCTAATAACAGATGCCACATGGTCACAATATGGTTTCGAGGACTAAGTATGTAATGATATCAACCGATGCAAACGGCTTTACGTACCTTTCAAAGCACGATATTATTTTCTTCTCTCTGATATGCCTGTGATACCCTGTACTCTACCAAATAATATATTATTATAATATTTTTACTGTTTACGTTTAAAAAAATTTCGAATTCGGCAATCTGTCAGCTTTTTGCCAAAAATGAGCTTTTTAAATTGGCACGCTGCCCACTGAGGCGTAGTGTAGTAGGTTGTTAGCTTGTCGAGGGCAAACTAGTAAGAGAATAAGTGTGACAGCGAGCTGGCTTCAGGGCTCAGGGCTGGCGCCGCGTGGGCCCGCAGCTCGAGATAATCCTGTTTTAATTAAACGGCAATCCACCTCTGAGATTAATCAGCAGATTTAGACCCCATCTCGTTCTTGATTTTACCCTAAGATTAAATAACCTCACTACAATTAGGTATAGCCCCAAATCTGTCACTGATAAAATATCTTGCCTCGAGGCATCAACTATTTTTCCAAGGCTGAATTATGCCTATAATATCAAATGAGAAGAAAATCCTACCTGACATTATTCGAACGACATTTTTCCCAAAACAAGTTACCTACTCAAGCAGTATAATATATTACCTAATTTAATATAAATATTCGTGTACGTTACAATATAATGTAGCTTAGATATACAGCAATTATTTTTCCCTTTTTGGCCTCGTTGAATTGTATAAGCGTAATCTACTCCAGGACTCGTGACTTGAGAAAAACGACCCCTGCTTTTTAGCGGGTCGCTAATAAATTAGTTTCCTAATAGATACCTTTTATAGACAGAACAATTCTTATTATACTAAAGGAATAAATAAAGATAAAGTAAATTTTTTAAGGATGTAGTATTGCTCGTAGCTGGCAGATCGTGGATTAGATCCTTTAGCCTCGTGGTCGTGCGGTGTGTATGCCGCATAAACTCGGCTGCAGACTCCAGATAATCTCATTTTAATTAAATGTTGATCCAGCGGCAACACTAATCAAGGGTCCCTGAATGCCGACGATACAGGCCGCGCGGGCCGGCGGCTCCCACCTCGGTGCCGCCGGCCCGCGCGCCGATTGAATTACCTCAACAATCGAGCACTGCCGCTCAAAAATCACTTTAGTTCCGCTTTACTAGATGCTTTTTATTACACAGGGTTATGCAGTGATAGGAGGTTTGGAATATACTAAGTATATGTTAATATTTACAGCCCTCAAATGCCCAACTGTTGGGCTGGGGTGTTCAATGAGAGGGGCGACATCATAACATTATCTGAAGGGATATAATATCCCTTCAAATAATCAACTGAGATTGCATCCTAAAGATTGGAGTGCGGGGTGAGGCAAGGGGGGTTGACCTCCCCTAAACTCTTTAACCTCTATATCAATGCACTGATAGAGGAGCTCAGCAGCGCTCGTGTCGGATGTCATATTGACGGAGTGTGTCTCAATAATATTAGTTACGCAGATGACATGGCGTTGCTGAGTGCATCAGTGTGTGGATTAACGAAACTGTTGGGCATATGTGAAAACTATGCCCACAGTCACGGCTTGATTTATAACGTCAAGAAAAGCGAGTGCATGGTCTTTCAGGCCAAAGGGAAATCGCTGCCCGCTAGTGTACCAGACATAAAACTGTCTGGTACTCCACTTAAGAGGGTTTACCAATTTAAATACCTTGGGCATGTGATATCCTTTGACCTGAAAGATGATGCGGATATAGAGAGGGAACGCAGGGCGTTGTCTGTAAGGGCAAATATGATCGCGCGCAGGTTTGCTCGTTGTAGTGTCCCAGTCAAGGTTACTCTTTTCAGATCATTTTGTACATCTTTCTACACGAGCAGCCTGTGGATCAACTACACGCAGAAACAGTACAATGCCCTGCGTGTACAATACAATAATGCTTTCAGGATGCTGATGGGACTGCCTCGTTTCTGTAGCGCTTCGGGTATGTTCGCCGATACGCATGTAGACAGTTTCTACACGCAGAAACAGTACAATGCCCTGCGTGTACAATACAATAATGCTTTCAGGATGCTGATGGGACTGCCTCGTTTCTGTAGCGCTTCGGGTATGTTCGCCGATGCGCATGTAGACAGTTTCTACACAACCATGCGCAAACGGTGCACATCCCTGGTGCGCAGGATTCGGGCCAGTTCCAATGGCATCCTGAGGGCGTTTGCTGGTAGGCTGGATTGTCAATACATGAACCATTGTAGTATGGTGCATGTGCTGACAAATCGAGCCTGTCAGAGAGGCACCGGGTTAGGTTAGTTTTTAGTAGTGTAGTTTGTAGTATACTAACATTAGTTTTTAAGGTATGTACTTACTAACAACAAAATATGATCCAAAGTTGGTCGAAATAAAAATTTATTATTATTATTATTGTTTAAAATATTGTTTTCACTGATCGAATTTGGTTTTTACCAACAACTTTTGAAAATCAAATTACGCCATCGAGTAATTCCTACTGTGAGGGGTCCCGGAGCGAAACCGAGAATAAACTCCTAAGACCTTTTTCCTACTCACACTACCTAACAGATGTAAAATTAAACTATAAAACTTGACCATAATCGGTTTCATAAGCTAACAATTTTCTTTAAAATATTTTTTATTTTCTAACGAAAAACTGGGCGTTCCTCTTAGGCTTAGGTTGCTCAGAGACTAACGTTCAAATCACTAGGCTATTGCTGTATTATAACATACCCGCAGCAACATATACATTTTATGTATGGTAGATTGTATGTATTACCTTTAATAGTCTGTACATGCCAGGAGTTACCGCTACCAATATCGCTAATAATTGCCTTTAGTTATTGATAATATGCAGCTGCTATTGTTACTGTAGAATTTGATAATGCTTTGTACCCCAAAGGTAACGTATTCAACCACAAAATATAATATATTGAGCAACTTTTAGTGTAGGTATGCATACTGCTGTCCATTGAGTCTTTATTATGAAATAAACACTACAATGAGGAAGTAACTATATCTTAAATACTTTGTTTACTACTTAATTTCTTTGAAAAGTAAACCTCACTTGACCCCGTTTCCATGTATCAATTTTGACGGAGCCAACCGCAACAAAATCTGGGTAAAAATAGGCCAAACGTCATGTGGTGAAATCACTCGAGAAACTAACCTTCAGGCCGGCGTGCCTTTAATTTCTCGGTCCGAAGGGCGCGGGCCGGGGCTCCTGCGCGCACCTCGCGGAGAAAGGTTTTAAGATCTCGTTAGCCGACCGTGGCATTCTGCGATCGGGAGCATTCCAAAAATAATGTTTATCGGTACACTTTACGCTTGATTTCGGCGACGGCAGCCATCTATGACATGAATTCGGAGAGGGTAAATATTTGGTTATGTCAAGCTACTTGATTCCTTATGATATTACATTTTTTCTCATCCGTTTTTTCATCGGCCCCCTCCGGTAATTTCTCAAAGCTTATGTTTGTAGGTATATGAATATGGGTTTGAAGAACAGAATTAATACATATTATAACTTTTTCCTTTTTTTATGGAAACAGCCGGCAGACGAGCTGACGATCCACCTGATGGTAAGTGGCTATCGTCGCCCATGGACATCAGCAACACCAAAGGCATCACTGATGCACTAAATGACTAGGAATGTAATTTCTTAATATCCGTCTTTGTAAACTTTATCCACAATATTTTGAGTATCAGCAATAAGTTGAAATCACAGACATGTATTTGAAATCCTTTATTTATCAAATTACCGCCAGCGATTCCGCCACTTGACTCCCTTCGACTTCAACGTTTCCGTATTGGCACTACATAGACATTCTGCTCGGTGGAAAGATATTCCTACCTATATAATTTATCTCGAAGCAGCTAGAGGGCGCTCGCGGCTGACAAACAAACGAACGGCAATAAATTTGAAGGAAATTGAAAACAAACAACAGCTGGTATCGGCGAGAATCAAGCGGAGGCTGATTGAGACGCCGCGTTTGCCTCTGTTGTCAGAAATACTACCGGCTCCGTCTTTTGGAGGCTAATAATTAAACTTGTAGGTACCTTATTAGTAGAGTAATAGAGGTTAATATTAAACTCGTAGCCTTACGGCTTAGACAATATTGTACTGTTGACATAGTAGTACCAACTTACCGATATCAAAAATAACGTTAAACATACACACCGGCCTTGGACACACATATTATTCATATCAAAATATCCATGACCTGAAAACAAAATGTGAGCTCTGGCCGGGAACGGATATCCCTCGCTTCACAGATTAGGACGCTTTCAACTAATTTGCGAGATCGTCCAATGTAATAACGTAATGGAATAAATGTGATATGTACCTAATCCCATTTTTTTTGTAATTTGTTGGATCAAATCGTGTATTCAATTCAATTCAATTTCAAATTATCTTTATTAAAAAATAAATATTATATATACATATCTAGTGTACATTCTAATCCTAGATATTGTAAACACATGTATATGAGTTGCATATTAAACAACAAAGTTTTTACAATGCATACTTAATGAGTAGTTAAAATCGAAACATCCAAAAATACTAAACTATTCAAATATAGCTAATTTATGAAAACAAGTTTTCGATTGTTTTAGTATAACAATTCGATTAACAACAATATAAATTCTTTAAGAAATTAACAAATTGGAGGTATGTTGAAATAAATTTAATAGATACTAACAAAGTTGCAGTAAGCAGCAAAAACTAAAACGTTATCTCGTTAAACTCAACACGCAAGTTTACGAGCACCGTATCATACGCGCACAAGCCACAACCGCTCGTATGTCAGGTGGAATACGGACGATTACTCCGGCGCGCGCGCACAGACATTGCGCGGTAGCTACGTGTTCTACCGTACCTATTCAGATGCGTCGAGGAATAAGTGATGAGGAAGCTTGTATCGATTGTATTTGTCGATATACTTAAGATCTTTTTTACGCGTTTTGCATAAACTACGAATTAATGAGTTACTATGTTTGGGATTACTATATAGGTAAAATTTTTTGGATAATTTATAAATGTATGAATATAAGCTGGGCAGCCCAATATTGGTATGTAATTTTTTGATATTAGTATAAAGAGGGGTATTGAAAGAATATCGGATTGCTTTATTTTGAATAACTTGAAGTTTACTAATATTAGTTGGACAAGTGCTGCTCCATATAGGACAAGCGTATGTAATGCAGGGACGTACTAAAGTGCGATATATATTCAGTTTAGTAAAACTACTAAGGCATGAGGATCTGTTTAAGACAGGACTTAGTGCATTAAGTGCTCTGATGCCTTTAAGACGTAATCTGGATGTATTTTCAGTCCAGTTTAACTTATGGTCTAATAAGACACCCAGGTATTTAACAGAACGACTCCAAGGGATGTTATAGCCGTCTATATTTAAGGTTCGTTTAGGAAGAGAACGCTGTCTGGTGAACAATATTGCTTCAGTTTTAGAAGAGTTAATTTTAAGCTTCCAAGTACGATAATACTGCTGTAGAAGTTCAATAGATAGTTGTAAACGATCAATAATAAGGTCTACGTCACTGGATGAGCTGAACGAAGCAGTGTCGTCGGCAAAACAGGCCAGATTTGTGCGTGTTTGTATTGGGATATCATTGATAAAAATCAGAAATAGATGGGGCCCCAGTATAGAGCCTTGTGGCACACCTGCAGGAACAGGTAGTGGGTGTGATGAGGAATCACCTAGATATACCTGAAAAACGCGATCAGATAAATAAGATTTTATCAATTTTACCAATTGCAATGGGGCATTTAGGTACATAAGTTTATGCAAAAGAGCATCATGCCACACAGTGTCAAAAGCCTTTTCTATATCTAATAGGAACATTCCAGTAGATACCTTGAGGTTTAGGTTGTGTGACACATTTTCAGCAACCCTGGCCAGCTGCTGGACTGTCGAGTGACCTTCACGAAAACCAAATTGTTCGTTTAAAATTATAGTTTTGGTGAATTGACAAAGTCGGTTTTTGATGATCTTTTCAAAAAGCTTTCCCAGACAGGGGAGCAGACTGATGGGTCGATAGGAAGTGGGCTCAGATGAATCCTTTCCTGGTTTAGGTATCGCAATTACCTTAGCAATCTTCCATGACAAAGGGAAGTAGTTAAGCAGAAGGCAAGCATTAAAAATTTTTGTTAGTATAACAATACATTTCTGAGGTAAGTTTTTGACAAGTAAATTAGAAATATCATCTGGTCCTGGAGCTTTACGAGTTTTAAGTTTTAGAATATGGTGTTTTACCTCAGAAGGCCGAACGAACGAAATATGACTACTATCGATCGGGAATTGTTCCAAAGCTGTAAGAGAACAGTCAACAGCCGGTTGCTGATCACTAAACCAAGAATGGGTAAGTAGCATGTTGCCATGGAATGCGTTTGCAAGTGCATTGCATTGCTCCTGCTGGTTTTTGGTAACATTACCGTTATCAAGCTTTAGTGGAGGGATTGGAGGAACGGAGTTTGACCGAATACTTTTCACAAGCCTCCATATGTCAGCACTAGGATTATCGACACTTTTTAACTTACGTTCCCAAGTTTTATCATTATAGACCTGTAGTGAGTTCTTGATTTCAGTTTCAAGACATTTAATTTTACGATTAAGATCTTTACGAACAGGAATATCAGTTTCAGCCGCCGCATATCTACGCGTTTTATTTTTGCGCTGTATTAATCTTCTGATTTTTGTAATTTTGTAATTTTTTTTGTAATTTGTTGGATCAAATCGTGTATGGTTTTGTTTAATTGGCGAATACGTTTGTTTCGTTTCCCTCCGTTCCAATGCTAGACAAACGAGCGCGCCCAGTCCGCCGGAGATGTTCGGAGGGAAAAATAAAACAAAGCCGCCACTCAACAAATCCGGGATAACAAGCACTTGCCGAGCGACGAGCGCCGGTCCGCCCGCGCCGCGCCGCAACAACTCGCAAATTAGCCTCGCAAGCCACCCGCGTCGCCCGTCGCCCGTCGCCTCGCCCGTCGCCACGTCGCAGTCAACTCTTATTTGGGACAATTCGTTTTATGTAAATATACCGGCACGCGGAAGTGCAAAGCGGTGTTCCCGCAAGTTACCTGGTACATGTAATAATCACGTCGCGCCCGCATTAGCGTCAAATGAGGCGAGCGCGGGACGGCTCCGACTCCGACGGCGCGACGGCGCGGCGAGACGTGAACGCGACGATGCGACAGCGCTGCAATCCGCCCCATGCAAATGGATTTCGACCGCGCACAAAATTAAGTATGACTTGTGAAAACTTGACTCGCTCAGGTGAATATTATATAGTTTACGGTTTCTGGAATATTTTAATTTCAAACAAAGAAAAGTGCATCATCAGTGTACAAGCTCTCACAGCATATTAGTATTGAATACATTACCCGGCGGTCCCGGCATAGAGCCGGATGCGGCCCGCATGTGCTACGTACGATCTCGCACCGGCGCGGTGCCGTGATGCCGGCGTGCATTAGCATTAATAATAATCAAATTTTTCCCACCCATCGAGACAGCGTGACGACCGGGATGCGGCCATTTAAATTATCACCTCACTATCCTTCACTATCCTCGCGTAAGTAACGCTCTCAGCTCGCGTTCTGCATCTAATGCACATCGATTGAATTAATTAGAAACTGCAGGCCAAGTGTGAGGTACACTGCGCCAGTTTGGTTCATATAATTTGTAATATTGAAAGGTATACTAACGTAACAGTTCTCTTATACTGTATATTATCTCATTTCATACTGATACATTTATTTACTAACACCGAATCGTTACACCTCAACAAAGAGTGTGGCACATCGTACACACGAAGAGCCACGGTGTGACTCCCTTTGCTAAAATATCTATAGAAAAAAGAATGTAGTAGCTTCTTCTCACTATGTGTCCTCTACTATTTCCTATGTTCAGTTACCTACTCGTTACTTTATCTATACTAATATATAAAGAGGAAAGATTTGATTGTTTGCATTGAATAGGCTCCGAAACTACCGAACCGATTTGAAAATTTCTTTCACTGTTGGGAAGCTACATTATCCCTGGGTGACATAGGCTATATTATATTTTTTTATTACAATTTTGCCGAAGCAAAGCGAGGGCGATTTCCTAGTTATATATATTTTTAGTTTACGTATTCGAAGCATACTAATTTCATTGGAATCATATCCATGTTTTTACACCACTGTGAGCCCAAAATATTTTTATTTAAAACCCATTAGAGATTATCAGTGCGTGTTTGTACTGTCAAAGCGAACCTATTTCCCTATGTAGCGATAAGGCCGCCTGATGTAATTTAGTAATTATCTGTTTGTTTTAACCTTTCGGATTGTTCAGTGCTATACTATCAGTAAACTGTTGATCTTTCTATTTATCTTCACCCATCTACTATGTTTATATAATTAAAAGTTTACTACAAGATTATTCGTTACAATGTATAATACATTACGATATTAACGATACTTATTAGTTTCATAATGAGATTCCTGTGTAATTGCGAAACGGTGGCTCGCCGTGTAGCGCCGATATTGAGCGCTGCTGCTGGGCGGCCCGGCGCCGCCAGCCTTGTTCATTAATCATCTCTCTAACTACGTTAACCAACACGCATAAATATATTAGAATTCCATACGGCTAAAGTCCCCGAGTGGCCTACAACAAGGTCTCTCACAACTGCGGACGCTTAAAGCTACTCCAGTATGCTACTTAGTCGCGAACTTGTAACGAAAACGGTTGGCTTCAACTCATTAAAGGCCCGCCACTGAGTACGGGTCTCTCCTGTTTAGGAAGCCTAGAGCATACTGCATTGGTCCGCAGCGCTGCTCCAGTGTGGTTTGGTAGAAAGTTTAATGTTCAACCCGAGTGTCGGAAGTTTTCATGCTGCCCGAAGGCCAGCAACAGGACTTTACTTACGCTCAAGAACTTTTTGAAAAAACAGCTAAAAAGCCAACTTGGAATATTCAATTAAACACCCCCATTAAACAAGAACAACAACTGTATGAATCTGGCTGTTAATTTTTGGTTTTGCCGTTGGTTTATCGTCTCAATTACCTTTGATTACATTTAATAAGGAACTTCGTTATTATGAAAAAATTGCGCAGAAAACCCATCTCCGACCACTCCTCGGTATAGTTACTTAATCGTAACAAAGTAATGAAACAACTCCCTTGATTACTTATCTAAAATTCAATTACTCGTGACGTAATTCACCCCGTTGGCCGGAGCTCCGTCCGCAGACTATAAATGATGCGAGTCTCGTGCGCCTGCGTGTGTGTGCGTGTGTGTGTCACTCTCACTAGAGAGTAGTTCTAAATGTGTATCGCGTGGGAACTTGTTACTTCATACAACCTCTTGTCACCCTTCAGCTCTAGGCTTCTGCCTTTATGGTTCCCCATGATCCATCCCCATGTGCAATAGGTAATCCGTCACGTTCCTGAGGAGCAGCAACACATCTGTGACCGACGAGCAATCCATATCTATAATATATCAGTTTGATCATTTATGAGTATGAAATCTGACACAGTTAAAGTTTACAAAAAGAAGGAGTGCTGACAGCTAATATTTTTATACATTATGCATTAGAAACTAAGAAAATTAATAAAAATAAACATTACACATACTACCATGCATTTATCATAGACACACGCATAACATACATACAAATGTTAATATGAAGTAACCTTTAACACGGTCGAATTTTGGATGCAGAGCGAGTCTCAATTTAAATAAATATTTTAAAACCGAATTAAATACTATGAATTTTAAGACCAAATAAATAATAATAAGTTTTGTGAAATATAAGAAAATTAAAAATACAACTCAAATCACATAGCAAAAAAACAAACAATAATATTAGTAAACAAACGGCGCGGCGTATAGTTAAAATTTAAAAGTATCTGTAGACCCTCGTCAATAAGTGATGTGTTACTGGTGTAACTGGTGTAGCCACCCCTAGCCATCCCTAGCTGCCCCTAGCTGCCCCTAGCTGCCCCTAATTGCCCCTAGCCGCTCCTAGCCGTCCGGGCGGCGGGCGCCCCTAGCGCTTCCGACATGAATTTTTTAAAGCACTCCTCGTGCTATCAACGAAGTTCGTTCAACAAACACTTTACATTATTTCACAATGTTTTACCATATTATAATTACTATATATTTAAATTACTTGTGTGTCAACTAAGTACACTCACTTAGTCTATTATTATTGAGCGGTATTCTAACGGTAATTAACAAATACCACCACCACCACAGAAGTGTGGTGACTCTGTTTTTCAAAAAGGGCGATAAAGCCCTTTTGAAGAACTACAGGCCAATCGCACTTCTGAGCCACGTTTATAAGCTGTTTTCGAGGGTGCTCACAAATCGCATTGCACGCAGGCTTGACGACTTCCAGCCTCCCGAACAAGCAGGATTCCGGAAAGGCTACAGCACCATAGACCACATACACACACTGCGGCAGATTATACAGAAGACCGAGGAGTATAATCTGCCGTTATGTGTCGCCTATGTGGACTATGAGAAAGCCTTTGATTCTATCGAGACCTGGGCAGTACTAAATTCTCTTCAGCGGTGCCGGATTGACTACCGGTATATCGAGGTGTTGAAGTATTTGTACTCATCAGCCACCATGTCCGTCAAAGTACACGACACAGTCACGAACCCCATCCAATTGCAGAGAGGTGTCAGGCAAGGGGACGTTATATCCCCAAAACTGTTCACCGCTGCATTGGAAGATGTGTTCAAGCTGATGGAGTGGAAACGACGTGGCATTAACATCAATGGCGAATACATCACACACCTGCGATATGCCGATGATATAGTCATCCTGGCAGGATCCCTGGAGGAACTAGGTACAATGCTCGGGGACTTGAACAGCGCCTCACAACGGGTGGGTCTTAAGATGAACATGGACAAGACGAAAATCATGTCGAATGTCCATGTCACACCCGTACCGGTTGTTGTTGACGGCGCTGCTCTCGAAGTTGTAGACGAATACAATTACCTGGGACAAGTGATCCAGATGGGTAAGTCCAACTTCGAGAAAGAAGTCACTCGTAGAATCCAACTCGGATGGGCTGCGTTCGGGAAACTGCGTCATATCTTGTCGTCCAAAACACTACCTCAGTGCCTGAAGTCGAAGGTGTTCGAGCAGTGTGTGTTGCCAGTGATGACATACGGATCCGAGACGTGGTGCTTCACTATTGGCCTAATCCACAAGCTCAGGGTAGCACAGCGGGCTATGGAGAGGGCTATGCTCGGTATTTCTCTACGTGATCGTATCAGAAACGAGGAGATCCGTAGACGAACAAGGGTGACCGACATAGCTCAAAGAATTAGCCGGCTGAAGTGGCAATGGGCTGGCCACATAGTGCGAAGGACCGATAACCGTTGGGGAAGAAAGGTCCTCGAATGGCGCCCGCGTCTCGGAAAGCGAAGTACAGGACGCCCCCCGACAAGATGGACCGACGACCTGAAGAAGTCAGCGGGCATCCGCTGGATTCAGAAGGCTCAGGACCGGTCAGAGTGGCGCAAGTTAGGGGAGGCCTATGTCCAGCAGTGGACCTCCAAGGGCTGATGGATGGATGGATGGAATTAACAAATATATGGGTACTTTACATTGTAACACCAAAGTAATTGGGAAATGGTCCCCCGGACGCAAAAATAGAGCAAAAGCAATTCCCAATTAAGTTTGATGTACTAACACTTAAATAGCTTTAAATTCCAAAATATACCTATTTATTCAAAGAAATATGCCAAAATATGATTACTATAATTTTATTCTTATCTTTCTATGTACTCTACACAATAACGCTTTATTGCGAAAAACTTTAGGAGCTTAAAATAAATCATAAAGAATAAAGATAGATGTGCTATTATTACTACAGAAATATATAAATATTTAACTGAATGTACAAATAATGTAAAAATAATATCATGCACTTCACATTAACCTACTACATAGACTACACTACTACACACGAGTACATCCGCATTAGACAAAACGAGTGAAATTTATCTAAACAGAACACCCGAACACAATACAATCCACTTAATGTCTTCAAAGCACGTACTTAATTTAGGATCAAATCAGATAATGGGTTACAAACGCTACAGCACTAAGGAGATACGTTCAAGTTGAAAGCATTAGAGGCGCAAATGTACGGCTCATTTGGCGGAGTAGCGGAACGTGGAGCGGTGGAGCCATCGCGCCGCGATATATACCCGTCGCAGATCAATCGCGTGCTTCCATTAACTCGATCGCGTGAACCCCCGCCGCCACTGCATCCACACTCCTCCTCGAAGCTGATGTACGAGCCAGAAACTCCCTTTGTGAACGTCTTTGTTACGTTGTTACGCCAATTTTATCAAATGGAAACAATTTCGGCCCTAATAGAATGCCTTGTGGAGTTCCGTCATGCCTTTAACTTTCAATTTAGATATGATGTACACGCGAGTTGGTGGAAATGTTGTTGGAAAATGCTAGTTTGGTGGGTGCATGCCGATGTGTTTTAAACTTATATTAGACTCGCTCAGACAAATAGACAATAATTTATGCCGTATAAGGAGTATAAGTATAAGGAGTATAAGGAGCAATTGTTCTGTTTCATTGATTACGTGTATCGAGTAAGTGATTTGTAGGTCACGTACGAGTATTCTAATTTACGTGACATGAGGCTATCACCGCAAACCAAACAATGATATATCGTGCTAATGTAATGTAAACTATAAGGTCCAATTCTAGCTGTTGTGATGTAACAACAAAGCATTAGAACCGTTGTAATTTGATTGCTATTGTAAACGCGTTTTCGTCCATCTTGAACTCGAGTACCAATTCCGTGCCGTCGCCGTCTCGTCGCTGAAGATCAAATTATAACCGAAGCAGCCTCGCGTCGTGTTGGGTTACAAACATTTACTCGAAATAACATCAAAAGGGAATTGTGTAAGATCGTAAGTCGCGACACCAGGAATTGCATTAGGACCTGCTTTGTGTGGCCACCGGGGAACTGCACGTTGCACACTGTACGTAGTAAGATATTTTATGGATCTAAATATAAAGGAGAATGAATTAATATTCTGACACCCAACAACAGCTCGCTACAGGACTCTGAACCAGAAAACAAATAACTCAACAACGCAACCGTGTGGGATATGAGTGGGTAGCATTATTTATTTATTGAAATAAAACTTCTTTAAGCGCGACTTAAGAGTAATTTTTTTAAACGGAAGTATTTAGACGAAAATAAGGCTCTATAGTAAGATATATAGTCTGTTGAATGTCAAATGAAAACAAAACCATGAACAAAATTCAAGTATAATATTGACATAATTCTATTAAGATTACATTGTATCTGTGGCAAATCTATAGATCAAATAAGTATCACGAGGTAAAGAGTAACGGTATAATAATACCGTAATATACGGTAATAACCATTAATTACCGTTTATAAATGGTAATTATAGCTTTATAATCGTTTTTGTAAAGTATATTGTTAATAAACATGATTCAACTGTATTATGATACTTATTTAGGAATAGGTAAATGGGTGCTTTCCCTACCACCCGCGAGACCTTCGGACGAAGATCATTAGCGTGGGCATGGAGTTTAAGCTGTTTATCTATTTTGTGACTCGAGTCCTTCTCCTCGTACCATCGAACTTCAGCCAATATACCGTACTTTGGAACTACACATCCTGAGTGACACACAAATAGGACCTGCTGCTAATGTACTTAATGCAACATATTTATTGAACCGGAGTTTTGATGCTCAGATATGTTGGAAGCGCAGCGCACGGAGCGACCGACGTCGATACGAAGCAAACAGTTGCAGTGGACGAGACCGAGCGGGATGCTGGAATCATTTAAGTCCGAGCGCTCTCTTTGAGCCGTATTTACTGCTTTGATTGAGCTGGAATAAGGCTGATTTATGATTCCAGAGACGAGATTTATTCTTCGGGATTGGACCCATGTTCCGTCTCTTTCTCTCGAGCGTGGTTTCACATTTATCAAGATTCGTATTGATGCAGTTTGCGAAACAATTGCTTTTGCTATTCCTATCTAGTCATCGTTGAGAACTTATTTGTTCTGTTATGTTGGAAGTTAAAGGATTTACTGTGACCTACTTACGATGTGATACGTACTAACATAACTTCGGAGGGTACGTAAAGCCATCGGTCCCGGTTGTTATCATAAGATAAAAGTCGTTAAGCCATGTCGGAGGCCCTCGGGCGGTCTGAAAACTTCCGACACTCGGATTGGCCACTAGCCAATCCGCACTGGAGCAGCGTGGTGTAGTATGCTCTAGGCCTCCTCCTCAAGAGGAGAGAACTGTGCCGTGCGAGTAGTGGGCCATTAATGAGTTAAAGCCACGTACTCTATAATATGGTGAATCAAAGTTTTGTAATTGTAATAATACAAACTCAGATCAGACATAATATTAACTCTGTTACTCCAGGACAGTACCCGATAGTGAGTAAGAAGCTTCCACTTTTGTTTGTGATACACTGAAGTGTCCGTTTTTACTATGCAATGAATGAGATTGGTGCTACTGCAGCTACAATTTACGCTCTACGCGTCTACGCGCTACACTCGTAGGCGCTACGACAGCGCTACGATTGTGCTACGCTACGTGTTGCAGGTCGCAGTTGTTACTGAAGCTTACGTACACGATCAAGTGTACTTGTACCCCGTCAAGTTAACTGGATGCCGCGTCAAGTCCGCTGCAAGCTTGACAAGTATACTTGATTGTGTATGCCCAGCATAATTGAGAAACATGTTTTTCTCATTAAACTACTCGTAGGAATAACACGGATCTTACAACTCAGTCTTGATTCTTGGCTAAACACTGCTAATGATAGCATAATATGTATTTGCTGTTCATACATGAAATTGTTAAAAGTAAATATGAAATAATTATGCATTTTGTTATTCTGCTTACTCCAGTAACCATAAATTTATAAATTGCCAAAATGAACTAAGTGTGACTCGATAAAGCTCTTACGAGACTATTATTAGCTCTACGACATGATTTAATCGGCGCGAACTCAGCACAATAACTGCGTAATTGTTCGCCGACGCCCGATTTCACATTCAGAACTTAGCTCACAGCGCACACACGTAATTGGCTCGTGTGTAATAACTTTGAATTTAACGCTCAAACGACCATAAAAATAATTTTAAACCGGGCGTTTCATTAAAATTGCGAAACACACGAGCAAAATTATAGGTGCAATATTTCGGCACGGATTTGTCGGATTAATTGCGACAGGGAAAAATACAATAACGCAGCGATAAATCAGCGATAGAGTGCAATGAATAGTAATTACTCATCGCTCGTCCGGCCGCGCGCGTCGCCACTCGCCAGCCAACCGCCAGGGCTGCCCCCGTGCCGCCGTCTCGCACTAGTTACATCCTGTCATATTCGTTTCAGTTTAAATAAAACCCAACGTTTAACCAATATAACTCCAGCAATGTAAATGATTAATTTTATGTCTTTAAGGAGCATAATATTTTTTTTATGTTAACGACGGGCAAACAGGCATACGGCCCACATGATGGTAAGTGATCACCGTCGCCTATGGACACGTGCAGCATCAAGGGAGCTGCAAGTGCGTTGCCGGCCTTGAAGGATACGATAAACACTCTTCTTAAAGAGCCCCATATCATAGCGCACAGGGAATGCCTCAGGGGGAAGTTTGTTCAAAAGCTCGCAAGTTCGTGGCAGGAACGAGCGGGAGAACCGAGCAGTTGACGACTGCCACGAGTCGAGGTGATGCGGGTGGAACCGCAATCTTTTGCGGGTGGTGCGATAAAGGAAGGTGGATGGGGGCACCAGGTTAAAAAGTTTTTCGGAACATTCACCATAGCAGTAAGAGAGCCTATGTCTCTCCGCAGACTTAAGTCTTCTTCTTAAGTTAATAAAATTTTTGTTATTTTCATTTCGTATATTTTCGTTATATTTTATTTGTATTTCTAAATATTTATATTCCGACACAACCCTAGCGCCCCTGGACGCGAAACATACGCGCTGTATTAATCGGAGCTCTGTTTTCGGTATCGTTTATTGTTTTCCTAAACGCCATTAAATTTTCATCGCACATAAACAACGCATCGTTCGACAGCTGCAACGGACGCGTAGTGACGCATGCCACAACGCACCTCACCGCATCGCGACTCACATTGTCTCTCATTGTACTTCAGTTCAGCTCCAATAAGCGATCTGTGGATGACGTGGTGGCTTGAAATATTCAAGAATTTTGTCATTTCGCAGTATGTTTCAATAATACCTTAAAAATTATTTTTAAGTACTGATAGTGGTCGAACAGAACGAGGTGACGAATATTTATAATACAGATGTTTGAAGGTTCCCCTTTCATTGTCACAAAATTAAATGAACAAAAATTAAAACCGTTTCCAGTGCGAATCTGACTCCCGCTTGACCAGTATTTGTCTGTAGTTTGCAGCACTCAGCTAATGCGGCCATACAATGGTAAGGTTGAAGCGCGCACCTCAACTACATCACATACTCTTACAACTACAAGTAGGTACACACACACACACACACACACACACACACACACACACAACTCACAATCTCGCACGATAGAGGGTTTCATTACGGGAGTTGGAATGAATACATTAGCTGGAACTTGCGCCAAGTTTTAACATTAATCGCCGCTTATGATTAATATTTATAATGATTTCATGCAAACGGCCTTCGACGGGTGCGCCCGCTTTACGAGCTCACGGCGACACCCCCCCCCCCCCCGCGCGCCCCTCGCCCCGCGCCCCGCACAGCCTCCCGCACTCGGTCCCACTATCAGCCCCTTAGTATTTTTAGGTTAGATCCTCAGCCTCGCCACCCACTAGCGGCCCACTACACTCCAAGGTATACAGTTACCCACAATAACATTTCCGTTTACATATTAACGAACAGTAAGATGTTTCGAGAGCGGCTCTTGTGCCCGTTAGATAGTGTAGTGCCACCCCAATAAACCTAATTAATTAATGCAACGTTTTAACATGTTGGTGCTATCTTATCCTGGCCATGTTGGCTGTTTGTTTTTTTTTCTCACGACTGAGCTGAGCCGTAGAGCTGTCAAGCCTTCTTAGCCTTTACTTACTTGTAAGGAATAATCCTAAAAAGCGGCAAATAACGAGAAATAAAGTCGTTTGTGTCAACGCTTTGATCTAAATTAATTGAATGCCTGGCAAATGTATTTTCATTTGTCCAAACTGCCGTAATTATAAAGCTTATCATTTCGGTACCTTTCCGAATTGTAAATAGTAATGGCTGGTGTTATGATTAAGACGTCAGGCTGTTTCCGGCCACGTATTGCTTGATATCTCGGACCGAGCGCGCTCCCGCCCACGCAATTTGATAACCATTACCTTAGATTCATTTATAATTTATTTGTAACGATGAAGGTCGGTGCTTACTTGTTGTTACGACCATTATGTTATTTTTCGGCGCCGAGCTCTGTCTTGTGGCCGTGGAGGTTTAAGAGGGATATAATTGAAATCATTACGCGTTACATGCAAGACAGTGATTCGCAGCTTTGTCCACACAAAATATTATGAAAGCTCACTATCACGATGGTATCCGACGGTGTACAGGGATACTTAAATCTGGGATTAATAAACTCCACGGGGAAATAAAGGAGCTGCGTAGGTAAAGGTTTGAGGGACGACTTTTTTCGGCCGAGTGTGTGCTTATGTAGGTTTGATTCCGGAAATCATACGACGTAATCATATTAATTAATACGAACGAAAATATTACGAACGATTGTTTTAAATTTACAACATGCTAGATTAAGTTCTCATGTAAGTGACTGTTGTCTTTATGAGAATAAATTCTTTAAACATATTAATTGTTTCCTATCTATGCCTTGTTGTTTCTATTGTTCAATCTATCTGAGTCCCCTGCTAGACAAGCCACAACACAATAACTGGCGCCGGTTGTCGTGGTTGCAACAATTGTCACTCGTGGTTTTGCTGTCACGATGACATCACTGTCATCAGCCAAGTCCACCATTCGATACCATTTTGTTTAAATGTAATTATTACCAAATCATAACGACTTAACCGTGCAAAACATACTCACAAACTTTCCGGATAGAACACACGCAATGTTCGACCACAATAATATCTAATTAAATTGTAAGTTCACCTATCGGTAAGTAGAAAAGCACTCAAAGTTAATGTTTAGAACCGCCATCGCAGTACAAAGGCGTTCGGAGTACTGCCAGTATTTGTACTAAAGGCTTGCTTCGGCTTTGTGGCGAGCACAGGCAGCGCTAGATAAGGAACTAATTACCAACCGCAGCTACCTCGCCTGCCTCACTGCCTCGCTGCCTCACTGCCTCACTACCTCACTGCCTCACTGCCTCACCTGGCCGCTTCCAAGAACGAAGCGAATGCAAGTAACGGTGCCTCTTGACAATATACTCAACTGTAAAGCGTTTCATGTAGGATTGCGTAGGGATATCTATTTCTACGCCAAGTTATTTATGTCTCAAATCTAATTGCATTGCTGAATTTCATATGAAACAAGCCTCACTCTTCAGCTGGTAGGATAAGTATGTCGAACGTGGTCGACGCCATCTTATTATTCTTTAGCCAACTAACACTAAAACCTTCCTCATTACTGATTCCACATATGAATGAAAGCAGTATCAAAAATTTGATCGTTTTTGAATGTTCGTTCAGAGAGACTGATGTGGCAGGGGACTTATAATTACCGGGCCCCGGCACGTTCAACCGAGCGCGGTACTCGCGGGCCGCCCCTCGCACGCTGGCTGACCAGTCCTAACTTGCCGCTCGTTGCTTCTTGTTACCGCTGATTGGATGCAGCCGGTACTTTAACATGAATCTCTTTGAGTTTCATCGCAGGCATCCAGGCAGCAGTGCGTAGTCAAAACGGAACCCTTATAGTTTCGTCATTTTCATCCGTCCGTGCGTCCGTATGCAGCTTTTCAGGGATGATTTTTTTCTTGCTTCTCCCATAATGTAGGGTCTCATTGAAAAGGTCTTTCAAAAATATGATAGGTCTGTGTACCATTTTTCCATTCAGTGTTCCGTTTGTGAAATATTCGGCTTTAATAAGCTAATTTTGGACATCTGACAAATTCGTGGCACTAACATGTATCTTTTAGGATGAATTTAAAAGAAAACGGTAACAGCTAGGAAGCTTCCTACATTGCGCGCGGCCTACAGGTAACGTGAGGATATTTTTTTCGTTTCGTACCCTTTAATGTGGGGTATCGTTAAAAAGTTCCTTTAAAAATAGTTTAGGTCTTGTTGGACTATTTTTGGATTTAGCTGTTCGTTTTCGAAATATTTGGCTTCAAATTGCTAATTTTGGTTAGAGTCAAGTGTATGCCGGCTAAACGCTCTTTGTTGACTGAAACTTACAAAGAGATAGAAGATTACTTATTAGTAATATTAGTGTCTTATGCTTTTTGAAATAAGCTCTACAGTACCTTTATAGACATTTATGAAACGTAAACAATATCGTATTGCAATCCCTGCGACTTATATTACTGGAGAAGTAACCGCTAAAACTTGATGGAGGTCGAATTGCTTAACTTAACAGGACATCGTTGGTTTTTCTCAGTCAGCCAAATCTAAAGCGCGATTATAAACGGGTGCCGACCAACGATATTATAAGTAAAAAAGAGTTAGATATGTCACTAGCGCGCCGGAGACGAAGATCGTAAGAGCAGTCGATACAAGATAATAGGCAAGCTTTTATTGTTGTCCGAAGTGCTTGAGATTTGACATACAACGTTAAAATGCCTTCGTGTATTATTGTAGTGTGATTGGTGTAGTGAAACAAATGATAAACGTGTGTATGTTGTAGCTTTTTTCGGAACAGATTTTTTGGTTGATTTGTAAGGGCATGACGTATCTATATTTTTTAAATATCATTGGCGCCGACGCGGCGACGTGGAGGTATCGACGCGTCATAAATATCATTACGGCTTCGCAGGCTCGGGCCGGCATTAGCATACGCGCACCTGCTCTCTCCGCGCTCCCTGATTAATTATTGAAGTTACAGCGCCGAATCACGTGTCTCGTCGGACCCTCCTCGTTATGGCCCGAATTACTTCCCGAGCCTAATTGCCCTCGATTGCCCTTTATGAAGAACGTCCGACGACTCCACTGCCGAAACGCTTCTGCGGAATTTCCATTTCGGTGACTATGCCGAACTATTTTAACAGTAATTATGTTAGCCATTCGGAGAAGGAATTTCACTTCAACAGCTCACTAGCCGTCTCGATGCAGGCTCCGGGAGAGAAATCGGGATAGTATGAACTCTGAGTGTGGCATTTTGCTTAATCAATTACATTACCGTACTCTTAATACATAGGTATACGTCGTCAGTGCATGCTCTCCTGAAAAACGTTATCCCAAATTGATCGCACGGCTTATTACAAATTAAAACTTTCCGATAAACAGGTTCGGTTTATCGGAAGCAGGTTTTTAACCTTGTATCTCATCATCAATTTCATACGTGAACTGTCCCTCTGTGAGGAGATCGCTGACGGGGTGCACAGTGCACAGCGTAGTGGCAATTATAATTTTGAAAAACTCAATCAGGATAAAAATGCAAAAATCTAAGTTTAAACAGTGCAGTCAACCGGCTATTTGCCTTGTAACCGTTTACTGATATGATTCCAATTGAAGGACTGATTCGAATTTATTTATGTTCCGAATTTGAATTTATTGATGTTATGTTTATGTCGTACGTACTATTTGTTATGTCACAAACGTTATGTCAATTTATGTTATGTATTTGTTTTGTATGTTTGTTTGTTATGTTGTTGTGTTCATTATTTTATTTATTACAGTCCCATATTATTTCCTTCCTTCTTCCTTTTCTACTTCTTACAAATAGGCACTCCGCACAGTAGTGCGGAGATAGTAATCTGAGCTCTGAGATGAACCACTTTATTTAAATGTATCACTAGTTTAATCCCCTTCAACCCGCCACACATCGTTTCGCCGTTACTAAACCAAGTGAGATCATGTAAATAGCCGCTGTGAGATGTAATTTGTGCCAATAATAAATCAGGTACGTTAGTAGGTCAAACATTATTTTTGTCTGTCTGCATGTCACCTGGCTGCAGCGAACACCACTGAACAGATACCTGCACGTGTATGTTATCACAATAACGTAAGTGCACCAGTAATGGACAAGGCACCAGTAATGGACGAAAAAAAAAGAAATCGTCTAGAATATGGTTATGAACCCCTTTTTATGTATTTTTAACACTGTGTCATAGACTGTAGTCATCGAACTGCCTGAGTTTGACATTTTATTCAATTCGGTCTGTTAGAACACAAGTTAGCGCGAACTATAAATTGTTTGTCTTTGTAAATTTATATTAGCGGCTTTTCTTAAGGAAATTGTTAGTGCGGTAACTAAAAAGTTTCATCTGTAAATTTGTATTGCTTTATTTAAATAAAAATGTGTTTTGTTTGTTGGGTTAACCATGGAATTTAAGTCAACAACACACAGTGTTGTTACTCCGAGAAGTTATATTTGTTGATATTTTGTTGGTGTTCATAACTGGTGCACTATATTTGTATAGTTCCAGTAATGGACATAATTTTATCGTTTATCTTTACTATTGTGTATTCAGAATTTGAACCAATTTTACTCCTAGTATTATTCTTTACTATGAGCTAGTTGCAAATTATGAAAATGTTGGTATGGATGTGTACTATATTGGGTACTTTATACTAATATTTGTAACTTAATTTAGTTTAGGTAGTTATAATTAATGCATACCTATATGAAAGGCTGATAACCTTTACGTTCGTAAATTACTTATTAATATATAAAAAGCTTAATATGAGTACAATTTTTATAATTTTCACTTTTTTGATGCTAACCTCATTGTCAATTTAGAAAACTTATAACTAACTAAGTTCATTAATGTGAATGTTTCATGAAAAGTTGATTAAACAAGTGCATGTCAGGCCACGCGCAAAGCAGGGTTCTGAAGTAGTTAGTTTATCGACTACTTTCATTGACTACTTGTGCTAACATAGTCGTGATAGTTTTCCTTGTAAATTCATCATATAAACTATTTTTGAGAATTTTTTCACTTGTTCAACGCCTACCGTTTAGCCAGCTGGGGAGGACTCTTGACTCTAACCAAAATTAGCACTTTAAAGGCAAATATTTTGCAAACGGACCCCTAATTCTAAAAATTGTCTGAGAAGAAGCATAATATTTTTGGAAGACCTGTTCAATGATACCCCACACTATAGGGTACGCGACGAATAAAAAAATAATTCTCAGGTTACCTGTAGGGGAGGTACCCTGAAAAAAAATGTTTTTCAGCATTTTATTCCACGACTGAAGTTTTAATAAATAAGTATATTCATGCCAAATTACAGCTTTCTAGCACTAAGGGTCTCAGCGCTTTGCTCCAGACAGACAGACGGACATGACGAAAATACTATAAGAGTTCCGATTTTACTTCGGAACCCTAAAAAGATATTATCTAATAATTATTCTTAATTATTCTTTTGCATTTTCATCATAGATTCGTCGATAACTAGCCTACCTATTAGGTTTATATGATTAGATTCGTGTCCATTACTGGATGTCCATGACTGGGTTACATAGGTCCATTACTGGGTGTCCATGACTGGGTCATGTCCATTACTGGGTGTCCATGACTGGGTTCTTGGTGTCCATAACTGGGTAAAAAAGTTTTAGTTTTTATTTGTTAATTAAACTTAAACCAATTGCAGTATCTGACGCGTAATACAGCAGAAATGTTGAATAAGCACAGGACTTTACACTTTAAGTACGTTCAGCACCCTAACTTTCACAATATAGGTAAATTTTCACTAATACCACAAATTTGTTGTTAAACTGTCCATAATTGGGGTGTTTACCTTACGTATGTTTTTGTAATAAAAACATAAATACATTTGTATGTATGTATCTGATAAACATGATTATGTATTGTATTTAGTAAAATAAAATGATTATGTATTGTTAACATAAGCATTAACTCACGCGCCCGAAGCCACCGGGCCGAGGTCGTGTCGTACCCGTCGCGCCGGTCGCGTCGGACGCGTCCCCTCGCCACTCGTCCACTTTTGACAACACCATCGTTTCGCTGCGAGTGACAAATTAATTTGTAACTCGCTTTAGACTGCAATTCAACACGAGACCGCAACGTTCTCGTGTTGCACCCGTACCGCGCCTGGCCCGCGCCCGACGTTCCACCGTAATGAAACATCAGAACTGGGCAAATGGCTCCTTTTAGTTCGCGCTCCACAGTTTGTAGGGATGACTGATTGCGTTTTGTTTTCCGTTTTGAGTTCTGTGGTTGCCCAGTTGGTCTTTTTGTAAATATTTTTCGTTCCTAAATATTTCACTAGATAGATAAGCTCCTTGTTGATATATACAATTCAACTGTTCTGAAGTGAAGTTTTAATGTCGATCATAGATGTGCTGCTAATAAAAGACTTCTCTTCTCTTCTCTTGTGACGAGGCTTGTTTGATAACACGAGACGCGGTACTGGCCAGCGACGATCCCTAACCACATTTTCATAACTTCACCGCACCGCGCACCGCTCACCAAACTTGTTTAGCGTAGCAGCAAGTATGTAGATTTTAACTCATGAAGGGGCTGTCTTCGGGATAATGTGTAGTCTCGCGTTTCGCTTACAATAGTTATGCTAATGCCGTATCGAATTTATTACCACGGCCAGTGGAGCGGCGTCGCTGCTGCATGCATTGTACCTACACTACCTACGGCCGCGCCGCCTCTGTGTGATATACGCTCATTGTTCGAGCACCTATTTTGTGCAAAACTTTGTTTAGCTAAAGTTTGAGCGCTCCACTTTAGTTATTCTGTTCGTATATCGCGAGGTGCTTCGTTTTAATAAAGAGATGTGAGGGAACGTTTAAGACTCGCTGTTAAACGTTGTGGGCGTTATGAGTTTGTCGTAATTTATCGCTGAGGCCTTTGATCTTACCCAGACTATCGATGTAAATGTTATTTATGCACCACAACATAAACACAACCCTCAAGTGTCCTACTGCTTACGTGATTCAAAGGAAACCCGCAGATGCGCAAGTTTCCGCGCTAAGTTTTCCTTTCTCCGAAACAAGTAATCTAGTCGGCACATATTCTGAGAAGTTAAAGTCAGTATTGAAAGTCTAGTCACCAGTGACGGACTATCGCGCGGCGTTCAAACCACTAGGCGATCACTGATTAGCTTGATTGATCCAAGCACGATCGTAACAAGGCTGATCCTGCCGGCTGTTATAGACGGCATCGGCATTGAGTCCCAATAAGCGAGTTTCACAAACAGAAGGACGTCACGGTCAGTACGCACTACGCAGGGGAGACCGCGGCGCCGCGGCTCGGGCGGCCGGTGCGTTCACTTGAGATCCCGAATCCCGGAGCCATACCACCGTATGTGCCGGATAGATGCCGAGGGAGTTTTAATAGGTAGGAATCGTAAATAACCGGCAACATGTGGGGGTGAAAATATTTGGAAGATTTCTTCTTTTTCCTTGAAAAAAAGGCAATCACTAATAGCTTCTAAATTATTTCAAAATTAGTTATTGATGTAACAGTGAAAGCTTAGTAGTTGTATTGTACAACTGATTACGTGGTGTCCGGCCCTAAAAATAAATCGAGTTACACTTATCTACAGAAAGATTTATAGAGAAAGAAGATATAAAGAGGAAAGATTTGATTGTTTGTTTGCATTGAATAGGCTCCGAAGTCCGAAACAACCGAACCGATTTGAAAAATTCTTTCACCGTTGGAAAGCTACACTATCCCCGGGTGACAAAGGCTGTATTATAATATTTTTTGTACTATTTTTCCCGAAGCGAAGCGAAGGCAATTTCCTAGTCAGTAATAACTATAAATAGAATTTCTTTCACTAGCTTGTTACATTATTTCTGAGAGACAAAAGCTATATTTAATTATGTTTAGTAATATTTATATGCTGTACAAATATAAAAAATGTTACAGAACAACGTCTGCCGGGTCAGCTAGTTCCAAATATAGCTAAGAACCATATCGATCACGTCAGCTTTCAAATCGTATCATAATCGGTCCATTCGTTTGTGAACTTTAGAAAAAATATTGGAACAAACAAACACTCAGATAGGTCAAACTTATAGCCCTCCTCTTTTTGCGTCGGGAGTTAAAAAGGACGACACCACTTAGCACTTGGCCTACGTGTCTTAAGTCTTTTGATAGAGACGAAGTGCTATGATATAGCATAACTACTTCATGTTTCACTACAATTTCACTTCAGTATAAGTAGGTTCAGTCCCCGCTGACTCCACACTTGCTTAGCAATGACAGGCATCTAAAAGTTCAGCAACAGGATCTGTCCCTAAGGCGCATCAGGTGTATCTGCGCGTCAGGTGGCAGGGCATACCGCGCCCTGTTGGTGTGTTCTCATGGTTCTCAAAGTGTTTATATTGTTGTCAGCGTCGGACAGCTCGCTGGGCGCGGGGGCGGCGGGCGCGGCGGGGGCGACGGCGGCGGGCGCGGGGGCGGCGCTGGCGCTGGCGGTGGGCGCCTGGCGCGTGGCGCGCCGCCGCCGGGCGCCCCGCAAGCCGCCCGCGCCGCGCCCCGACAAGCCCACCGACCACGACGACGCCGAGCCAGACCTCATCCCCAATAACTACTGTGAGTATAATCTTCTCTGTTTTATTTCTTTGTTTCGGTTAACCGAGCTCTGCTCGAATGAAAATAGAGTAAAAAAAATTCCCAGGTATAAGATCTAAAACTACGCCAAATTATGAACCTCATCTAAAAACCTCAGGACCTAAAGTCGAAGGTATTCGAGCAGTGTGTGTTGCCAGGGACTACATACGGACGTAAAATCCGTAGACAAAGAACGGTGACCAACAGCTTAGAGGTCAGAGAATTTAGCCAGCTGAAGTGGATAGTAGCCGATAATTACCGCGTTGGGGAAGAAACCCCGAATAGCGACCACGCCTCGGTTAAAGGAGCACAGGACGCTCCCCGCTCGACCGACGGCAGCAGCGACGGCCTGCAGCAGACAGCGGGCTCAGCTCCGGTCAGAGTGGTGTTGGGTGACCAATGTCATTTTATTTCATCTTCTGTGTCGTTGAGCGCACTCGAACTACTGACTCAATGAAAATATACGGAATAGAAGTCGACACAATATATGCGTATAATACGAGTAATATACAAACATGTCTTGTTTAATACCTAGTACCTATAAGAATATATATACGATGGGACACTTAACTACTACGAGTACTGTTAGAAAACTTAAGTGTGGACTCTTAGCAAATTATCAGTAACCTCTTTAACTTATTACAGAAGATATAAGAAGGTCTTATTTAGTCAAAGTCAAAATATTTTTTTCATGTATCATAATTATATTTTATTCAAAATATATATATCACTGATACACTTATGCACATAATTTTTTTTTTGCATTTACTCCTAAGCCTCGAATATCATATCTGTATTCAGAATGGTTTTCCTGCAGTTGATCATTGTTCATTTAGACTGAAGAGTGAAAGAGTAAAAACTTCAACAATTTTATTGGGAAAACAGATAGAGGAATCTGTCACATTAAACGTTGCATTAACTCAAACCTGAGAATAACGTTCTAAAATGCTCTTAAACAGATCTTTCAATATGGAAGCTTTTCTATTATTCCAGCTGAATTAAATAACGTTCGCTCGCGGATTAAACCTTACATCACATTTGCTCGTTAAAAGGCGCTTTCGATCAAATCCGCTATAGATTTCCATAAGCACGTAATCCTCTTCAATCTTATCGAAGGAACAAAGCTAAACACTTCAATGGCGGAGCCGCGAATTGGGAATAAAGAAATAATCGAATCCCTGCTACATTAATATGTGAAGCTAAAACGAACACGCACACACACACACACACACACACACACACACACACACACACACACACACACACGCACATAACATAAAATATAAAATAAAAGCAAAAAAGCAAAGCAACAACCCATAATTGTCCCACTGCTGGGCTCGGGGTCTCCTCTCACAATGTGAGAGGTATAGGGTATAGGTCTACCACGCTGGCCAAGTGCGGATTGGTAGACTTCACACACCTTAGAGAACTTTATGGAGAACTCTCCGGTGTGCAGGTTTCCTCACGATGTTTTCCTTCATCGAAGCAAGTGATAATTAACTTGTAATACGCACTTAATATTTGAAAATTAGAGGTGCATGCGAGGTCAAAAACTCGGGCCCCCGCGTTCGGGAGACCAACGTTCTAACCACTAGGCTATCACTGCTTTTAATAAATATAACATGGTTTTAAATATAACATGGTACAAGTTTATTCCAAAAAAAAGTACTAACAATAATGTAACCTCACTAAATTATTGCGTGACAATTCAAGACACTTTTAATTTTTTTTTTAATACTTTACGTTGCAAAGACATCAAACATACGCCTAGTGAGGTAGCAGTATACATATAATTACGACTAAGGTTATTTTCACTTTTTCGAACAGTTTACAATGTGTACAAATGTACAAATGTGTTTATCGTGGAATATATTATAAGATATGTTGGACTTAGACTTACCCTAGATAAAATATGGAAAAAGAAAATTAATACTATCCAAGCTTCGCCTGAATATTTATTTATAAGGGTAGGAATTGACGTTACCATGCTCATTGTGCTGTAAGTTGTAAATGCATGCTGAGTGCAGTTGCACTAGTAATTAGATTAACCTTACATTGCGGCTTACTGCTTCACCGGGAGTGATATAATACTCTTCGTACAATTAATCTTCACAACTATTTTATAGTTTAAATGGTCCTCATGCCAGTGCACCGAGTATACGATGATATAATATTGTACAAATTTACGAGTATATTTGACTACTACTATAACTCGCTCGTTTAATAAAGTTTAAAATGTAAAACATTTAATTTCCCGCCCGCATCCACCCACAATGGAAAGCTTTTTAAATAGTCATGTTAGTATCACCTAAAATGAACTCTTTTTGTTTTTATTGGGACGTATTTGTTGTGCGCAGCTGTAATTCAATAAAATATTGTATTTTAGAGTTGTACAAAATTTAACTTATTGAGCCAAGTGATGCCGTTGTAGACCGATGCGTTGACCTCACTTCCTGCGAAGTTGCCTCTTAGTTCGACATAGTTAGCAGGTATCGGAAAAGGCTCCAGTACTGCCAAACTTTACGGTGTATTATAATATAATTGTGTGAATGTCGTAAGTTAGTGGGAGTAGTGAACACATAATATCATTTCCAAATCCAATCCAATCATGAGGTTTCGGCTACATCCCGTAATTGATGAAGCGCAGAGAAAATTGCAAATTTTGAACACCAAAAATTTTTATACCGGAAGACCCCTGCAACAGCTTGACAACTTTTATCTAATGATTGTTACCATTATAGAGACGAACAGCTAAACGTATCCTTTAATCCACGGGAGAGCTATCATGTATCTGTTAGCCGAAGATTTTATCCTGTATGGACGGTATGTCGGGTAAGAGCGCGACATGATCCCATCACCGATCACATTTCCCAATTTGCCATGTTTTGCCGTCGCAAACATGACACGGAATGGCGGAACTATGTCACTCTCCGATATGACGTTGTCGATCCATTTAAATATTCACAGCACATTACGCTGAGTATCCCGGTCGCGTGCTCGGCCCCGTCACGCAGCGTGGCGTGACACTTACAGTCACACTCTGAGCGGATACAACTAATGTACTGTTACAGCCACAATCCATTACCGGGCCACGTGCACGATGCAAGCCACGCGGCCGCCCGGCCGGGAGGTTGGAGGCTCACGTGCAAGGGTCAATAACCTCTTCGAAATTCCATAACTCCACCATTGGGCTTTCATCAAGATCTAACGAATATCTCACCGACTATCTCGAGTCCGATTTGTGACGTCAATTTGCTCTCAAACAAGCAAATGGACTATATAAAGAACACTGACCATGACTTCGTTGGATCTCCTTCAAACTCCATCGGATGGTACAGCGTCTCTCGCCTGACGCCTTATATAGCTAGCGGAGAAAGGTTGGTTTTGGGCTTAAGGCTTCAAACTATTAATGGCCCACTTCTGTATATGGGTCTGGAGAGACCTCAAGAGGAGTTTTGAGGAGGCTTAGAACATACTCCACCACGCTGCTCCAGTGCGGATTGGTTAGTGGTTAGTGTTAGTGTATAGAGGTTAGTGGCCAACCCAATTGTCGGAAGTTTTCAAACCACATGAAGGTCTCCGACATGGCTCTACGACTGTTATCTTATGATAACAACCGGGACCGATGGCTTTACGTGCCCTCCGCAGCACGAAAACGCTCAAGAATATTTTGCCACTAGCGGTCACCCATCCAACTACCGACCGCGCCCGCTGTTGCTTAACTTTGTCGATCACTTAGGATCGACCTCTAGATATATTATGTCTGTGGGATCGACACAAGCCGCAGGGCTATGAGCGCTTCAACATTGGGCTTAAATATGGATAATAATGATCAATCAATAATCAAAATTCCACGAGGCAGCTGCTTCATGCCTCATTGGTTCACAATAGGATATCAGTTGCGGGGGCGATTCATACTGCATGATACAAAACAATAGTTGGTAGTAATTCTCCTTATCTGAAGTAATTAATGAAGTAATTAAATATTTCGGCATTAATTTCCTAGCCTTTGCCTACTTACTGCATTTGAAGAAAATATTTCATGTAGCTGCAATCTCCGTGAGCATACTTCCTTCTCCTGAATGTATTTACGACATTATTCTATTAACCGCACCCACCCGCGCCCCGCACCGCCCCGCACCGCCCCGCACCGCCCCGCACCGCCCCGCACCGCCCCGCACCGTTCCACGCGACATGTTACATAAAAGAATGAACAGAGGATTACAATGAATGAAATACCGGATGAGTGAATGAAACAACGAATGGTCGCAACGTGCCGTACGACACGCAACGTTAAATAAAGCAGTAGGAATCTGGTGAGTGAATAATTGACAAGTCCCGGCTCCCGCGCTATCCGCAAGCACCGAGCAGCGCGGCGCGGCGCCGGCGCGGCGCGGACCCACGCGTGAAGCACTCCACTCTCAGGAATTAGTTAAACATTAAATTTCTCTTTGATATCGTTGTAAGGATAAAAATATTCAAGTCACAATAATAAAAACAAAAAATATATAAAATATTTATAATCATGTGTGATGAAATCCACTTGACTCCGTACTGTAAAGGCTTCATAACGAAAATATGGAATTAAGCTGGAAACAAATTATCGGACGCGGCTGAAGGACGCGGCTGACACCCGCGACTTATAGCTATCTAGTTAATGAATGACAACTGAGCTGTGCAAACTATCGGAGGTAAGTCGTGGACGTAACCTTGGGCCGACCTTGAGCTTTCGGACGTCCGACAGAAATCTGGCACGCTGGATGTTCTTGTCAGCCGAAAACGTCCGCGGATGGTAATGATGGTATGCACGGGGTCCGGGACACGTCCATGCGCCAGAAGGACGTGGACTACGCAGACTACTCGTTCATTTTCAAATAAAGTTATACCGACATTCATCTCTTAATAAATGTGGATACAAAGTGTGGAATTCACCAGACTCTGTACTTTCTTTATTCATGTCATGGACCCAAACGCTTTTTTTATTTTCTTTCTGGGTGGACAACATAAAGCAGCCGCCACTAATTCGAGAAAATCGTCCTCACATTCACTACTCGACATGCTTCTTCGTAGACAGTTCATTGTGGAATAGAGTTGGAACTCGTCCGCAAGCCACGTCTCAAAAGACTGTGCACACATAACAGTCGCGGGTGTCAGCCACGTCCGTCAGTCGCATCCGATAATTTGTTTTCAGCTTTAGTTGCTGTTTGACATCTGGCTGGGATACCCAGAGGGCATGGCGCGCAGCTCGGCGCCGGCGCGGGCGGCGACGCGGCGACGCAGCGTAGGGCGATGACGAGTTGTTTAACACAAACAGCGTGTTCTATCGTGAATTCGTGACGTTGTCGGTAATGTCGGTACGCTTGCAGATGGTTTCGCTCCGTTAACGCAAGGAGGCAGCTGCTTTACATATTTCAAACAGATTCCTCTCACCTCACTCCAATTTTCCTCCTTTTATAAATTGCTGTATTTCAGGCAAGATGTAGGGATGGTCCCCGCGGGAGGTATTAAAGAACCGCGACCGGAGGGGGCCGGCTGCGGGGTGCGGGGGGGTGCGGGGGGCGCGGGACACGCATTATTCAAATTTTGAATTCAGTACATTAGGAAACAGCGGTGTCGGGTCCACTTTAGTCCATTACCAATTTTGCATTTCACGTAAAATTGAGAATGTCCGAAACGTACTCGCTCGCCACTGCTGGTCCGGGCGAGCGCGGGGAGCGGGCGGGGAGGGGTGTCGAGGGGAGCGGCGGATCCGGGGTTCAAATATTCATATTACGTACGTGAAAATGGAAAAACGCTTCGCGGTTTAACAAGCAATCCTTGTAAAGGCTTTAATAAACCGGAGAGGATGATCGGACTGCGCATTAAACATTGACGGTGGACTATAGTACTACACGGTCTCGGGCTTGCGAACAGGTGTCGAGGATACGCAATACGCATAGGTATATCATATTCACTATCGGAATTGTAGTATATGCAAGTAGTCTGTCGTCTCCTACACACACTTTAATTACCATCATAGATAAACATAAAAGCTAACATGACGGTTAGCTATCTCTGGGATGTAGGTTATCTGTGGACGGGGAGTATGGAGTTACTCTGTGACGTAGCGCGGGACGACGAAGTGGCGGGAAATATGAGAGGATAAAATACCTAATTAAAGTGTGTGAAAGGAGCCGATATTTTAATTATTATATTGATATAAGTACAGTACATTTTGGCGACGAGACTGTAAGTACTGTTAATTAATTATTTTGTAGTGAAGAAAATTAGTTAGGTGTGGTGAACCTACTACCAACTTGGGAATGAAACTTAAAATTCTAAATTTTCTTGTTAGGATGGGTAAAGTTTATACTTGTCTTATTAAGCAGAAAATAACTAGTTTTAATTTAAAATAGTGGATCCGTAAAAAGCGCCAGGTCATTTTTAAAGTCAGATTTGAAGTTACGTTTCACAGGTAATACCTATTTACCAATTGACCTGAAAATTGCGTGTTCCTTATTATTATTGTTATACTCAGGTAAAAAAAAAAAGAAAAAAGAAATGAAAATAATATTAACAAATTGGTAATGTGACTTTGCAGTTTGCAATTTTTAGTAAGATTATGATTAACTAGGTGTTAAGTAAAAATATTATAGTATTTTGTCAATGTCTGTTTATTAGTTTGCTAATGGTCGAAGTACCTTTATTATTGAAGTACATATTATTATACATAATTTTAGTGTACAAAATTGGCAAAATGGGAAGTAATTTGAAGTATTATAATGGAAGAATGAAGGAAGATAAACTATCACAGTTATTATATTCGGCTGATGACTTTTGAAGTAAAAAAAAAAAAAAAAAAACAAAAGAAGCAGTTGACGACTGCTATCAGTAATTATTAAATTAATATAACAGTTGATGACTGTTTAGATGTTTGAAAATAAAATTATGAGTGTTGTGAAGCAATTATGAGTGTTGGAAGCGTGAAGACATATTATAAAAATAATTATTTTTGTAGCAGATGAGGACTGTTACTATAAATTTAATATTAATGAATACGACAGTTGATGACTGTTAAGATGTTGTAAAATATAATAATAATTGCTAAATAAGAATGTTGGGAGCTTGAAGACATACTTTAAAAAATAGCAGTTGATGACTGTTATATGTAACTTAATGTAAACAGCTGACGACTGTTACATGTTTTAAAAATGCTTAAAGCAGTTGATGACTGCTATATGTAACTTATTAATTAATGTAACAGCTGACGTCTGTTACATGTTTTAAAAATGCTTAAAGCAGTTGATGACTGCTATATGTAACTTATTAATTAATGTAACAGCTGACGTCTGTTACATGTTTTAAAAATGCTTAAAGCAGTTGATGACTGCTATATGTAACTTATTAATTAATGTAAACAGCTGACGACTGTTACATGTTTTAAAAATGCTTAAAGCAGTTGATGACTGCTATATGTAACTTATTAATTAATGTAACAGCTGACGTCTGTTACATGTTTTAAAAATGCTTAAAGCAGTTGATGACTGCTATATGTAACTTATTAATTAATGTAACAGCTGACGACTGTTACATGTTTTAAAAATGCTTAAAGCAGTTGATGACTGCTATATGTAACTTATTAATTAATGTAACAGCTGACGTCTGTTACATGTTTTAAAAATGCTTAAAGCAGTTGATGACTGCTATATGTAACTTATTAATTAATGTAACAGCTGACGTCTGTTACATGTTTAAAAAAAACCTTAAAGCAGTTGATGACTGCTATCAGTCATTGTAAAATTTGCACCTAAGCAAAGCAAACGTTTCGAGGGACATTTATTTCGAAAATCAAAGCAAGAAGAAGATGAAAATTTGAAAAGTTTGTAGTTCCGCTTAAGGAAGCAAACTTTAAAATGTAAATTTACCGATACAGATGATCAGATATTGGATCAAATTACCGAGAAATATGTTTCTGAATAATTGCGGGAAAAAATGATTAACATCAGGTGATATGATTTTAGACCAAGCTATTGTAGAAGCGAATTCTTTGGAAGAAGTTAAGAAGCAATTAGATGATTTTAATAAAAAAAAATATGCATGACATAAAAAAAATAGAAAGTAAGTCTAGCGGAACAGTATTAAAAAGGAATGTTATCGATGTGGTAATTGGAACCATTTAGCGTACGAAAAGAAATGTCCAGCTAAAAGTTAAATGTATGAAATGTGGCTATTTGGGACATTTTAAATTATATTGCAAAAGCAATTTGAAAATATAGATAAGCTAAAGAAAATGCGTCAAAAAAATAGGGAACATTAAGATGAAAAAAAGTTAGCTGAGGAAAAGATACACTACGTATTCAATATGGATGATAATGATATAATTACTTGTATTATTGGTGGATATAAAGTAGATATGTTAGTTTATTCAGGATGCAAGAATAATGTGATTACAGATAAGACATGGAATAAAATGAAAAAAGTGGTATTAAAGTATTTAACCAAATACCGAACCCAAGCCAGATATTTTTAGCATGTGGAAGTAATAATCCACTAAAAGTGATTGGCTCTTTTCAAAGTTATATAGTTTTGGCAGAAAAAAAAACATAGATGCTAGATTTTATGTCATTGGTGATGGGACAAGAGTTGGGTAAAGCAACAGCAATGACTCTAGGCGTTCTAAAAGTAGGTCTACAAAAGGATTCCCATGCCGTGGAGGAAAATATAGAGAAGAAGATAAGCGAGCTTCTAGAAAGAGACGTAATTGAAAAAGTGGAAGATCCTTCATGTTAAACAGAAAAAGAAAAATATTATGTTTTAAAAATATGACATTCTATGTCAATTGTCTTTGTACCACTGCAAAGTAATAAAACTAAAATTTAAAACTTTAAAACTATTTTATTCAACCTAAAACTACACTTCAGACTGGATATCACTAATTGTACCAATATTAAAAGAAAATGGTGATGTCCGCCTGTGTGTTGACATGCCGCGGGTTAATATGCAAATAAAAAGAGAAAACCATCCATTGCCAACTATGAATCAATTATTACCTAAAATGAAAGGAAGCAAAAGTTTTTAGTAAACTAGACATTAAAGATGCATTTCACCAATTGGAGCTTCATCCAGATTCCAGACATATCACACCATTCATTTAAATAAAAAAGGACTTTACAGATACAAACGATTAATGTTTAGTATAAAATGTGCCCCTGAAATTTTTCAGAAAACTCTTGAACGATTGGAGTGTGAAGGGGTTATAAATTTTATAGATTATCCTTATTTTTGGAAAAGACAAACTTGAACATGATCAAAGACTTCAGAGGATATTACAAGTTTTAAAAACTAATAACATACTTTTACGGGAAGATAAATAATTATTTGGCATAACTAAAGTTCATTTTTTAGGCCATGAGTTATCCAAAGATGGATTAAACTACTAGATAAATATAACAGTCATTAATGAATTTAGAGCCCCAACTACTATTTCAGAATTACAGAGTTATATGGGACTTATCAACTAAATATGTAGGTAAATGGATTCCTAACATGGCCACTATAACAGAGCCTTTGAAACAATTACTTCGTCATAAATTTGTCAGAAACTCTAATATAACAGAGTTGTGGGGGTCGATCAGGACAATGCGTTTAACTCTTTAAGAAACTACACTTGAAAACTTGCCGAAACTAGGTTATTATGACGTGAGAGATAAAACTGTTATTTTTGCTGATGCGAGCCCTGTAGCATTAGGGGCCGTTTTGATTCAAATCAATAATGAAACAGTATTCCGTATAATTGCATTTGGTAATAGACGTTATCTGATTGTGAACGCTGATATTGTCAAACGGAGAAGGACGCTTTGGCACTTGTGTGGGCTGTTGAACATTTTCAAATGTTTTTATGGAAAGCAATTTGATCTGGTTACTGATCACAAACCATTAGAAATAATATTTGGGACAAAGTCAAAACCATGTTCGAGAGTTGAAAGATGAATTCTTAGGCTGCAATCTTATTAGTGCAAAGTGGCAAATATACTTGCCGGACAAGAATAATATAGCTGATTCTTTGTATAGGTTGTGTATGATTAGGCCTAAACTAGACACACGTAATAGAGATTATGCATATGATATGGTGGAACTTACTAGACCCGTAGTAGTATCATTAGCGGACATTGAAAATCACTCGAAACAGAACCCAAAATTACAGAAAGTGTAATAAAAGAAGGTGGCTATAATAATAATTGGAATGACAGTATAAAAACGTACAAAACATTTTCTAACGAAATTTGTTTTTAATGGAAACAATATTGTTCTTCGAAGTACGAGAATAGTGACTCCAAAATCATTAAGGAATTGTGTTTTATCTACTGCACATGAAGGACATCCTAGTGTAGTGGCGAAAAAGTCAAGATTAAGGGGTGATTAAGGATGGTGGCCAAAACATGACAAAGACACTGAAAATATGGTTAAGTCCATATCCACGGGTTGATATTGCGATAGATCTTCTAGGTCCATTACGGTCTGGGGATTATCTCAATGGTAATCGATTACAACTCAGGATACAGAGATAAAAACTGTAGAAATATATCCGGTAAAGAAATTACTAAATTATTGAAGGAAATTTTCAGTCGCTTGGGAAATCCAGTTTCCATAGCAGATGACAATGGTAAGTAATTCACAAGTAGTGAATTTAAAACCTTTTGTCTTGAAAATGATATCAGAGTTTATTATTCCATTAGATACCAGCCACAACAAAATGCCGAGGTCGTTAGACAAAACCGAGATGTACTTAAACGACTTCGAATATGTCAAACCGAAAAGAAATGCATTGGAAAGAATCATTACTAAATTATTTAACTATGTACAACAGTACTCCGTATACGGTCATGACCATGAGGTGAATGCTTGGGAAAGACGCAAGCAGAGTTATTTTTTCAAAGAAAGTTTAGGGACAAAATTCCCATGATAGATATTACTAACCATAGACAGGATGATCATGAAGTAAGGGACAGAGATAAAGAAAGAAAAGAAAGAGAAAAGAATATGCGGATAAGAGAAGAAGAGCACAAACTGTAGATGTTGGGCCAGGAGATAAAATATAATATATTTCAAAGATGTAAACAAAGTGAACAAACTGGGTACACATTTCGTACCTATACCTCACACAGTCCAATCACGAGTAGGAGGAGATGTTAAATTAAGGAATGACGAAACTGGACAACAATTGCGGAGCAATATTGTTCATTTGAAAAAGATAGAATGAGAATGGAGACGTGGAAGCTCTAAAATCTGACGATGAAGATGATGAATAATAAGAAATAAGAGTAATGAGTAAAACCTAAAAGATGATTTAGGAAGTGAAGGAAGCATTTGATTGATGTGGTTTTATTATTGTTTAAATTAGGGTTTTACAATAAAGTAAACTATTATTTGAGTTAGTGAATGAAGAATTTAAAATATAAGTTACTTTAAAAACGTAAAGTAGTTGAAGATGAGAAGTAGTGATTTGTAATGTGAAATTCTTTAGAATCAGAATTTGATTTATTTTACCTTTATGGATGTTATCCATTTCAAAACAAAAAAAGAAAATAAAAAGAAAAAAAATAAGGGAGAGATGTAGTATATGCAAGTAGTCTGTCGTCTCCTACACACACTTTAATTACCATCATAGATAAACATAAAAGCTAACATGACGGTTAGCTATCTCTGGGATGTAGGTTATCTGTGGACGGGGAGTATGGAGTTACTCTGTGACGTAGCGCGGGACGACGAAGTGGCGGGAAATATGAGAGGATAAAATACCTAATTAAAGTGTGTGAAAGGAGCCGATATTTTAATTATTATATTGATATAAGTACAGTACAGGAATGTCTAGAGTACCATCGAGGACGTTTAAAATGCAGATCTATTCCGTGCGGTACCACTGCAGCTTCTAAAGGAAGTTAATCGCATTCGAATGTGCATAAATTTTACTATTGCCATATAACACTTCAGTGCAAGTCTGAAGCTCGCTTAGTGGCCGTGAACCAGGTAGGGGCGATGACTCCAAACAGGATTAGGTCGGCTCGTGGTACCGGCCCGCCGCCGCCGCCCGCCACTCTCACTCGGCTGACCAGGGCAGCAACAGGGAAATAAGGTGTTTCTTGAAGTTACTCAAGTGTGGCTCCCCTCTCGGGATACCACTGGAACGGGGACTGATGATGTATAAAAGCACTGAATTTCTGAGACTTTTATGATCCGTATTCCACAATACTATGAGTAGGTTAGTTACTGCAGTTAGTACAATTTTTGTCTGAAAACACGAGTTCGAGTTGACAGACACTTAGGCAAAGAGCGAGCACAGACTAGCACAAAATTATCGAATTAATGTCACAGATTATTACGGCTGCGTACAAACTGAATACAGATAAATAATATTTATAAATAGATACGCAAATTCACATAATTAAAATCTTGGTAAAACTTTGTAGAAAAGCTGCACGAATTTGGAGTGGCGAATGTGATGGAGGGGTGCGGGGAGATGCAGGGAACCCGCCCCATAAATTTTTTCCTGCCGGAGATGCGTAGTTTTGTTTTTATTGAAGTTTGAAATTCTATCTTTGATACCACTGAACCGTCTAAATCACGAAAGCCAAACGTCGGTAATGTAAGAAAAAGGAAGGAGTTTGTTAAGAATTCGTCCCCGAATGCTGTGATACCACTCTCAATCTTCCGCTACGCACGTAATTTCATGAAATTTGTAAAATAACTATCCTAAGTCTTAACCTCAAAATACTAAAACAAACAACACCCAACAGGAATAATTGACATACTGACATTGACAGCCGACAACGTCATTACAAATGCTATTTCTATTTTTACGTCGTATTCGATTTTATTAATCGATATAACTCAATCGATTAAATTAAATGGTTGGGCGGAGTAATAAGTTGACACAACTAAAATCATAATAATATGACTGCGTCATAGCTGTCGACGGGACCCCGCTTCGCGGGGTCCCTTTTTTCTCGTAAATAAAATCATAGAACCATAACCTAACCTATCCTTTTTTCCATTTGAGATCTGTATAGTTTTGTTTAGCGGAGGAGGCTTCGCCCTCCAAGCACCCTATAGATCCTCTTCCGCCCGCTTTTTTGATCTCATAATAATTCGACTCTGTCACAGATGTTGACGGAACCCCGCTTCGCGGGGTCCCTTTTTTGTGAATAAAAACAGGAACCTAACTAACCTAACCTAATTATGTATTGGTGGGGGGACTTCATCCTCCCCATCCACCGTTTAATTAATCGTCTGTATGTGACACTTGAAGCAAAATATAGTAAATAACCATAATTATAACATGTAGAACTTAATACTTATTATTTCTTTACCAAAACATAAATAACTTTTTGATTTTTTTATTTTTTTTCATTATTAATTTTTAATTTGTAATATTATGTTGGTCGTGTAGGCGTTAATCGAGTGTAAAAATCAAAATACTAACTAATCGTAATCGATTGTCCATATTAGTGACATTAAGATTTGATCATCGATTCGATTGTGATTGGTATAATCGAATACATAGGTCTAGAAGTGTTTATATAGTCTGTGACAGTTATGACATTATCGAAATGGCGGTATGAATGTTTATATGGTGCTGTGTGAAAAGAAAAGTACTTCATAGTTTATTTTAAATATTTTGGCGTCTCCCGCACCAAAAATTGCGCATTAAGGTGCTTACATGGGTGTCGTTGGTCCAGGCTGGGTAACCCCACATTCATAGTGATAGTTATAACAGTGACAAAATAGTGATATTTAATGTTTGCATAATGCTTATATGTGATTTTAAAAAAGGGATTTAATAAATTTCGGTTTTTTTGGGCGTGCAAAAATTGCGTCTCCGCGCGCGAAAATTGCATCAACATACCTTATAGGTACCTCTGGGTAAGCAAACACACTTATATTAAGTAACATTCAAGTGGCCCCCATTAAAAGTCAACCCAAAATCTTTTTAAAATGATTATAATATGTGAATTAGCGTGAACATAAGGTATCTCACACGTGTAACTACTTTTCCAAAACTTAAAAGCCAATTTACTTCAAACTTCTGTTAAACAACATTTAATATGGATAATAAATTAAAATTAAATAGCTTCTACATTGTCATCCTACATTATTACATTGTCATTGTAGTTCAATTACTAAAATTTTAACAAAAAAAACCGACTTCAAATGAAGTACTTAGGTACCTCTTTTCCAATAACAATAAAAAAATCAGTTAGCGTTATATTGATTTATTCGTCCATTTGTCGCGCACATACTTAATGCAAATTTAAGACTTATATGGTTTTCTCATGGATGTCATTGTCAAATCTCGCTCAAAGAACAATGCCCAAAAATTATTTTTTATTTTTTGTAGCGTCTTAAAACGTCAGTTATACCGAAGCAATTCAATTATTTTTTTACGTATTTTAAAATTAATACCTGTGCCCGTAGTACCCAGCGTAAAATAATTTTATTAATAAGTGATGAATTGACTATAATAACAGTTATGTCAACAATGTCCATTTTCATTCGGGCACTCACTTCGATACATAGCTTGTATCAAGCAAGATATAGGGAGACTTCTGGCCAAAATTACACACAGAATTTCGTTATAAATGTTGGTAACAAATGTAATGATGTCAAATTTCCATTTCCGGTTGTCAATCAAAAAAAAGTCAAAATAAAAAATAATGGTAAAAATTACATTCTCCCCTACTCTATGACTCAATGGTTATAAGAATTCAATATCAAAATACTTTGGTTCTGGGGTGTGTCTGCTGAAAATTCTTATATATCTAAGCTCAGAAATTAAAGCGGCGATTTTTAGATTTATTTTTATTTTAAGACGCTAAAGTTGAAAATGAAATAAAACGATGTATGGCAGTTGGGCATTGTTCTTTAAGTGGGACTACATGACAAGCACCAGGTTTCGATAAAAAAAAGAATCATCAAAATCGGTTCACCCAGTCGAAAGTTCTGAGGTAACAAACATAAAAAATACAGTCGAATTGAGAACCTCCTCCTTTTTTTTGATGTCGGTTAAAATGTATGGATGTAAAATTTCAGCATAATTGAAGTGGAACACCGAATGTGGGTCAACACTTGCAACATTGATTTACAAACCGACACCGGAACAGGTAAAACTAAATATTTAAAACTTCAGAAAGCACAAGGCAGACTGCATAAGAAAGTCAATAGAAATTAATTTAGACAGACAATTATTCACACAGATTCACAGTCCGCTCCGAACAAGAGTCTCGGACGCCTCGGGTAGTCTAGGGAGACTAGAGGCGCGTCGGACGACACTAAGTGAAATTCAAAGTTAACTTCCAGGATTATTTCTAACCGTCGAACAACCTCCGGACGTCAGAGTTAGTGGGGTGACTGGGGTCTCTGGATAGATCCAGCGCAACCGCAGACGGCGGTCGGCCGGCCGCGTCGCCGCGTCCCTTCTTAGTCACTGTGGAAATCTGGAAGTGATTTATCGCTGGGCCATTTACAGATTTCCAAAAGGATGTCATGTCATGTAGCCGGCAGCCGAAATACTAAACGTCGAGTAGAGTCCTGATTACTGTGTTAAGCTAGGTTCACGTCGTAGATTTGTTTCGGAGTGCAGCGGTGGCCGGCGGGCGGTGTAGCGGTGCCGCGAGGGTCAGGTTAAATCGTAATGCGATACATTGCGGCGGAATGCGGTTCGTCAAAGCGTCGCGCGAAACTCGTTGCATACAAAATTCAGGTTGCCGGCGCCCGGGCGGCCAGGGGCGACCGGGGGCGGCGGTGTGCGTGGCGCGGGGCGCTAGGTTCCACATAAATCTGGCTCGATTTGTTCCACTGCCCTGGCGACGGCGGGCGCCTCACCTGCAGCGGCGAGTGCCCCCGGGGCCCCGTCGTGACTTGTTTATGACTATTATAGCAGTGTAGGGCGCCTGGACCGAGTGGACTGGCCGTCTTTACATCTTAGATTTAATCAGCTCTGAATTTCCTACTGCTGTGATTTGTTGAAGGAACTGCCTTCGTCGGTATGTTGTGAAATGCTAACTTCCTAATTTTGGGATACCTATTAGGTAACTGCGAGAAGTATCCAAGTTTAGATTATATTATGGTGAAGTCTACGATAACCACGCTGTTTCTTGCAACACAATGTGGTTTTAAAACTATTTACAAATAAAATTGCTTCAGTATAAAAGGTGCAAATATGAAGTAACAGAGTTGCATAGCACTGGTGATCTTTTCAGTTTGTTTGGAAAAAACAGTCAAAAGTGAACTAAAACCACAGTCGGAATACACACAATATCCTCGCAATGCTATTAGCGAATGAAAGAGTGTATTTGTATTCCAATGTTGCACGGTAGCCGGCAGTCGCCGACGACTCGACTCGACAAAGCGCGGTGCGGTGCGGACGGGGCGCGGGGCGGCGCGGTGCGGTGCGGTGCAGCGGTAGCGATGTCAGAATGTCACCGCAGAACATAATTCAATTAAAATGATGTTTCTTTTTACCCGACTGCGCAAGAAGGACGGTTATGTTTTTCGAGTGTATGTATGTATATGTATATATCGGTGCAGTCTAAAATAAGTTCGTAATAATCGTTGAAATTAAGAAAAAGGGAACTGTCAAGAGGACAGACAGATTGAGAGTATCGCGAATCAAAGTAAACAACTAAATAACGTTGAATTGATAAAATCGGGTGTTATCAGGCAATAAACGAATAGTATCCTTGTGCCTGTCGAATTGTGTGTTTTATTTAGTATCCTGGCAGTCCTGACATATAATTACGCCCACAGAGAGAGATCCATGTTCATAGTACTTTGATACATGGTTTGCAGAGATGATCTGAATTCACACCATAGAATACCTCCTTCTGCTAAATATATTTCTTTGACACGCTCTGTAGCCTAAACGGCATGATCGATTTCAGCTTGAGAGGTTAGATTCGTCTTAATTGTGAGAGTGACACTGGGTAGGTACCTATTTCAAAATTAAAAAATAGCCGATTTTTGGCGCAATATTGTGTCTTCAAATTTTTTTTTTTCGTAACCTACACTAACTATCATTGAATGGGTATTCAAAAATGATTTTAGGTTCTTGTCATCATTTTTCATTTTAAGTAACAGCTTAGGATAATTATAACGATTTAAAGTTGTTTAAACAACCATCATCCTGCCCATTTCCCAATTGGGGTCGGCGCAATATGTTTTCCTCTTCCACACTTCCCTATCAGCCGACATCTTAACACTAACTCTCTTATCTTTCATATCATCTGTAACACAATCCATCCATCTTTTCTTAGGTCTTCCTCGTCCCCTTCGTCTATCCATCACATTCATATCCATCACTCTTCTCGTCACATGTGTTTCCTCACGCCTCATCACATGCCCATACCATGACAATCGGTTTCCTTTCAACTTTTCTGTCATTTTTGCCACTTTCACACTTCCTTTGTTGTGTAATAAGTTGTTTAAACAACCATGCTCGTTAATTTACTGACTCCTTTAATGAAATGAAAACATTGAGAATTTTTTCGTCTACTAAATAAGTCAATGAATCCTAACTAAAAAGTATAAAATACAACGCAGTCGGGTTTTTTGTTGTTTTTTAATTAATTTTTTTTGCAACTGAATTATGGAGTTCCCGGATTCGGCACTTAAGTCATAATTTCATTCAATGCAGAATGAAATATTCACGTGAGCTGTTATTTTGTTTTCGTTGTTAATATTGTTTTAGCGGTTCCCGGATTCGGCACAAAACATTACATAATTTAATTCAATTTTACGCAGAATGAAGTATTCACATGAGGTGTTGTTTAGTTTTCGTTGCTATTACTCGTTCAAAATATCTGTGGACCTGGCTCAATGACGTCATGCAAACTGGAGAGATAGCAAAGAAAATCGAGACGTAAAGATTAAAAATATTATTTTGATTTATGTGTTTCTACTTTTTTGCATTTTATACAACTTTTAGATCAGTCTGTACTTTATAGGGTTCTGTACCCAAACGGTGTCAACGGGACCCTATTGCTAAGCCCCGGCTGTCCGTCCAACCGTCTGTCTGCAAGCTGTGTCTTAAGAACCGTAATAGGTAGACAGTTGAAATTTTCACAGAGTGTATATTTCTATTGCCGCTGTAACAACAAATAAAGAAAATAAAATAAAAAGGAAAAGAAAGAAAGAGCCGTGTTTTTTTCATTTTCAAAGAATTGGATTACTTTGAACGTAAAATTCCGCTCTGCATTATGTATCGTCCCACCTATCTTACAACACTAAATAATAATAAACAACAAGAAGCAATAAAGAACAAGAAACAATAAACAATAATGCGATTACGAAGCAAGAATAATACACGTGCGTCGGCGCTTCCTTTGCAAACGGTACTGGATAGGCGAAAACAGGGTGAGGTCCGAGGAAGCGGGAGCGGCATCGAATTCCAGCGAGGTCCACAGATATTTTGAACGTGTTGTACTAATTATTACTTTAGTTCAATTTTCAATTTTATAAAAATATTTTTAGATGCAACTGCACCCGAATTGCACATTATTCAAATCTCGTAATGCCTATGAAAAGTTAAAAAATCCTGTACTAGAGAATAAATGTAATGTGAAAACCAACAACAGGCCATATAGCGACATAAAAACATTGGTGCCGCTGACCGCCGAGCCGACGCGACGCGGTGACGCTCTTTTTGTCCCGCGCGTGACGGAGTGTCCCGCGACAATGCGATTACTATTCACTGCAGTCGCTGAACGCGGCGGACGGGCGGACGCGGTATCCTACACCCGGCCACCGGCCACCCTACACTCTACATTACGTGCGTTTTGGTTTGTCCTTACCTTTAATCAAAGTTTTTTTATAATAAGTTCCAATTTTATTGACTTAAGTAATGTACATTGCAAAGTCAGATAGGTTACTTGTAGTTCGTAATCCACCCTCCCACCTCTCAGGTTTCTTCAGGAATTGTGCCCGTTAATTACAAATACCTATGTACACCGTCTCAATAGTGCTCTGAGTTTATCAAACACATACGTCACATACACACGTCGACATCGATATCACATACGTCAGCTCATCTGGTGTTTTTGAAGTGAAAACTTCTTTAGCCACGATGTGATTTGAAAGTCGACGAAACGAAAAAGCGTCATCATCGCGACAGTAAAAGTGCTAAGTTGTATACATAGATGGTGCGAAGAACGAGATAAAAGATTCGTTTTATTGCTAGATAGATGGCGCTAGCTGCTCATTTTACTCTTCATATTATGTTTAGAGATGGCGTTGCATGCAGTCGCACTATATCAACAACAAAATCAAAACCAGTATTTGACGCAGTATTCGAAAGATGTATTGACCTTATTAAGAGCAAAGTATTTATTTCATACTTTAGTTACCATTAGCCTCTTGTATCATTTATCGAAAATGTAAACTCTGAGTCTGAATAAATCTATGTAATTTAAACGAATAAAATGAAAAATAATTATCTAACTTTACATCACTAAGATCATTACTGAAACCTACAATTATCATCTTCCCGAAACTTTACATTCGTCTCATTATCTTGAAACCAAAATTTTTGAACGTTTCACTTCTACCACGTGTGAATTGCACACATTTTCTTTTAATATATAAAATCATACTTATTTTCAATAGATGTATAAAAGCCTTATAATACTCGTGTGTTCAGAAATTGTGAGGCGATAAATCGGGTCGTATTATTATACAATTTGTATTTTTATTGAAGAGCACCCAGCATTCATTATGGCAGTTTGCGAACTCTCGGCCGCTCGACCCTCGCCGCTGTGAATAGGAGATGACGTTTCTTTACATTGCAATGCAGAATTGATGTTAGATAGGGCGTGGGAAGTTCACGTATGGTATAAATTTGTTAAGCTTTTCGCAAAGTCGAAGTAGGGGCAATTCATCGGATTTACCAGATGAAATTAGAAAATAGAAATAAATATTTTCTTAAGCGCTATGAAGTATTTAGTATATACATATTGAGCTTTGTCAAATTGTAGTTTAATTTTGTATAAGTGTGAGCCTACCACCACTAAGCGGAACAACAGATTCGATGTACCTAATGTAGATAATGTGTTATATTTTATGTGTTCTCAACGTATTTTACATGGAGCTACACTAATATTCTATCGATATGATAATCGATAAAGTTATTAGACGTTGTTCCGCACTAGGGTTACTTAAAGTTAATAAAATGACTCTGAGAGGTATCGATACTTAACATATTTAATGTCAATTAGTTATGGACTCCTTACAGCTAAATAAAGGAACCTTTCTGAGTTGGGGCGTAAGAATGTTGACGAAAATCTTATTTTGATTAATTCCTTAATGAAATAGTTATGTTAAAATTTTAGATTAGTTACATTAGTATAAATAATACGTTTAAGTAAAAGATTATTCAAGTTGTTAATGTTTACTCCGAGCCTTGTTTGGGGCAAGCCGGCAAGTTGTCCGTTTATCTTCCTCGTAATAACTTATGTAGGAGGCTCGGGATTAGCCGCCATGTAAGCGTAAGAAGCTTTACGATTTTTCTTATTACTTTATAAAATTACTTTCTTATCTTGAATTTGTCTCCGAAATATTATATATAGGATTAGTCGCGTCAAAATTGTGCAACTGAGACACATTAAACATATTATAAATAATACTAGGTTTAAAGAATGTAAATTAAAGTTTTATTTATTTAAGAATGTAAATTAAAAGTGAAATTTAATTTATTTTCTTTCTTATGAAGCACCGCGCTGATGATATGTGTTACTACCAAGCAGTAAGTGATGTAGATATATACATAACGGTAGGTATATGTAAGTGATATCTCTTCTATTCATTCAAAAGTAATTCTGCACGTGCGCGCGTGCCAGCGACAAACAGCAGACAATAAACTCTTTTGTGAAAATTGTGATATTTATAATCGCCAGACAAGAAGAATGCATCAATCAGTTACGCCTTCTTTCCGCCTAAATAAAGTGCAGCGATCTTTCATAGGGCTTGGTGTACATTTCTATAATAAAATCCCAAAATTAATACGTGACTTGCCAATAGAATCTTTCAAAAAACGTGTAAAAACACAATTGTTAGGCAAGGGATATAGTGTAGACGAGTATTTAAATGCCTTGTCATTTACGCATAGAAATGACCAGCTCTGCAACCAGTTCCACTCACATTAGTAATATTTTCTTTTTTGATTTTTTTTTAAAAGATGTGCTGAGGAGTTTCTTTACGGCTTTTCTTTTCCTCCATGACAAAGCACCTTTCCCAATAGCTAGTAGATAAAAAAAAAGATGACGTGCATAATTATTGTATCAGTGATACCTATATGAATAAAATATTTTGACTTTGAACACTAACTTAACAATCAGGTAATTTTGTTTTCATACCAGCAATAAAATGCGATATAATTAAATTGGAGGGTAAAATTTTAATATTCAATAAAAGAAAGGCTGAAGTGATCCCTTTTTAGTTGAAGAGTGTAACTACGCGAACTTGCCGTTAGGCGCGGCGCACACTGACTTTTGTAGCGGGACACGGCCCATTTATATAGAAAAAACAATAAATGAATAAATCTCCGCTAATCCTCACAGAAACAGCGCTGTGGCTCTAGGCCTCCTTGAGAGGAGACACCTAACCAATAGATAGTTATCACTTCTGAACAGAAACAGAAACATTTACAATGGAAAATATTCACAATGACTCACTCCCTCATGTGAGTGACTGAATTAATATCTATTTGATACTTTTTGCTGCAAAAAGTAGTTGTGTATGCTTCTTATGTAGAGAGAACAGTACAACATGTTAAAAAAAGTTATGTGGCATGTTTCATTTCACACTTGGCCGGTTTTTAAGTGGACACCAATGTACTGGCTACCTTGTGATGGTGCCTGATGAGCAGACAGAGGCAAACACACCAGATCTCCCCTACTCCTACTACAACACGTGATATGTTGTCTGGTGGGATGTGTGCCGTGTGCAGGACGCTTTAGCTCATTATCTGGGCGCAATGAGGCGCGTCACTTCCGCCACTCTCACGTGAATACGCTCACGCTGATGACGGCGGAGGACGGGGCGCTCGGGGCGCTCGGGGTGGTCGGGGCGCCGCGCGAGGGGAACACATTTTAATGAGATCATTCGCAACTTACACTCGCAGCCTCCTTGCAGCCTCGCCTGTCGCTCCCACTCATTATCGTGGAACAAAAGTCGGAACTACTAATACGAAATAATAGGGTAGCCGATGCCCTCTGTGGCTCGGATCGGTGGCCATTTCTGTTACATAGGATCTACTCTTGATCTGCACAATAATTATCCTAAATCCAACACACAAATTTATTAATATTGTAAAGTTAAGAATTAGACCTACTTTGCGAAAAATAGCGAACGCATGACTAGGTATTAGGCGAGATTTTAGTCGAGCATTAAAATGATAAAACCACTGACTGATATTTTATTGATCAGTTACACGTGTGACTTAACATAATTATTTACAGGAGATAGGGCAAACTGGCATACAGTCCACTTGAAGGTGAGTGGTCGCTGATGCCTGTGGACGCTGCTCGCATTAAATGGTTTTTTCGGGTGCGTTGCCGGCCTTGAAGGAGAAGATTACTGAACCCCAAGTCGTAGCGCAGTTAAAATAACTCAGATAGAAGACTGCTCTACAGCGCGCAGGTTCGAGTGGTATACGAGCAGTAGCTTACTGCTACGAAAATACGGTTCGGGTGGGACCTCAACCTTCGGCGAATGGCGCGACAGAGGAAGGTGGATGGACGCTCTAACTTTTGAAACTTCAGGTGCACTCAAATAAATATGAAGAGAGGAGTTGCGTATGCAGTAGAAGCAAAGAAGTTTTTATTGAAAAATATATTTTTGATCCCGATGTGGAGACTCCTATGAATATTGATGACGGCGTGAATATTCAGCGGCGACACTCGCTGTCGAAACAGTCTACGTGACGCGCGCCGGTCGCGGTCCTCGCGGTAGTCGCGGAGCACTGCAGCGCTGCAGCGCCCTCGAGCGGTAACACGAGTAACTTGGCAACGGAGTTTATTATTTCAAAGCAAATAAAGATTTCAAAATTCCAGAAGGACCTAAACGTTTTTGGCTATTTTCACATTCCCTAACACAATTTATTATTCAAAATGCAAATGTATAAAATCATTTAGGTTCAAAATGTGTTTTACATGCTACAATCAAAATGTGCATCTATGGTTCCTTTACTGCAGTGGTCGCGTCTCGCTGCCCGCTGCCGCCCTGCCGACGTGCGGCATATCCGCTAAAAGTAAAAGCGCCCCATTAAAAGTCAACACCCAAAAAGTCCCTCTCGTCACGTCCCCTCACTCGCGTGCCGCTCTGACTGCTACCACGTGAAAATTTCATGAGAAGAGGGAGGTGATATTTTCAAAGGACTCGTCGAACGTTACAAAAACCGCCGCGAACCGACGACGTGGACGCAACCCACGCTACGAACATTCCGTCTCCCGCCTGAACTCCATCGCCCTCGTCGCAAAAGTCGAGCCGCCCTGGGTTGCCGCTAGAAATAATTAAAAGGCAAAAAGAATTCATCAGGACGAAACAATTAGAACTGGAGCCGAGGAGCAGATTATTAAGAAACATTAAGAAGCCGGTGAAGGCGCGGCTGCTATTTAAAACAGAGGTGGTTTCGGGAACGCGAGAGACAGCGGGACGCGAGCAGCTGCGAATTATTAATATAGAGATCGTTTATATAATTAAGATTCATAGCGCGAGTGCCAGGCGGAATCGGCGATACTGCGGCGCGGGCGCGAGGTAGTAAAGCTATTAATGAAGGCAATTTGAATAAACTTGGGCACATTAGCGGCCCCGCTCACCGACGATTAATTTATCTTTGTTTGTGTGCCGCTCGGCCCGCTCCGCCCGCTCTGCCCGCTGCGCCCGGTCGCACCGTGCCCTCGAACACTGCCGTAGACCATGAAGACGACACGTCACTTGTTGGGTATTACAATTATTATTGTGGTAAACAAACTAAAATATAATTGCTAAAGAAATGCGAGGTAAGAGTAAATAGGCTTTTACAAAGTTAGTGCGTTTTACCACCAATTACTACATCGCCACTTAACATCAGGTGGGATTGTAGTCAAGCATTAACTTGTGCATATAAAAAATAATTATCTGTTTGTCTAATACTGCGGCCATTTTCTTCAATGAAAGCGGTGCAATGAGACCCGTCGGACTGTCCAGTTCCGTCGTTGTTTCTAATTTAATGTATGAGAGATATTCCAGGTTTGGACATTGGACATCTAAAAATAAGTGAACGCTCAGTAGACATTAGCCGCTCGGACCTTCGTCTCGGACTTTGAATGTGATTAATCAGGTTTTTTCCCTCCCTCGAAGAGGGTCGGGGGGTTCGCGGTCGAGGATAAATCTCGAGCATCTCCATGTAAGTAATTTACGTGTGGGCGGCGTCCCTCGGGCGCCCATCACTTAACCAAATAAACCGAGAATTATTGAAATACACCTAATGCACAAGTATATTTTCCGCCTTTAGATCTGATTTGCAAATGTGCCGCCGGCATAAGTTATGGCGCGGGATACAACTATTGCAGATTGTATTGTCTCGGTGTCTCCTGGAGCCGCTCCCGGAGATAGCAATTTATTCAATTGTTTAGAACATTTTCCTACAAGCAACAAAATGATTTGCAACTTAGAACATTTTCCAACAAGCAACAAAATGATTTGCAACTTTTTGCCTTGTGAGAAAATTTATTATGATAGGTGATAGTGATATTTATTTGTTTATACTTTATTGTAAGGATTGATAAATAAAATAGCACTGAATGCACCCTGAGCCTCGTACTGTTGACGCTTGGTGCTGGGGTGTGGTAGCAGGTGTACATTGTTAATTAAAACAAAAATGCTACCTAATTGTAGCTGTTAGATGGATAATTTTGTCAGCGACGTTCGCATTTCCAGTGCTGCTAGTTGTATAAACGCAGAGTAGGTGCGGGCTGTTCTATGATGGATGTTCAGAATGTGAGGCAGTACTGCGTTTGCACCGCGCGGCACCGCACGGCACCGCACGGCACCGCACGGCACCGCACCGCTCCAGTGCGGCGGGCGCGCGGGCGGTGTGACTGGGGCCCATTAATCACGGGTCCTCGCCTGCGAGCTACGAGCTGCGAGCTGCGTTCCGAACAAACAACGCGGTGTGCTCCTCGTGAGTTATGAGTTACCCGCTCCTTTGATGGATTGTAGTGTTACAGAAACACTCGAAATATTTGCTAATACCGACTAAGTTTTGTTATCGCCACGCGAAGATTTCAATTGTGTCATAATTACATCCTCAAAGGGCAAGCGACCGGCGAGGTATTTTCATGTATCTGGAAAGCGTGTCACATAATCTGCTTATCGGGTGTTTACAGTTGATCCGTAGCTCCCGATGGATACGTGATTCGGTCAAATATTGAGTAACATGTATCCGGAGCGAGTAGTTAATTGTTAAATTGATGAGGGCGAGGGCGGGCGAGCGGCGAGCGGCGTGACGGCGGAGGTCGCTGCATAAATCTCCTGCTTTCTTGTTGCACGAGATTCGCTCGACAGAGAAAAAGAGTGATTAATGGGCGGGCAGAGCGCGCACGACGCACTGAGCCGGCGCCGCGGCGTGGGACGAGCGGACGAGGAAGTAATTGGCAGCGGCGAGCCAGCGGTGTCCCATAAATGTTAGGAAGCGCCACAAAGATGCGATCTCTCGTTGTGAGTCGTGACACTCGTGACGTCGCCCGTGCCCACTGCACGTCCCGCCTCCAATTAGGCCGCCTAATGACCGCGTGCGACTCGTCGCCGACGCGAGTCGCACGCCGCACGCCGCATGCGGCTCGCGGCACCGTGTTTGTGCAAAACGTTATGCTTGATTTGCGACTGCTTGCACAATCCGTTTGCGGACCAGGTTCGTAAATGAAATTGGCAAAAATAAATTGGACGTGAACGGATGTGCAAATATGACACAAATAAAACACTTCATCTAAAATCGAAAATACTCAACACGTGGATGAGTGAAATATGAAATATTTTGTCGGAGGCCTCCGGGGGCTCCGGGGGCTCCGGGGGCTCCGGGTGTGGGAGAGGAAGAAAATTAGATGTTTCATTGATGAGGGACGGCGCTGATTGAACATGGCGTGGGGTAGGGGCGCGGGGCGCGGGGCGCGGGGCGCGGGGCGCGGGGCGCGGGGCGGTGGACAATTAATTAATTGGGCGGCGAGTGCAGTGTCACGCTCCGTCCCACCGCACGTGTCCCGTGTCCCGTGTCCCGCATCCCCGTCCCGCCGTCATCAGCGGCAAACGTTACGTTTCTTGCGACTCATCGGCTTCGCACTATCTCGCCCCACCTTCAACGATTGCCAATTACCTTTTTACTTACTCCAGGATTTAATGTAATTCGAGCAGATTGGAATTGCATTTAGACCGGTTACTTTTTCAAGTGACTTACAGCGTTCGTCGACTGAAGCTATGTTTGGATTGAAATTACTCTCATTGTAAACGAGCAGTGCTATTCTTATTTTACCTTCAGCCTACCGTCTCAAGATTCTAATTCTCTGATTGTAGTTTTCAAAAATAAGCATTGAAAAATAATGAATGTATACTTCCAAGAATAAAAATATTCCGAGGAAATCTCACCATTGATTAGAGGCTCTGACATTTCTCTGTAAGCTACGTATACACTAATCTTAGTGTCTTATCTACGTATCTACGTAGATCGTGTTGTGCGCGAGTTGGTGCGGACTCTAAGATAAATGGGAGTCCCTTAACCCAGATGATTCTGTTATTGTCAGCGAAATTAACAACAACAGTATATTATTATTTCGGCTTTTAACTAATTTTTGACTAAACTTATGTTATGTGACTCGAATAAGATAACCAATCACTAATGAAACGCGGCGAAGTTGGATTTGCAGCGCGGCACGGCATCGCGGCATTCAGGATACCAATAATAATTCACAGGTAGCGTTCCGCTCAGCCCGAACTGTTCGTTGGTGACTGACAAGGGGCAAGTCGATAACTCTACTCGGTTATCTCGCTACCGCGTGTCAAAATGGCAGTAGATAATTTGCATCGTGCTGCCAACTTCAAAAGCCGAATACACTCAAGCTTGGCTCAGCTTGGCATTCCATTTTATGATATCCGACATATGTATACATACATATAAACGTCATAATCGTGTCCCACTATTGTATAACATTGTTAATATATTACTGTTATTGTTGCAGGCGAGACGTCGAGCGCGCCTTGCCTGGCGGCGAGCTCGCCCGGCCGGCCCGCGCCCGCGCCCGCGCCGCTCTCCACGCCGGTCAGTATCACCCTCCACCATCTACCACTGCATGCATCTGGTCACACTATTCAGCTTTCACCTCCTCCATGATTTCCTACATCTTTACAACGTATAGAACATTCAGTAGGAATCACCACATACTTTACTGCTACCACGGACGTAAAAATAACCCCGGAAGTCACCTTGTCTTATCGAGAGTGAAGCCGCCCTCTTACCATGTGTGCGTAATTTTTAGTGCGGTCCGACGCGGTAATGGCGGCCGATTAATAACAGCATGATGTCACTGTGTGCGTTTACGAATAGAGGAGTTGGTATTACTATGGGTGCCTCACTGAATTTCTTATTGACATTCCGTCTGTCCTTTTTTTAAGTCTGTGACTGCTACATACACATAGTTGACATAGTTTAACTAGTGACGAAGATCAATGGAGCCTCTATGGGCTCACCCAACGACTACGTTTTTAATTAAAAAATAATAATATGCCGACAGCAAAGTTAGGGATTCTGACAGATTGATTTTGTAGGCGTTGGTTGTGCTAAGAGGGTTTCGGATGTCCATACGCAGTGATTGCAAGCTGACATCAAGCGATCCGTTGCTCACACTGGATAAACGCTCGTGTGGCTCATATTGAAGTAATATTTGTCTGCGAGTAGGGTTCGAACGATATTTTCGATACTGAGTAGGTATCGATACTTTTGTTCGCGATACTCGATACTGAGTACTCGATACTCGTACCTGGTAATTACTAGCAAATACTCATATGAAACGTCGGTATCGAGTACTTTTATAATACTGAGTACTTTTCAGTATTTTCATATGGAAAAAGATCAACTGTGGCCCGGTTTAGCGCTCGGACTAAACTGAAATCCACCGTCGACGACCTTTTTTTTTTTTAGCTCTCATCTGACTGTGATTGTCGCGAGTACTCGATACTCGATACTGAGTAGTATCGATACTTCAGGACCGATACTTTTTTGGTATCGATACCTTACCCGTCGATACCACACGAGTACTCGGTATCGATACCAGAGGCCGATACTTCGAACCCTATCTGCGAGCGTCATTATAGTATCCAGATACCGGACACGTGGTGTTCGCGGTTGTTAGGGAAACTTTAAATTGATAGCTAAGTAATTGAACTCCCATTAACAGACGATGAGACCTCGTTGTTTTCCCACTGCCCAAAGGTTGGCTGGCAGAGAATGCCTTTAGCATTGTATGGAGCGTTTATTGTTTACTTATGGACCAGAACTGGTTCCTAACAGTTGTGGCTGGGTGTTGTCGTAGGCATCTCTGATGGTAGGGTGGCACCCGCACCAGTACTACCTCAGTAGGTACACTAGTTTTGACACTACTGACTACAATTGACACTATATTCGCCACAATCTGTCGACAATATTTAGTGAATTGTAGTAAGCCTGTGACGCCAAATTCGTGTTGTGATGTGCTTAAATGCAAGTAGGATACCTATCCTTCTAAATGCCACCTATTTGCAGTTGCTATCCTTAAACATTCTACATCCTATTGTAACAAGAGGTTTTGGTCTGGTCCATTGGTAATGATGACTTTTATACTACTTAATTAAAAAACAAAGCATAAATATTATTTCACTGCGGAACTGCTACGCGCAGGAGTCCATTGGATTCATTGACTATTTGTATAAAACAAAGGATTCCGATGTGAGCTGTGTAACATTCAAATAAATTTTCATTGGATTACTTTTGTTCCCCCGCAGCGCGTGTGATTGGTTTAATAAAGTAAGCGGCGCTCCATTCGGTTCGCGCGTCGATCGTCGATCGGATCTCATCTCCTGAAAGCCCGCGGCTGCCATCGCCGCTGCTCGTATCGCGTCATGAACAAAACCAATTTCTTTTCATAGTTAAGCCCCCGGTGCCCCCGGCGCCCCCGCCCCCCCGCCGCCCCCGGCTCCCATATCCCCAACAGATGTCTCTTTCATTCATCGGAGTCCGTAAAGCTAACGCTCTATGTGTCGCACTTTACGACTTCCATATACTTTATCGGCCCATTAAAGGTTTAAGCGCAGTAACGCGCATGGTATTATTGTCTTTATTATTGCTTTTCCGTCGTCATGGTTAAAAGCAATTATTTTTATACATTCACGATGTGCGGTCCTGTGCGGACGGCGCGACGCAGTGACTTCACAAGCAACTTATAGGTAATCCCCGCTCACCGACCGGTCGCAGACAATTTTCCACAACTTTTGGAACTGAGTTCCTTATCGCGCGTTGTGAAAGGGGGCTAAACGGAAAATTACGACACTTTTTGATTCTTACGAATGACGACACTTTTTTTGAAGTGATTCAGAAAGTTTTACAGAGATGGCGCTGTACAACAAAACAATACTTAAATCAAAGGAACTTCGTTCCATCCGGGTGTCCCTTGACACCTCTCATCTTTTTTTTATTCAAATGTCCAAATATTTCTAATAGTTGCACAATCAGTTTTGAAAATCAGTTCACAAATACAGTCAAATTAAAATAAAATGGCATATTACATTTCAATCAAACTTCAGGGCATATTTTTTGCGATCACAAATATTAACGCGTAAATAAGATACATGATGATGCATTTTAGTACGAGCCGAACTGTAATGTACGAAACGATATGAGCGGCGTGAAATATGGCAGTGACTTGCGGGCGCAGTGCGGCGCCGTCGAAAATTGGAAGCACAAATCAAACGGACGCCTTCATTGGAATCTGAAAAAAAATCGCCGCTAGAAGTTGTTCGGAGCCGGCGTCGACCCTTCTGCTCCACTACCTGCCTGTCCGTCAAAGTGATCGATTCTCCTCACACCGTTCATTTGATGTTTCACTAATTAAAAATTGTGTTGAGCAAACAACATTACCTGCTTATTTACCTCAAAGAATCAAACATGGAAATGACTTGATCAAAGCGGAAGCCCACTTCCGCAATAATATACACAGCTTTTAACTGTTGCGATATGATTTGATACTGGCTGAGTATTACTGCGACATCAACTGCGGTTAAAACGTCAAATTTCCTTTGGAAAATGAGCAAAGACCGCCGTTTAAATCCGTAATGATAATGGCATGCAAGAGTTTTAATTGGCTCCGATGTAGACTCGATTAACATTAGCCTTCACGAATTTAGCGTTCGCTGACGAGTTCGTATCAAAATTCCGCTCGTTCCCCGCTTTATCGGCCACTAACTCAGTTAGCGCGAGTTCGATGTTTCTATTTGATGAGGACTTCGCGAAGTAAATTCGCTATGGGAGCGAATACGATAAACTTTAATGTTGAGAAGATTTCGAAATATTTAATCCCGAGTACAAATGAGATCGGTGGAGAATATTGTGTAACCGACGGAACCGCGGGCTGCGCGCGCACGCATTGCAGCACTGCTCACTGATCACTCACAGTGAGGCCACAACTACTCAATTACCAAATTGCGTACAGCATTTCATAGTAAATATAATGATAGATTATTTGAATAACCTAGTGAACGGATACGGGCAACCAGACGTATTTGGAGTTACATTATGTATTTGGCCAGAGGTAGTTGAAAGTCCATAACTGACCTGTAAACTTTTATTTATAAACCATCGGTATTTATTTATAGAGGGCCAAGTGACTTCAGTGCCTGCTTCTTATTCGATATCGATACAGATCTAGATAAAGCAATGCGATAGAGACGTTGTTATTTTGATAGCAGTTAGAGGCTGGGTGGGGCGGTGTGGTGTGGGTCCCTCGGCATAGTCGTGTGTCAGTACTGTCTGTCGTGCCAACCGCCGGCGCTGTTCTGTTGTCGCCGCATCGCCGTAGTATCGCGGTATATCGCGGTATCGCGGCTCCCGGGAGGAAAGAAAATATGATCGCGAATGTGCGACGGGAGTCGGGACGTAAAGAGGCGATTATGGAGCGCGGCAATAAAGATACGAGTGACCGCTGACGGACTGTCGTCGCGGCGGCGCGGCGCCGCCACATAAAGTAAACGACTGCCGATATGATCACGTTAAGTCGCACATCCATTCGCGACTCGCCCGCGCCACTTTATATCACGGCGCCCACTTTTACGAGCCACTCGGCTCTTCAACATTCTGCGTGGAATCCCGAGTGGAATGTTATTACGGTGTTACAAAGTTTTTATGTCCAAATTTTGATTTGGCATGTTACACTGTCTCCTAAATTATGGAGGTAATATATGTTAAATTGACTAAAATCCAAGAACCTTAATGTTGGTCCTGTCTCTTATTGTTAACTAAAGCTATCATTCCACGCGGCATTTTGTCACTCAGTCTAATGATCTAAAAGGGAATTAAGATTGCCGATGTTTTACTTTTTGGAACGAAGTTCCTTATCGCGCGTTATGAAAGGGGGCTAGAAGGAAAATTTTCTTACGAAATGTTGGTAAGACACTTTTTGAAGTGATTCACAGAGTTTTACAGAGATGGCGCTGTACAACAAAACAATACTAAAATCAAAAGGAACTTCGTTCCATCCGGGTGTCCCTTGACACCTCTCATGTTTTCATTATTATTTGCTCTTAATTGCTCCAATCTAGTAAGTTTATGCCATTTTGCGATGTTTTATAATCCTAATGCTACTTAGGTTTTTAAACTTCAAATCAATGATTAAATCGGATAATCGAATAAATTATCGCAATAATCTCCTTGGACACGTGGGTCTCAATTCTTTGGTATTGCAATCCATACATTTGTATAAATTCGCAATTGAGCTATGGACTCGGCAATAAAAACAACCAATTTAGGTACTACCCTCAGCGACTGACATTGCCCGCCAGGCAGTGGCAGCGCAGCGCCTGCCGCTCGCACTGTCGTATGTACATTGATCACCTGGTCCTGACGTGAAACATGCATGAATTAGTATTTTACAATTACATAAGTCTTATTTGTTTGTAGTCTTTTATCTTATTTTTAAACTATCAAATGCTCCTCACATGAGCTGCCCAAAGTAGTCAGTCATGAAGAACACGACCGCACTGGCAAGAGCGATACGACGAACATCATATTTTAAACAGTTCGGTGATTGCGTAAGCGAACTGCAACACAGCCTCGCCTCTGACATCGTTCATGACTGTATTTCTTCGTACAAAGTTTATCGTAACCTAATAATATGAGTAATAAAATCCATTCCAACATCAGAGTCGACACAAAGCAGCGCGCGTCGTAAAACCGTCTCCGAATGCCATTTCACAGCAGTCTATCGCAGTTCGCTTCACAGGAAACAACTCCATTGTAAACGGGCAACTTCTTGTACAAAGCTTCACGTCCCGAGTACCGTGGCCACGTGGCGAACCGCGGAGAGCGACTGTCGAGCATAGAAGTGACAGAGATCTACGTGAACGTACCGAGCGGGCCCAGAGGAGGCGAAATCAGAATGTTAGGCTCCAGGTTGGCAAACTCCTATGAAACATTGTTAACAAAAACCTCGGCCTCGTTCATGGCAAAAAAAGCAAAGCAAAGCAAAGCAACAACCCATAATTGTCCTACTGCTGGGCTCGGGGTCTCCTCTCACAATGTGAGGGGTACAGGTCTACCACGCTGGCCAAGTGCGGATTGGTAGACTTCACACACCTTTGAGAACATTATGGGGAACTCTCAGGTGTGCAGGTTTCCTCACGATGTTTTCCTTCACCGAAGCAAGTGATAATTAACTTGTAATACGCACATAATATTTGAAAATTAGAGGTGCGTGCCAGGATTTGAACTCGGGCCCCCGCGTTCGGGAGACCAACGTTCTAACCACTAGGCTATCACTTCTCTAGTTCATGGATCACTCTCGTTCATGGACCAAACGAAATAGCCTAATTTGATCGCCAAAAGTCGGTCAGATTTTACACTTATTTTGTGTAACTATTGCTCTAAATCTTCATTGAGGAATGGGGTGTTATATATTGAAAACTTATTTTATAATATATAAACGTTATAAAGATATAGATGAAAGATAAAGATGTATATGGTGATTCGGAGAAGTGGGTAAGATCCAGGAGGGCCCCTCCTGTAGGCGATGTCCACTAAAATGTGTAGGAATAGTGCAGGGTTACGCCGGGTATGTGTGTCATGACAATCGCCGTGTGCCATAAATGAGTTATGGTCTAAAAATTACTGAATCATTTGACTAACCCGTTTCCCACAAAGCTACATTTTTTAATGATGCTTTATTATCAGTCAATTAAGAAAGTACCTTTCTGGCAAGCATCTCGCGGTTATGTCATCATCATATAAATTTTCGAAAATGCAAAAAAAAATAACCTGCTCCCACAAGGTTACAATTTCAATTTGTTGTAACTTACATTATTATGTTTAAGTGTAAATAAAATTGCTGGTGTGGCATATAGCGTGTAAATAGCTATAGCTGGTGTACTTGCGTACAAACTTACGGTTATGGGCAAAGATAACAACTGGATCCACTCACCCTGCTCCGTCCTGGAATGCCCACGATATTCTATCGATGAGATGACGATGAAGCCGGCCGGCGTGATGAAGGGAATCCGTCGCTACTTGTTTCACTACACCAAATCCCGCACTTTATTTTTTTATATGAGATTGAAGGGTGCACCCTATAGTCACGAATCTTCACTATATTTTGAGGAAAACTTGTTAATTACCAAAACATCAATTAATTTCGCAGCACGTACTCGTGTGTCGCAAAGGTTATGGCGGACGTCACATTCAGACTGTCGTCTCAATCGGCGCGATCGCAGCGCCGCGCGCGGCTTTCAAATTATATTCCAATTAGGACTCCTAACGCCATCTAGCGGCGTAGGAAGCACTCTAATGAGCGGACCAGTATTCTCTGTATCTTTGCCAGAAAGTAATTTTAAATTTTAAATAAGGAAAGCGGTACTGCTTCACCAATTGCCAACCTATTTTGACGGTTGCAAGTATGTGCCAGAACATAGCATAGTTTTCAGGGGGAAAGCATTATTTCAATTATTTAAAAAGTATATTATGTAAACAGCCAGAACATTCTAGGGGTTGCAAGTATCTTCGAGAAGAGTATACATGAATTTTTCACCTATGTCGAGTGGTCGAATTCGAAACTAAAGGGAATAGCGAAAAGTTCTCAAAGGAGTCTCGGGACCGATTTTAATCAAAACTATAACTGCATCATTAGATTTTGAAAAATCGGTTTTATTAGCCAGGAATCGAACCTGTTGATTTTCAAAAATAAAACTTTCTGTAAAAAAATAAATCGAATAGAAAAAATAAACGTTTCAAAAATAAAACGAATAGTATTCGTACTATGTGATGCGTTTGTGATGTGATAAAGGTTGAATATTAAATTTTATTTGTTTATGCAATTATTATTCCTGTCAGGTCGGTTAATTTCCATGAAGAATTCGGTACAATAATTATTATTCTGTATGTTACTCCGGCACGAGTATCAATTAAGTTTTTCATCAGTTAACGGGGTCCGCCGCGCCCCGCGCCGTCCGCGTTACGAGGTCCGGCAACAATGGCCAAACTAATTCAGTAGATGCGGCGATAGCGCTAATGTAATGCGGTGTCCAGCGCAGGCCTGCCCCCCGCCGGACAACTTCCTCTTTGTACCCACAGACTTAAAAAAAGAATCAGACGGATTGTCAGCAACAAATTCAGTGAAGCACCCATAGTAATACTAACTCCTCTATTCGTACAAGTATCACACGCGCACATTGACGCCATGCTGTTATCAACCCGCCGCCATTACCACGTCGGACGGCACTAAAAATTACGCACACATGATGCGGACGGCGTCACTCTCAAAAAGTCAAAATATTTTATTCATATAGGTATCACTGATACACTTATGCACGTCATTTTTTGCACGTCATTTCTCAACAAGACGTGACGTCTGGTTCTTCTTTTAATTCTGTGTTTATAGCTTGCTTAATATGTTATACTTGTCTACTACAAGTAACAACTGTGAGGCTTGGAGATTCACTATTGGCCTAATCACTCTAATAGCTTTACTCGGTATTTATCTACACGATTGAATCAGAAATGATGATATCCCCATGGACCCACGGACCATTCCGTCACGAACGCGGGTGACCGACAGCTATGTCGGTAGGTAATTCTCTGAGCTATCAGAAAATACCGAACATAGTTTAAAGGACCCATAACCGTTAGAGATGAAAATATGTTCTCGAGTTTTCTACCACGCCTTGGTAAAAGAAGCACAGGACACTCCTGACTAGCGGCCGGTCTCAATAATATACTGTCAGTACAACAAACTGTAGATAGGGCAAACATTAGTATGTTATCAGTCATATCTGTCAATTTTTGCGTCTCAATAACCTTCGGTGGATAGAACACATCTACCGATGACATCGATCTACCTTTCGGAGGGCCTACTCATACCGGAGAGTATGTTGGTCTATACAAAAATGAAAACTTGTGTCTCAATAACGCTTTGACAGATACCTGTCGGTATTAGTAGTTACCAACTGTCGGAATTTTTCATATCACTCGATTTCGACGGATAATTTGTAGATTTCTCGTAGTTTAAAAAAAATATCAAAGAATCATGGATTTATTAATCAGTAATGAGTGATATTGAATGGTGTGAAGCCTGTGAATTTGATTCCGCCTTTTTTAATACCAAGATCGCCGAAATTATCCTCGTAAAAATATAATGACTGTATTGTCTGAATCCAAATTTGTTTATAAGTAGGTATCTAGATTCAGATTAAACACAACGGCATTGAATGAGAATTGTGGAAAATTTCTTTCTTTAAAGTTCTACGTAAGTAGGTATTTTAATAAAACAAGAACACAAAGCTTTTTTTAAGTAAAATATATTTTGAAATTATTTATTTATTTATTTATTTCCCAATAAATGTAAAGATAACAGGTTCATTTCAACTTAACAGCGTTTACAATTTACACGTTGTAAATAATCTATAGCCGTTCTGCGAAATACAGCAGATGTCGAGTAAAATATGTGCAGTTCTGGGTTCCAAGCCAGGATCCCATTAAGCAAAGTTACTGCACGAACCAAGGGTGATTCTCTCACCAACTGCAAATTACATCTTGGTACTGCTAACAACCTTCGTCGACGTGCGTGAGTATAGTTGTCCGGTACATACAATAAAACTTGTTCCAGCACTGAGGGGTTAGAGATACTACCTCTAATTAGCTTAAAAATAGTTCAGTAGAGCCATGTATCGTCGAACTTCGAGGGAATCATAACCTGTCATTCCAAGTACAAATAAACTTGGATACAATTAGGGATAACCTACGAAGTATTCGTACTGCCTATGGTAAAGCCATCTTAAGAATTTTCTTTGGAGTTTCTCCACCATTGTAACAAAAACATTTTGCCTTTTCAGAAATAATAGTGTGTCCCTGCTACATCAATAGCTAAATTGGCCTTAAAAAGAAAGGCACATCATCTTTTGAGGGGTCTGGACTTCATCTGAAAAGAAATTTGCTTTTAGTACATTTGGCAACAATTTGTGTTTGCGAAACATAATAATACGATACTCGTATATTTTATTTTAATAAAAAATAAAGTCTATACTCACGTAATTGTTGAGCAATGTCTTTCATTTATTCATAAAACTAATTAATATTACTAAAATTATGAGAACCACATACGTTGTTTGTATTTTGGGTAACCAAGCGACACAAACGAATGTCAAATGACAATAACATGTCACCGTCATCAGTCTGGATACCTATCAGTACTAAACTTCAAATGCTGCGTTTTGTTACTAGTGAAGCATTGTTTGAGGTTACAGTTAATATTATTTTATTAACTTCATCTGCAAAATTTACAGCACATTTGGAACAAATTATCATTTTAATATTAAAATGAAATAAATTTATAATCAAAAACACGGAGTTCCTTTTTATAATAAAAAGTATAAAAAAGTATAAAAGTATAAAAAATGATATTGTCAGGCAAAAACGAAATTTTCAGAGGGACGTAAAAACCGGAAATAGAAAAGTCATTGAAATGTTATCTACCGATGAGTTGACTTTTGTTTGCTTACTTTTGATTTTAGAGACGGCAGTTAATGGCAGATAAATCTTTACTTTTTATCTCTGCTATGTACCAGAGTTCGACTGACAGTATAATATTGAGACCGGCCGTAGGTGAATTGAAGAAGACAGCGGGTAGACGCTGGGACCGACTTGTTGTTTCCCCTTTTTATTTTTATACAGAATATTGCATAAGTGCGTCGAAGGAATAGATGGATTTTTCTGAGAATTTTAACAACATTAAAACTGTAAAATTAAAAAAAAAGATAAACAGATAGTGTAGTAAATATATCACAAAAGTGAATCCATCTATCTCAAACTTATGTCATTTACATAACCGTGGAGTACTCATTATAAAAAAATATTTCCACAATTAATCACTGTCTATAAAGTGCAATATGTAATGGTCCACTGTTCGGTCGGCGCGTGGCATAGCGCGGCGCGGCCAGTGAGGTGGCAGCCCTAGCGACGCGCGACGGCGCGGCTCATTACCGCGCTGGTTGGGCCGCCGCTACATTACAAGCGATGCGCTGATAACATTGATAACCCGCCAACTACCTACCGCTAGAACAATGCCGCACCGACCGGCCCTTTGTCCGAATACATTAAAACCATCCTTTCATCAAACGTCTCCAATGTACGCTGGTCACTATTAGTATCTCAGTCAGGAGGTAAAGAGCGCATAAAATTTCCAGTTAGGCCCCTTCAACAATACCTCCATTCCAGATTATGAAACCCAGCAGACTTTCATGATGTTACTTCAATTTTAGATACACGAAGGTATATAATAAACGTAAACATGAATGGCAGGGTGACTCTACAAGATTATATTGCGATTCTTGACGTACCAGTAGCAATTGCAAGGATCTGCCAACTAAACACACTAACTTGATTGCGAAGGCGGACGTAGGACCGCCCTATCTCTCTGTCCGACTGTCCAAATGCATCCAAACGAAAGTCCATCAAACATTCTAGCTAGGTAGGCAGATTAGTTTATTTAATGGGTACATTACACCAATTGACTTTAAGTTGGATTCAACCCATTTATCGATGCACTACTGGGCTGAATTTTTGCCACTTGCAGTCTCCCATCCAACTACCGACCGTTGTTGCTAAACTCAGCCGATATTAGTTAGTTGCCGTGATCTAATGTGTCCACCGGGCGTTGTTCCAGGCGTGCAACGGTCCGGGCGCGTCGTGGACGTGGTCGGCGCGCGGGGCGCCGGCGACCACCGCGCTGGGGCGCAGCGCCTCCGCCTCGCTGCGCGGCCCGCTGCCCGGAGCCCCCGGCGCCCCCCAGGACCTCAACGTCGACGCCATCAAGGAGAAGCTGCTCGACAACCGGATCCCCGAGTCCTGCGTCTAGCACGCTAATAGTCTCCTGCCTACTGTCGATGCTCACTGCCGCCGTCACCACACAACACGCCGAGCGGTCTCCAACACCCTCGTACAAGCTCGTCTCTGAACTGTTGAGAAAACTTCCTTATCTTTACACTTCGAATACCTCCGTGTCTGTAAAGTGAACATCTGTCAAATTATCGAGTTGAAACGTAGTCCTCAAAAGACACATTGTATGTAACGGAGGCACAGGGATTGTTTGCTGAACCTGATTCATTCATAATTTACCCTAGTGCAGCCTTAAAACATTCAACTCTTCTCTATCTGTGTTCGAGGTACTCTGTAAAGGCATTAGAAACGGTATTGTGTAATGCCGCTCCACTCTAGTGCTGACTGTTTGCTCGGAATTGCGTGTCAAGCATTTACTTGATTGACGAGCGCATGAATTTTCCATGTCTGACAAGCAAGTTGATTGTAGGGCTCCTCGATCCATAAATATGACTAGAATGGACTGGACCGGAGGAGACCGGATACCAATAGTGAGCATCGACCCTCGGCCACCGCGCGCTGCCCCGCCCGCTCCGCTCGGCCGACTGTCGCCTCGTACCTCGTACAACATGATCTCGGGCTCGCGGCCGGCCGATGGACACTGGAGGGCGCTGATGTAAACAGAGGATGTACAATAAGTACTGTAAATAAAAAAAATTAGGGCCCGTGCACGTCGTAAGTCAGCGAAGCTTTACGATAAATTGAACAGTGAACGTGTTACAAATTACTAAAGATCGCAAAACTCGATGTAAAGTTTGATCGTTTGACTGTGTCTCCTCGGCCTGCGGTCAGCGGGGAGGGGGGGGGGGGGTGGGGAGGGGCGCGGCGGCGGCTCTGTACATTTCTCAGTTGTCGTATATAAATGTATAATGTAGTAGCGCCTCCGCTGCGGCGGAGACATTTTCTTATACAATTTCCAACGCGTGTGGAATATCCGATCGTTAGTCACGTCCTTTTCCTGATGACGCCGTTATGTTTTTAGAAGTAGGGAGGTACGGGAACGAGAGTTAGCTGTCTGTGTGCTGCACAACGTTCATCTTGGTTATTTTATACGAAACTCTACAGTGAACTGGAGTGTACACTAGTTTCATTATATTAATCAAAGTCCCATAGTGTTTTCTAATTAACTGACATTTTACTACGTAAAATGATCAAATCAACTATGTCAAATTATTTCTAATTAATTACTGCTACAGCTTCAAAAAAATATTATTTTTTGTACAAGAAAAGGAACATTAAAAGTAATTTACAAACATCGTCAAAAATTACGATAACTTTAATATTAATAGCTAGTCGGTGGTGATATTCATGGTGAAAATGTCACAATATGTCGTCTGAGTAGAGCACCTTCTGTTTTCTTACGTCGCCCTGGAACGATCATAATCTTAATCACATTATCAAATTATAGAGCGTGCGGTAGCGCACAAGGGCAAGTTCGGCTAGAACTAGTCTTACATTATTGCATATTCTGCTGTCGACTGAAATAAACAGTAACAAGTATATCAGGCTCAATACCGTACGCTACATCTGACATCGGATATTCTTCACGATGTTTTAAGAGATCGGAAACTATCTATTGTTTTGTTTGAACGAATTCTGTGATGTAAATAGTAGGTTGTAAGCGACTGAGTCTTTGCCACTTTTTTACATGTGTATGGAACATTAGGTAATTAATTGTCGTACCGCATCGGTGGCGGCGGACCCCGCGCTATTCAAACAACGCGAGTTATACGACTCGGTACACCAGACGGGGTATGGAGCACGTGAACTGTGCAGTGATCGAATCAACTGGAAAGCTCGCCGATTCATAATCTGTTTCCTAGTAGTAATTATGTAAGTACCCTCTACCAGTGTCACCGCTGGCGCGCTGGGTCCGCCGCCCGCGGGATATAGATAAATTGACTCGTCGTTAACTGTATAAAGCGAGCAGCTCGTGTGTAAATAAGGTTAGCGCCTCCTGCATCCTCCAGCATCCTCCAGCATCCTCCAGCATCCTCCAGCATCCTCCAGCACCGGTCACACATTGTTCGGGGCGCGGGGAGGCTACACACACACACACTGTACAGAGTAGTTGTGGCGACGGACATTCCGATTCTATCGTTAGATAATATTACTTAAAAATATTGATTTTATTGAGGAACCCTTGAGAAATTTATGTAATAAAAAATAAAGAATGTCATGTGAGTCGAGTGCGACCGAGCGCATTTGTGGGACGACCGCTCTGCGGCACGCAGTTGACACTTTGTTATTATTGATTTATATTTGGAAATATTATATGTTGTACGATCACGTCCCGCCCTCCGCCATACAGGGAATCCCAATTCGGAAATGGGACTTAATCGTATCATTATTAATTTACACTATGAAACAAAATATCAATCAAATTTTCTGACATATCATTTGTTACACATCATGAGAGGATTGAGCATTCAAACATACTGTTATTAGTTATTATAATATAATGTTGAGGTAGCAGGAGCCGTGAGAGCTGCGGAGTGACCATTTAGTTACTATTTTATTCTCATGAACAACTGCTACCAATTTTCGAATAAATCTTGAAATCACTTCGGAAGAAAAGGATAAGATGAGCTGCGAAACTTTTTTATACATACGAGAGTATAATATTAATGCTCTAATGAGGAATAAAAGATTTTTTGTTAAGAAACAATTAGTACTTTTGAATGTTCAATTCATATTAAAAATAAAAATAATCATCTATGCGTAGGGTATTTTCTGTAAATAAGAATTAAAATTGTATAAATGTTAGTTACATAATTTTTTTAACTGTGTATTGTGAAGGATTAAAAAACGTTTTAACTTTTTTTTCATAGGTAACAAAAGATTTATTTAAGATTTACAAACTGATTCAATTGTAGCACTGAACATCATCATTGAGCTAGACGGCAAACCCCATGAGGATAAAAAATAATATCATGTCACGTGGACTGTGGTCACTTTCACTTGAACACTTAATGTTTTCTTCAGCATCATCTAGATCAATGATAATGTTTATATAATTATGTATTATTTGTTGTATATTTGTGCGAGTTATTATGATCCGATCAGCGACCGCCGGCGGCGCCACCGTCGCGCTAGCTAACCTAAATTGTAATATTGTAATGTAAGACTTGTTAATATAAAGTTTAAAAAACTCGAAGAGTTCGCCCTACTGTTGACTTATTTATTTTGGACGAGATTAAAGGTTGTCTTGGAAGTACACTATGCTTTTTATTTTATAAATATTATGCTTTTTTCGACCACATCACAATGAATTAAAATGTAAATATCGCAGTAATCAGGTGAAGTGATACAGGTAACCATAATATTTATGATGTTCTTGTGTGCTACGATGTGACGCTAGGCCAGGCCGCCGGCGTCCCCTCGACTATATCCGTGTTCCCGATGTAAAATAATTGAGTATATAAAATCCGTAGCACTACCGCGTAGCACTACGTTAGCGCTACGGTTGAAATGTATTACCCTACACATGGATCATACATGGATACATATGGCCGGTTGAAAGGTACATATAAATAGGTTGAACGATTAACATTTATTAAATTTTAATCTAACCGGCTTGCTTGAAGCAGCAGACCACACTACGACATCTATAGTATAGTATTATAGTATAATATTATAAAGAGGAAAGTTTTGTATGTTTGTATTTTTGTATGTTTGTAACGAATAAACTCAAAAACTACTGAACCGATTTTAAAAATTCTTTCGCAATTAGAAAGCTACATTATTCTTGAGTAACATAGGTTATAAACGATATTTATTATTAGAAAATATTAGGGATCCTTGCTAAAACTTCAGTAACGTGAACCAAGGCGTGAAAAAATTTGCTTAAAAATTTATTTCATCGCATACGCTGCGGAAACTATTGATGATAAAACAAAAAGATGTTGTACAATATTACAGAACATATCAATATCTACGACATATAGATGTCCAACTATTGTAGTTATGTCACTATAGCCACTTTTTACATTTTAAAAGTCAATAAAAAAGCTGACCAACATCAGACCATGATAACCATACCTTCGTATTAATCCTTGTCCAAATAAATTATTTCATATTCAAAACTGTTTCAATACCTATTGATAACTTTTTGAATTACTCAAATCGGACATTCCATTCAGAAGATATTGGAAAATCATCCCCTCAGGGATAAAAATAGCGACTGGAAGTCATTTTCATACAAACCAACTTCGACATTTTTGAAGTTAAAAACATGAAAATTGATCTATTAGCTCAATATTAGAAGCAAAACTTAACTCATCCCCTAAAGGGTTAATTAAGGGGATGCAAGTTAGTATGGCAACTTCGTCAGTTTTGAAGTAAGGAGGGTGAAAATTTGTAAATAAGCTTACTTAAGTTAAACACAAAAAATAAGTGTATCACGGTTTTCTCGAAATTCATCCCCTAAGTAAATTAATATGTACCTAAGTTTATAGTTAGAAACAAAAATGAATTGTTATAGTTGTAACACGGGGAGGGGAGGGGAGGAGGAGCGGGAGAGGGAGAGAAAGCAGGAGCGGGAGAGAGAGAGGGAGGAGATATGTACACAAAATCTATAATGGCTAAGAACGGCTGTACCGATTTTAATGATCTCTGATTTGTTACATTCTTAGGCGATACGAAGTACACCGGGTCAGCTAGTAAAAAATATAATAATATATTCTGCCCGTGCAAAATATTTTATATTAAAATAATAATTTGAGCATTTAGTATATTGTTTACAAATACAATACAGTACAAATACACAAATCTTTATTTCATTTGGTGTCTGATATTGAAAGACAACAGATTAGTAAAATTAAGGTAATAGTACTATAAAACGTACCGCGGACGGCGCAGCAGGCAGCAGGTCGAAACACAGTAAAACAACGAACGCAACATCTACAATGGTACATCGGTACATCCAATCCGTTACAGTATCTGTGGTTGTACCTCGAATACTGCCTTTTGTCGGGAAATCCACCTGTCTGTCTGCCGGTGTAAACGACGAGCCGTCTCGCGCGCCGTGCACTCGCTACAGCCGCTACAGCCCCAGTACAGCCGTCCGCTTGACAGGCTCGCTCCAGCTCCGGCTCCGAGCGCTGCCTCATGCCTGTAATGTAATATCAAGATGGACGTCCCACATCACACTTACCTGCCAATACTGAATTGCAATTCCTTGTGACCGCCCTTTTAGCTGTTTCAGCACTGCGCTACGGTTCGTTCATTTAAAATGTTACGAGATTTTCCAGTACCGTCCATATGTACAGGTAAAATATTGGAAAATACTCTCTGTCGAGAGCGAAGTTTGTCTATGTTTATGTATTTATCGGTGAGGCCATGAATCTCCAGTGAAGGTCCAGGGACGAACCTCTTTATTCTACAGCGCTTGTCTGATGCAGAGGCTGGCATATAAGAAATGTCATGTCATATTGAGATTTGGGAATTGTCAAAAATGTAGAACAGATTATTATTGATCACGTAGTGTTGAAGTACTTTGGAATATTGATGTGAATGTTAGGAGAACTGGAAATATATCATGGTGCAAAGTAAAAGGAATATCATTTCATAACCAATACCATAGAATACCTCCTTCTGCTACATCAGAAGTGATGGACGAAACATGCCCACAAATCGGAAAATAAATGAGGAATGACACTAGTTCGGATGACATTTGAAGAAAATTTTGCAATGAGAAATGAAACAATACAAAACGCAATGAAATGAGAATGTGGAAGTTCATAATATAATCGACGTGGACAATGCAAAACGTAGTGATGCGACTCAGTGGAGCTAGAGTTCATATAAACCAAGCCATCCAATGTGTCATGATGGCCGAAGGAGTATGGATCGCAGATAAGTAGCCTTAGTCTAGCATCAAATGTGTTATCATACGAGTTTATTTTTCAGTTGCGGAAAATCGATAAGACATGAAATAATGATCTACCACTTGAAACCAAGAGACCCAGGAGCTAACACTGAAACTGATGGTTTGCTTGGGGACATGTCTGCTGCAGGTGTAAGTCACGTAGAGAAACTATGGTCGGTCTGGTAGTATAGTAAAAGAAGGTTTAATGATGATGATATTATGATGATATCGATTTAATGTGTCGCAAGGTCGCAACAATGGCTATTGTAAAAAAAAGTGAGAAAAAATAAAGAGGAAAGTAAAAACAGAGGTAAAAAAAATAGTACCTACTAAAAAAAAGTGTAAAAAAGAGTGAAAAAAGAGAAAAGTGAAAATGAAAGGTAAAAAAGAGTACCTAGTAACAAAATGGAATTACAAAAAAAAATGAGTAAAAAAAGGATGTAAAAAAAGGTGTCAAAAAAATGAAAAAAAAGGAAAGAAGTGGGAATAGAGTCCAGGCCAGCATAGAACTGAAGGGACGATGTACCTGAAGAGTCTTGGAGAGACTGGGCCAGGAGTCTGCAGGGTTTGAACCGGACCAGACGACAATGACATAATTGCGACGTTTCGTAGAGTTTTATGAACCAGATTGGTAACCAAATGGCCAGACCATAGTTCTCTCCACTATGTTTTAAGTGTCCACATTTAAAAAATATCAGACTTAATGAGCGAATTATTCTTGACTATAAATTAATAATGATGAATGATAAAAATAAATATGAGTGAGGTTAATGTAGTCAGAATAGCCGAGCAAGATACTGTTGAGACTATTTTTACAGAATTCTTATTATCCACACGAGGCCGTGTGGGTAGTCAGCGATGGCCGCGTGAGTGAACACAAAAACATCGTGTTTCGGACCCAGCAGTTAGAGCAGACCACATGCTTTGATCCAGTGATGACGTATCAAGATAAATTAATCCGCGCACGAGGACGAGCGCACGTCAGGATAGCCGTATCGGTGAGGCCATGAATCTCCAGTGAAGGTCCAGGGACGGACCTCTTTATTCTACAGCGCTTGTCTGATGCAGAGGCTGGCATATAAGAAATGTCATGTCATATTGAGATTTGGGAATTGTCAAAAATGTAGAACAGATTATTATTGATCACGTAGTGTTGAAGTACTTTGGAATATTGATGTGAATGTTAGGAGAACTGGAAATATATCATGGTGCAAAGTAAAAGAAATATCATTTCATAACCAATACCATAGAATACCTCCTTCTGCTACATATTCAATTTGTTATTTAATAAATCATTGGCCACTTGCAGTACCTATGTGCTCATACGATCAATCGACAGGATAAACTTCGACGCGTTGGATTTAGCTTCACTGATTTTGTCAGAGTTGTCAGTTTCTATGCGTCTCGTGTCACCAAAGAAATTAAATGTGATTATTATGAAGCCTGTCGCGACATAATTTCGTCACATGGCAAAAACAAAGCGATACATAAAATATCATAATATAATAACAGTAAATTTTGAATAAAAGTAATAGTTAAAAAAACTAAAAAACACGCTTTCATAGAAAATCCAACTAAAAAATAGAAAATAATTGTAATAAAAGCGTCTGGTGCTTTTTAAGATAGTTATTATCAAAATGATAGTCCTTCTACTCATTCACATCATGTACCCCACGCTTTTATTACAATTACACGATTCTTAATTCAAATTAATTTTAATTTTTTTTATTGAAATATAATTTCATAGAACAGACATCCCCAACAAAATGTGTGTCCCAGCCGGGGGGTTCCATTTTCAAAATTGAGCCCCCGTTCTCCTTTCAAAATCGAACGAATCCATTGAAGATTGAAGCCACGTCGCGCCAATGCATTGGGACATACATGGTGTTCGCGGTGTCGGTTCTATACGCTAGTAATATACTCCAATGATTTTTTAGTTGTATTTTTTATAAAAGCGTGTTTTTAGTTTTTTGAATATTATTAATTTTTTACGTTTTTTTCTTTCTTTTGGAACGAAGTTCCTTATCGCGCGTTGTGAAAGAGGGCTAGACGGAAAATTTTCTTACGACACTTTTTGATTCTTACGAATGACGACACTTTTTTTGAAGTGATTCAGAGAGTTTTACAGAGATGCGCTGTACAACTTTCTGAATCAGTTCAAAAAACAATACTTAAATCGAAAGGAACTTCGTTCCATCCGGGTGTCCCTTGACACCTCTCATGTTTTTTTCTTTAAATATTGAATTGTCATCGGTCCTCGATGAGTCTACGAAGTTTGAAAGAAATCTGACCGTTTGAAGTGGGTCAAAATCAAGTCCAAAGGAGTCGGTTACAAGGTACAAAGAAACATACAGGTGAAGCTAATAGAATAATAAGCGTGTAAAAACACAACTAATACCGGCTCCTCAAACACGCCGCCCCGGCGCGGTCGTCCCCGGGTGTGCCCGCTACCCTCGCCCCTCGCCCCTCGCCCCGCGCCCCGCGCCCTGCGCCCCGCGCCCCGCGCCCCCGCCGCCACCGGTGACACGTGATATAAAATATTCAAATGTATGTTTACATGCGAACCCGAAGCTAACGTTTATTAACATTGATTAATAAATAGTGGGCGCGATTGTCCCGGGGGCGGCCGGGCGGCCCGCGTGCCTCGGCTCATTATACAAACTGGATACTACAACACTCGCAGCCGCCAGCCCTGCGGACCTGTCGACTGGCCGTACCACCAGCCTCCACGTCCGGTCCACAGGCGACGGTCACCACTTACCATCAGGTGGCCCGACTACTTTTAATCAGCCCTTCTGGTGTGCCCATTGGCAGCGTAACTCATAGCTGTTATTTCCGCTTCCAAATACATACCTTACACAACTTCATTCTAGAAGAGAATTAACATAGAAGAGACATCCTCGTCTTATTATCTATCGTTTTTTTTTTTAAATAATAATATTACTTTTTGCTTCGTTAAAGGAATTATTTCCAGTCTGTTCCCATTGAAACATTGACAGTTGAACGACCAGCCGAGCGCGGCTGGACGGGATTCACGGTGCCATCATATTTATAATTTACGTAATCATTAAATAAGATATATTAGTGCGAAGTGATGTCTGATATCTTGATGGCAATTCTAACGACCGCGAAAACTTTTTAACAATAGCAATATTATAAAAAAATACTCCAGTTACTGCAGTTGCAGGTCTACGCTTCTAATAACCGCTTTATTAACATTCGCAAGTAGCAACGATAGTGACAAGCGGCAGCGGGAGGGGCGCCTGGTGGCTGGTAACAGCGGTGAGTGGTGAGCGGTGACCCTCGTCACGCGTCACGCGTCACGCGGACGGTTATTGGCAATGTGGCAGATTGTGGCGTTGTTCAAACATCAATCGGACCCTAAATTGTTCCTTGTCTCTGTCAACGGGACTCGCAGGGATGTCGTGCGGGTGTCGTGCGGACCGGCGACCGGCGACCGGTGTTAACATCATTACCGCTCGAGCGCTCGTGTCTGCCGGCTCCCGGCGGACCCGCGCCGCTCTATTGTATGCATAATTAAATACAACGGTACGCTGTTCAATAAACTATCAGTATTTATTGAGCTTTGAAAATACATATTGTTTTATTAGGGTGTAGCATACTTTAACCTAAGAAGATGACCATACGGCATTATGTTGGTATGTACTTACCTTGTCTATGAAACAAATATTATCTCTTAGGTTTAGATAAGAACGTGTGACAGCCCTTATGAATTTTCTGAATTAGCCCGACATGTCGAACGCGGCATGTACTTCTTCATACCGAATGTGCGGAGTGCGCCAGGTGGTAACAGGCCGATAATTGCCCATTTATTTTGTATCTCCCTTTTTATGTAAGGGCTTTACAACCGACTTTTTCAACATAAGTGCTAGGAAACGTTTCAAATCAAAGATTAACCAAGAAAGTGATAATCGCCCAAGTAGCACAAAACTGCATTATAAACTTTCACACAAGGCCCACATCGTCAATATTAGCATTTGTAATGACTTACAAGAGTTCTTTCGGTCTGTAACAGCTGTATACAAAGAAGCTCAATATAATGCTTTATTCTGTATTGTGGTTCTACTGGGTACCACTCACACGCCACTGACGTCACTATTATTCAGTGTTTAGTACTTCTGTGCTCTATCTGCTGCAAGAGCGCTTACTAGGGGAACACATAAATACAGTCTTCTAAATAAAAGGCCACGAGGGTACTGTAAAAGTATTGCATTTTAAGAGAGAACTTGTGAACTACTATAACGCAAAAAGGTTCTTTGTGAAGTTATTTAACAATGAGTAAATAATCTAACATTTTAATAAAAAAATAACCGACTTCAAATGAAGTACATTGTACTTTTGACATGGATACCATTGTCAGATCTCGCTCAAATTTATGTGGGACGACACAACAAGCACCAGCTTTCAATTAAAAAAAGAATCATCGAAATCGGTTGGTGTGATATTGAGTTATTCGTCCATTTATCGCGCACATACTTAATGCAAATTTAAGACTTACATGATTTTGACATGGATGCCATTGTCAGATCTTGTTAAAATTTTTGTGGGACCACATAACAAGCACCAGCTTTCTATTAAAAAAAGAATCATCAAAATCGGTTCACCCAGTCCAGAGTTCTGAGGTAACAAACATAAAAAAAATACAGTCGAATTGAGAACCTCCTCCTTTTTTTTGAAGTCGGTTAATAATTCACGCTGCACACAGATTAATTATGGGTCTAAAATATGACCCGGAGTATCAGTAAAAACGCAGTTCTGTGTCGCCTATGTGGACTATGAGAAAGCCTTTGATTCTATCGAGACCTGGGCAGTACTAAATTCTCTTCAGCGGTGCCGGATCGAATACCGGTATATCGAGGTGTTGAAGTATTTGTACTCATCAGCCACCATGTCCGTCAAAGTACACAACACAGCCACAAATTCCATCCAATTGCAGAGAGGTGTCAGGCAAGGGGACGTTATATCCCCAAAAATGTTCACCGCTGCATTGAAAGATGTGTTCAAGCTGATGGAGTGGAAACGACGTAGCATTAACATCAATGTCGAATACATCACACACCTGCGATATGCCGATGATATAGTCATCCTGGCAGGATCCCTGGAGGAACTAGGTACAATGCTCGGGGACTTGAACAGCGCCTCACAACGGGTGGATCTTAAGATGAACATGGACAAGACGAAAATCATGTTGAATGTCCATGTTACACCCGTACCGGTTGTTGTTGACGGCGCTGCTCTCGAAGTTGTAGACGAATACAATTACCTGGGACAAGTGATCCAGATGGGTAAGTCCAACTTCGAGTAAGAAGTCACTCGAGAATCGAACTCGGATGGGCTGCGTTCGGGAAACTGCGTCATATCTTGTCGTCCAAAACACTACCTCAGTGCCTGAAGTCGAAGGTGTTCGAGCAGTGTGTGTTACCAGTGATGACATACGGATCCGAGACGTGGTGCTTCACTATTAGCCTAATGCACAAGCTCAGGGTAGCACAGCGGGCTATGGAGAGGGCTATGCTCGGTATTTCTTTACGTGATCGTATCAGAAACGAGGAGATCCGTAGACGAACAAGGGTAACCGACATAGCTCAAAGAATTAGCCGACTGATACCTGCAGCGAGCATGGCTGTGGGCCGTGGGGTTAACATCTGTTGTTTCAATGTTGTTTGAATTCAGAACAGATATTCAAGACCAAGTTCCCCTCGCAGGAAGCTTATTTCATGAAGCTTAGTTGAACTTCAGCTGATAAGAAAATGAAAGTCCATCTTGAGGGGTCAGATGTCCCCTCCGTTACCAGTTTTCGGATTAACATAATTAAAGTAAATAAAACAAATTACTAACTCCACTGAATATAATGAATTATGATGGTCTTACTTACTGTTCGGTACGACAAAAATATTGATAGGCACATTATATCACAGTACAAGTCAACATTGAATGTAAGATATTGTCTCCACATTATTATGAGTTAAAAAACAATAAGCATATGCTTTTATGTTTTTTATATTAAAGTAATCAACGAACTATATTGTTACATAATATAATAATTAAATAGTAATATTTAATCTATTGACTATCGCCCCAACTCAGAGTCACTTAATGGTCATTAAAATCGCTCCTTAGTACAGAATCACAATTAGTCACCCCCAGAGTCAGTTAATGGACCTTTACAGGCCCTTAATGGCAATTAAAGTTAATTATACAAATACCATTACTTAAACTCTACTTAGGATTGATTTTGACGTTCAGTTGACATTAGGTTTACAATTTGAGTGATTTCACAAGCAAAATGTATGTTTTCGCGGATTTCGCCGATTTTATTGAATTTGTTAATTACTCTAGAATGCATAGACATGTGGGGCCAAGGCGATATTTGCGAAATTTCTCTGATCCGTTTAGAAAATACTCAGTCCAAGAATTTTATGCACGATCCAGGTTTACACCGGAATGTGTAAAAACGGTTATATTGCCCATACCTACTAGTGCCAGGCCTAACGAAACCAACAAAGAGAGGTTTACCATTTGCATCATCATAATGATATTCGCTAAGTACCTACCATGATAATATTATATACCTAATAGGTTGGCGATATTAAACAAAAACAAAATGAAATTTTTCAATCCAATTGACATTCAAACCTCAATTCAAACCAACATAATATCATTGAATTTACTGACAATTGACATTTACTGTACAATGTATAGTCACAGATGCTATAGTACTACTATAGTATTGCCTTATAGAAAATTGCGAGTTCTTTATCTTATTTTAAAGAAAAAAGCTACTTTGCAATGTTCTTAAGTAAGAAAACACAGTAAACGAATTTCTTGTTACTATATTATTATAAATCATCGTTCTAAAAGCCCTAAAATATTTATTACTTTTTATGTGTTCTCAACGTATTTTACATGTGGCTACACTAATACTCTATCGGTATGATAATCGATAAGGTTATTAGACGTTGCTCCGCACTAGGGTTACTTAAAGTTAATAAAATGACTCTGAGAGGAATCGATACTTAACATATTTAATGTCAATTAGTTATGGACTCCTTACAGCTAAATAAAGGAACCTTTCTGAGTTGGGGCGTATGTCAAGTAAACTCCACATTATTCATTTTATTATTATTTATCACAAAGTAATAGAAAAGCATGGCGTAACGGGATATCTGGTGGATTTATGGAATCTTACATCAAAGGCACTCGATGAATTACAGATCCGAGTAACATAATAATATTAAGGTTCAAAAACAAATCAGTAAATAGAAATCCTTAAACATAGATAACACAATAACATAATAATGTTCATAAGTCACTAAGGAAAAATAAGTTCAGGACATGTAATGTAACATAGGTAACCACAGGTGACTGCGACGGTCGGGGGCCAGCGGCGTGTGGACGGTGGGAGGGGCGGCGGGGGGGGAGCTAGTACACCTCGACGCTCTCCTGGTGGATGACGGTATCCTGCCTGAACATCTCCACGTCCACCTGGCTGTCCGCCTGCATCAGCTTGGCGCGGCCCTCCTGCGGAACACGACCGTACCATCATAATTGTGTAATGGCTCACAATTGAAGGGTGAACAACAAGATATGTATGCAGGCAGTACCTTGGGATGCATGAGGATGAAGGGCAGCTCGGCGCTGAGCTCGCCGCCCAGCGCGCCCAGGAACAGCTTCACCTTGATGCTGTAGCTGACCACGATGCCGAACGCGTCCCGCTGCTCCGCGTCCAGCAACCTGCTCCCGACAACCACATCCGTACAGTCACTCATAATCAGTCATAGTCAGTCACAGAGTAGAGTGCAATGCCATAACCATGATCGAGGTGTTACTACAAGCGACAGAAGCCGGGCCCCATCCCTTGTGGGAGGGCTTTGCAGTAATTTTACTATCAATATTATTATTAAGTTGTTAATGTTAATATTATTACAGAGAGGTACCATCTTCTTCTTAGCTACCATCCTCGTGATCGAGTTAGCCACCAAACGACAAGTCGTGTTCCAGCTGACAGTTTAAGTTACTGAGAGATGTTGCCATTGTTTTATTGAGGTCCATGGACCATGGGCGACAATGAACTTGACATCAGGTGGATCGTGTGCTCGTGTGTCGGTAATGTACAAGGTATGATGTGTAAAGTGTGTGGTGGTGTGGCGGTGCTCACAGCGTGGTGGAGGCGAGCTTGGCGTCGTCCCGTTTGAGCTGTCCGTCGAGCGCGATGCCGCGGCGGTCGCGCACCGTGTCCAGCGCCGGCCGCAGCTGCACCACCTTCTGCAGGTTGCCGCCCGGCTGGATGGGGCACCCGTCCCTACACACACACATGCCTCACATAACACATACCTCATATCACAGATCATGCCATCTCATGTCACCAGCGCTTATTGTAAATGGACAATGTCGACTTCTATAAATTCATTTTTCAGGGTCTTATTATACCTATCCATGACATTTTTCTGATTGCCAAACTAATTTAGTACTTTTACGTCTCAAGCGATTACATCGAGAAAACTTGTTAATGGAATGTGAAGTTACGTTCCCTTTCAAGGTTGCCTCGGTAAGTATGGGTCGAAGCTAATGAGTTGCGTGCAACTATGCGTGTTGGATACTGACTCGGACTCGACGCTGGTGATGACGTTCCGGTACTGTCCGTTCTGGAAGAGCATGACGTCCACCGACTGCAGGATGCTGGTGCGCAGCTTCTTCACCACCTTGTTGCTGTTGTTGCGCACGCAGATGTTGACGGCCACCGTCTCGCCGTGCATGTACAGCTGTGCGGAACATGTGACGCGCGGTTTACAGATTGAAGCGCTCCTAGCATCAGGTTAGTAGCGGCGGGCCAACTACCACCCGCGTTCCCGTACTTGGGAGTAACATAATAGTTGTTAAGTCATGCCGGAAGCCTTCAGGTGGCATGAAAACTTCTAAAACTTAAGTTGATTACTAGGCATCCACCAATTTGCACTGCAGCAGCGTTGTGGATGCATGTAGACGGGTGCCCCACTATTATCTATTGCAAGTAGCCCCAAGTTCCCCAGTGCCCCAGTGCCCCACCTGCTTGTCGAGGGTGAGCTCGAGCTCCAGCTGGCCGGGCGACAGCGTGAAGTCCTTGCGCACCACGGTGCACGGCTGCGGGCCCGGCTTGTCCGGCGCGTACTGGATCTTGCGGATGCCCAGCGCTATCGTGCTCCTGCCAACACACCACACACACTATTCCTTGCTACCTATACATCCCACGTCGTAGTAGAAAATCACCTCAAAAATATAGAGGGTTATACCTATTACGAGTACATTTGAAACTATTGATTTCTCATGTTAACATCCTATTCTATCCCATCCTATACCATTGTAATATGAAAGTTTGTGACGATGTACGGATGTTTGTTATTATTTCATGCAGGAAGTATTGAATGAAATGTTACGCACTAACATTTTATTGTAGAGTATAATCTTTATCCGGGAATCGCGGGTTAAGCGAAAGCACTACATACATACATAATTTTGTATGACACACACTGAAAGCATTGAATTATTGAAATTGTCATTCGAAACTTGCATCGTACAATGTACATTTGCAATTTGTTATTGAAGTTGAATGTTTAATAAAAAATTTACAAAATCTTTGTATTTAATAAATCCATCATTCTGTCACTTGAGACGAACTTACACGATATAACTTAAAAATAAATATTTTAATTATATTATTTATCTTAAAAATTCTAAGATACATAGCTTCTAGCGAAGACCCGTGTGGCGCAATGGTCACCATGCCGGATCGCCGCGCCAAGGGTTCTGGGTTCGATTCCCAGCGAAGCGGAATAATGTGAGTTTGAATTGCTGTTCTCGGTCTGGGTGTTTTTGGTGTTAATGTGACCTTTGTGTGTTGTTAGCACCCAAGACACGGGAATCCTAGTGTGGGGCTGAGTGCGTGGCGTTATTTATTTATATTTATTTAGAAACTGTCACATCGCGGTCGTCACGCGCCTGTGTGTGTGTGTGTGAGAGAGAGAGAGCTGACCTGCGGTGCGAGCGGTCGATCTCGGTGTCGCCGACGAAGAGCTTGACGTAGTAGTGCACGCCGCAGGGCTCGCCCTCGTCCTCCAGCCCCGGCTGCAGCGTGACGGAGCCGGGCGCGCCCGCCGGCACCGTCAGCCGGAACGGGATCGCGTGCTCGCCCAGCTTCTTCATCAGCCGCTCCTGGACACCCGACACCACCACACTGTCACCCTGATCACCTCGCTCACCGTGGAGCCTACACACACACACCGACACACCGACACATGTTTTACATGTCGCACTCGCAGCCAACATACATACGAGTGGATATACGCGTGTCGTTTAGAATTGTTTCCGGCTCGCTGGTTCCAACTAATCCGCCCGTGTGTCACCTGTCGCGACCTCGGAGCTATCTCCGCATAAATCCGTTTGCAGAAATATATTTTCAGACAATTAACATTTTAATTTGAATAAAAAAATGTGGATCTACAAAGGCGGTGACAAATGTCTCATGCATTACGACTTCCTGCGGAACCAGTAATGGCTTCCTGAGGCGCGTGGACGGGAAGGAAAAAAAACAAAACGTAAGGATGCGGTAGAAAAAACGGTGCTAATCGCTAATTGAATGCAAACAAAACTAGCGATGGTTCTTTATTCAACTATTAATTGCTCGCGCAGTATTGAATTTTGTTTTTCAATAGAAAACTCCTAATTAATTTAGTAGTGTTACAGGTCGCTCGTTGGTGTCATAAGGCTAATGTTTGAACGAAGCTCAAATAGCGGCTCACCTGCGTCCGGGACAGGTCGTAGGAGCGCTTCTCGGGCGGCGGGTAGATCTGCTCGGAGACCAGGTACAGCTCCTTGAAGAAGTTGAGCCCCATGATCTCGTCCTCCTGGCGCCCGTAGCGGAACGTGCACACCACCTGCACGAACACCTTGCGCTGCGCCACGTACTCCGCGTCCACCACCACCACACCATCTACACATTTATACCACTACCTGAGGGCGAGTCGTCTGATGGAAGCTATTGCCGTAGCTGATAGAGCATCGGGAAATGAGTGGCATATATCTGGGTAGGAGGAGCAGAGCAGCATGTTTCTACGTAGACATTATGGATTTTTGAATGACTTGACGAGAGCATTATTATGAAACACCATCCGATAGTATTAAAAATGTTTAATATTAAAAAAAGCAAATTTCCCCTAATGAGGAGTTCTCTCTTCTTTTACTGTTCACAAGAAGCTAAACCGCAGCCGTGGGAGGAATTTACATGAAGGTTATTGAACACGCATCGGTTACGGTACATAGTTACACAGGGTTGATTAATACTCGTATCTAAGGGTCCTCATTCTGCCCAATCCACTATAATATTTATATCGACTGTAATCATTTTACATCACAACATACTAATAGACCGGTTGACTATGATGGGCCCTTGATTGGGCTCACTGATGAGAACTATTTGATCACTTCAACTATTTGCTCGGTATCTATAGTCGAAGGGCTTTCTATGTTACAGCTGCGTCTTGCACCATGCATAAAGGAAATAGTGAAAAAACAAATGTCATGATGCACAGATGCTTATTTATGTCGAACAGTGAGAGCCTCTGTTGTATGCCATTAAAAACTAACTTACAATTATGCAATATTGTATATACGTGTATACTCGTAATATTGGAAGATTGCCGAGCATAATAATTGACGACCTCGCTCCGATGCGCCCGAACCGTGGAAACATATCCATCGAAATTCCATCCATCGGGTCCTAACGGAGTGTTACCCGATAACGATTCGATGATCACTAACCTATGGGCTCGACGTATGATATGTGATCGACGAAGTCCCGCTTCGCCATGTACATCGTGAGCTTGCCATTGGGGGAGCACTTCTTGAACACCTTGAAATTGTACACCATTGTAGCGGGAGCTGGCTGCGGGCGCAGACTCTCCTGGACGACTGGGAGCTGTGAGCTAGCAGCTGGGAGCTGGGATTGGAGTGTCGAGTGGCGACAACCGATTGCGCCGCCGGAGCGCCGCCGCCGCCCTATATACCGGATTACTAGCCCGCGAGGCTTCAGCGCCGCGGTAATCTTGTTTGACTAATTTCGCTCACGTGAGCCGACCACGCCGCGGCGGCGGCAACACAATAACTTAAGCTATTACACCCAAATCCATCATTACCTACGTCGTCCCACGGACGACTTATGTTGTTTATCGTTCAAACGAAGGCCGGCGGCAGGGGGCGGTAGGGGGGCGGCAGGGGGCGGCAGGGGGGCGCGGGGTGGGGTAGGTCAGGCAGGTCGGGCTCCGGCGCCCCGCGCGGCGCCCACGTATCGCGAGGTCGGTTTACTGTAAATTGAAAAATTGGTATCGACATCGAACGAAGCTGACTCGTAAAAGCCGCATATTCAATAAGCGGAGGATCGGGATCGAATAAAATCTCTAGGCCCGTCTCTTTATCACGTTGAATGTTCATTTTGCTTCGATTCCGGCGTTGGTCGTCTCGGCCGCAGACGTGACTCGATCGCGGTCCTCGAGTGAGCCACGGCACCACTACACTATATGCATCCCCCCGCTCCCTCCTCCCTCACTTCGTAGCGTAAATTCATAGCAGACTCTACTCTACTACATTCTACTTCATTCTACTGGAGTAGATTAGAGACTCTACTTTATTTGAAGAGCGCGCCGTCGTTCGTATCGTTGCAACATTGGCCACTGCGCTCCACTATCATTCAGCCTCCCCTGGTGGTGGCGTGCCGGCCGTGGGGCAGTAGCGGAGGATTCCTTGTATATCCACGTTCTGTTCGATTACATCTGTAACGACACAGTTTCCATGAAAGCGACTGACAAATTCGTTCCGAGGCAATATGTCTGTCGATGGCGCTCACCCGATACACTACACACAGGGACAGGATTTAATTTAATTTTTATTTACCTGTATACGATAATAATATATTTATATTTTATGTGCCCATATTTCGACCGAGTTGCATGGATCGTGGTCACCGAACAATTCATTCGACATTAAAATGTACACAATCCATGATGCGTTAAGTATTATTTTAAAAAGCAAAGCAAAGCAACAACCCATAATTGTCCCACTGCTGGACTCGGGGTCTCCTCTCACAATGTGAGGGGTACAGGCCATAGTCTACCACGCTGTTCAAGTGTGGATTGGTAGACTTCACACACTTTTGAGAACTTTATGGAGAACTCTCCGGTGTGCAGATTTCCTCACGATGTTTTCCTTCACCAAAGCAAGTGATAATACTCGTAACTTCTAATACACACATGGCTTCAACTCATTAATGGCCCACTACTGAGCACGGGGCTCTCCCCTCGAGGAGGCCTAGAGCATACTCCTACATGCTGCTCCAGTGCGGATTGGTGGAGGGGGAATCCCACATAATATTTGAAAATTAGAGGTATGTGCCAGGATTTGAACTCGGGCCCATGTGTTTGGGAGACCAACGTTCTAACCGTTATCACTGCTTCAATATTAATAGGACGTGATTAAATAAATGATTGTGTTTTTAAAAATAAGCAAGCCGTCGAATACTATGTAAGAAACTATAGATATTTGGTATTGAGCATACATACTCCCCAGACCTTGCCCCAACCGACAAAATATTTTTTTCGCGTTTTGGAAAAATTTTTCCTCGGTAAAAAAAATTGTCCTGGGAAACAGCATAAAATGCCTTTACATAATTTGTGGAGTCTAGTTTCCAAAATTCTATCGCTAAGTCATACATGGCCTACCAATAAGATGGCAGCTATTTATTGATAACGAGGGTAAATAGTTTGATTAAATAAATAAATATTACTGTAAAAACAATGTTAGAATTTTTCATTACGAAACGTCAACTTCATACTTAAACCGCTAATAAATAGCTGAAAGGCCAAAAGTACGAGCCAACTAACCAAGAGGTGAGTGCGGTAAAGACAAAGTCAAGGTTATAACGTCCATTGTATTTACAACGTAAATAAATCAATAAGTAGGTAGCCATCGTTGGTTATGGAGTTATGGACGACATGCAGCAATACACCACAGTCTACAAGACACCTGCGTGCGCGACCGCTGCGTGTGCGGTGTGGCTGCGTTGTCGGCACTTGGTCGAGACATGCACTCACTGGCTCCACTCGAGTGAAGACACCCGCAGAGAGCGAGGGTAGTCGCGTCCACGGCGCCCGGGGCGCGGCTGCGGCGCGACGAGTGTGGGTGTGGTGGACCACCTTACCCTATTATGGTTTTTACAAATGTTTACTTCGTGTAAAGATAAGCACCAGTTGGACTCGCACACAAAGAGTTTCTTGCCACCGTGTATTAACTGTGCTAAAATAATATTATTAGGGATGTAACCACAAAAATGGTTATCAGATTTTCCCTTTTACTTGTGAAATTAGGGTTCCATAGTCAAAAGGGAACCTTTACAGTTTCATCATCTCCTTCCGTCCATCCGTCCGCAGCTAAGTGGGTAAAAATATTTATGAAAACTACAAATTAAAAGAATAAAATCTTTAAAAAAATTAGGTATATCCCCTACAGGTAAAGTGGGAATGAATATTTTTCTTATCAGCGGTCTACCCCATCGTATGGTGCATCGTTGAAAAGGTCTTTCAAAAATATTTATCGTCTTTCGATTCAGGAGTCCATTTACGAAATATTTATATAATTAAAAAATTAAAAAACCTGATAGCGAGTTGGCAACACTGTGAATAAGTGAATCAAGTGACAAGTCACTATCACTGCGACAAGTAACAGACGGAACAAATTGTGAAATAATTGTCACTAATAAATATAACGGTTGTCTGATTTATACCGCGTGATGTAATAGTGACAAAAAAATAATTTATTTATTTTTATTTATTTTATTTGTCTCACCAACAAGATATACCGTGAAATAAAAGTAGCAATTATTCCCACACACACTTGGCCGATTCGGTACGCTGCATCCACCGCTCTCTGACGTCTACATCACTCATGGTGGAGTGTGATTCACCGGGGCAAACGCACGCCGTCAGCCGCGCGGTCGTTCACCGCTCCTTGCCCCCCCTCCCCCCTCCCCCCTCGCGCGTTCCACATCGCGGCGGAACATCGACTAATACTTTCTAATACTATAACTAAGTTACAACACCTTGGCTGCATTTCTAAACTGAATATTATTCCGTGCGGGAGTCCCGAGCCAACAATAAACAAACAGCATTACACGAGCGTGTTGAGCGGATCCCCGCTGCGTCTTGCGGCTTCAATTTGTGATATTGACTATATAATAATTTGGCCCCCGATAAAATTATAGCCTACAGCAAGCAAGCTAAAAACATAAAAGTTAAAACATCAGCGGCGGCCGAATCAACTTAAAGTTTCGTGTATCTCTTGGAGGACATCATGATGCCTTTGTACCTATCCTACAAATGTGACTGTTATCGCAGGTTGTTGATGTCCTCAGTCAGTCCTACGCAGCAGACACTTCAACTTCTTCGATTACATATCGAGATCACAGAACAACAACCATTATTTTAATCATACCGATCCGATACCGATATAAGATTATAAAGGTGTTGACTATGACTACTACCACACCGTGCCACGAATCCTGCAACAAAAATAAAGTGTGAAATCTGACGCTGCGTCGCCGTCGCCTGAATCGCATTCGCATCGCGATTCTCGTTTCAATTTGACTTGCGTAGCCTTGAAAGTGCGATATTGTCGTCATTCAGTGTCAAGGTGGCTGGCGGCCGGCGGCTAGCGAGAGCGGCCCCGGCGGCCCCCGAGCCTGCCCCGCCTCCAGCACGCCGCCGCGCCGGTCGGGGCGCTTACGTCAGCTCCGAGCGACTCAGGCGCACCTCCCCCCCTCCCCCCTCCACCCGCCTCCCGCGCTGGCCCCGCGGAGGCCCGGGGAACAGTTACTCGTCCCTCGGCCTCCGCACTACTCCGCGGACCGCGCGCATCACCTCGCATCCATCCAACGGTTGTTTGTTTACTTTACACGAATCGTTCGTCGAGCGATGCTATGCTCCCCGCGCTCCCGTGAGCGCATTGTTGTGAAGATTATTACACGAGTGTCCGCAACCTTGACGGTACATTAGCCCGGCTGCTTGTAATTATCGCGAGGGTCACTGAGCAAGAGGCGCCGGGCGCGTGCTGCAGCCTCAGACGACGGCCTACCTCTGTGCCGTGTGCGGAGTTCGCGGAGTTCGCGGAGTTCACGGTGTCAACACTGTCAACTGTCAGTACACCGGTGAGTTGTGTCGTGTCGTGCTCCTGACTCGTGTTTGAAACAATCATTATTGGAAGTTTTCATTCCAACGTATAGGTACATCATTCTGTAACTAGTTGGTTACAGTTTACAGTACAGCGAACAGTTCGATGATAAACTTTCTACTTCTAGTTAAGTTAAAGCCAATCATTGAGTCATATGCTGTTAATAAAATATCAAGTGTACTTTATTTAAATATTATTAAACTATGCATTTGTCTCACCGTTTGGCGTAATTTAGCCCAAAGCCTTCTGTAAGATAGAGCATTAGCTAAAATTATGTCTTAACTCTTTCTCATCTCTATTTTTCTGTAGCACTCACTGTACTTCACTAAGCACATAATAATTATACCTACCTATACCACAGCCTATACTGATATAAAATGAATTTGGATTATACATTTATTGATCGGGACCGTCAAGGTGTAATGGTGACCAGCTGATTAACTAAAGCCTGAGGTTATGCCGAGCCCATACACTAATATTGTATGCTGAAGAAGCTGAACCAGTCGAGAACGAAAGTTATTATTGAGTAGGTGTGAGGAATGTGGTAAGTGTAGGCTGTAGCAGGGAGGTACTTGATCAGTTCTCTTTGACACAACATTCAAGTCAATTTAACCCAATGAGAGGAGTAGCTGTTACTGGTGATACATCGTCATGTGGCCGCGACCGCAGCTCGGTTCGGGCTCTCCGGGGTGGTAATGGGTAAAACGCCCTAGCTTAGTAAGAGCTAAAGTTTTTCCTATTTTAAATATCATGATTGATTTAAATAATAATATTATCATGATTAGTTACTCCTTACAATTATAACCTACGAGGGTGTGTTTTAAGTTCGCCGAGTGGAATAGAGAGGATGAAATAATATTACAAAATAATTTTTTTTTTCGTCAATATTTTTTTCGTCGACCTGCATACATTTCTCAGACTTATGAATTATTTCTTGAATACCTTGATAAAAAATGATCTGAAAAATACGCTGAAAATGCTTTCTTCTCTTAAACACGTAATAGTAGCTGAGAGCCAAGTGTAGGCCGTATAGTGAGTGATCAATGATATCGCACACCAACACATATGGTGATGCAGAGCCGCCAACGTTATTCGACTCTTGTGAACTCTTGCATTGTCGTGCAAGATAAGGTCACCTTTGCTTAATTTTCCTCTTCTTTTCTCTTTGAAAGCCTCTTGTGCCTTCAACCCATTAATGGCCCACTACTGAATCTCTCCTCTTGAGAATGCCTAGAGCATACTCCACCACGCTACTCCAGTGCGGATTGGTGGAAGGGTTAGTGGCCAACCCGAGTGCCAGAAGTTATCAAACCACCCGAGGGCCTCCGACATGGCTTAACGCTCAAGAATGTTTTGCCACTAGCGGTCACTTTTAACTACCGATCGCGCCCGCTGTTGAGGTTGGATGAATTATTATGATCCTAAGTGATCGACAAAGTTAGGGTTGAATTATGCTACACCGTGCCGGGCACGAGCCGCGCCCCGGACGAGGCACGGTGCTAACATTTTATATGGCGCGACATCGAGTGTTTATGCTACACCGTGCGATGTCTGCGTCCGAGTCGAGTAAAGTGTTAGTGAAATTGCTCGTGCCCGGCGCGGTGTAGCATAATTCAACCCTAACTTTGTCGATCACTTAGGATCACCGGGCTGTGAGCGCTTCATTGCCTCTTGTAACTGCTCTTAAAATAAAGCGCAGTATTCCCTGATTATGAAACACCGTTTTGTCCTTTAATAAATTAACAAAACTCCTTCTGTGTCCCGGAAAACTGTCGCCATGATCTTTCCCGTCGACCGAGACACTTTGAATTTCTTAGGCGGTGGTGTAGGTATCCTTTTTATGCCACTGGATTGGAATCTTGTTTAGACTCAGGTTCAACGTTTTATCCCCAATAAAATTTTGTTCCAAAAACCATCCTTATCGTCATTACACTGGTCCAAAAACGCACGCGAACACTCATCCCCGCTATTCCGCGAACTTAAAAACACACTCTATATCGTTATTATAAAACTGTATCAGTCTTGTCTGTTACTTTAAAATTATAAAATAAGCAATATTGTAGAAAGTAGAGATCATAACGGCAATGCCATGTACATTGTACGTAGGTATATGTGCAGTGCATGTGCACACTTTGAATACCGTAGCGTAGTATTATAGTACCGTGCCACGGCCGGTGGCGTGCACCGTGCCACACCGTGCCACACCGTGCGTGGGCTAACTTCTACAGTGCACTTCTACAGTGAATTTGTGGGATCTATTTTGGAGCAATGTTATATTTTATCTCAGTGTTAAGATCACTTTGAAATGTATTTGGCACAAAAAATAATTAAAACCGTTTTTGATGTAAAACATCTATAGGCGAGGGGTAAACCTGATTTTTGGCGTGGTGAGTGGCGAGTGGCGACGCTTCGCCGCACTATATTATTATGGTAGGGCAATATGAAAAAAAATAAAATAATGTGGGTAATCATAAATCCCACCAAAAACATAAATGTAAAAAAGGAGAGCCAAGTTCAATACAAAAATTATGCTTGGCTGTGGGCTTCGCCGCAAAAAGAATGGAGATCTTAATGAGTGCCAAGTTCTATGCAAAATCTAAATAATATATACTTATAGGAACAAAATAACATTATGAACAAGTATTAAACTCTATTTCTTTGCTTTATTGGATACCTATAACAATTGCTGTTATTTAAAAAAGTGAGATCTTAAAGTAGGTTAGATTTGACTTGGCCAGTTTTCATTACATCATAAAAGTCAGTCTGATAAAAACTGGCCAAGTCAAATCTAACCTACTTTAAGATCTCACTTTTTTAAATAACATCAATTGTTATAGGTATCCAATAAAGCAAAGAAATAGAGTTTAATACTTGTTCATAATGTTATTTTGTTCCTATAAGTATATATTATTTAGATTTTGCATAGAACTTGGCACTCATTAAGATCTCCATTCTTTTTGCGGCGAAGCCCACAGCCAAGCATAATTTTTGTATTGAACTTGGCTCTCCTTTTTTACATTTATGTTTTTGGTGGGATATCATTACTTTTTGTAAAGAAAAATATACCCTGTTCACAAATCTTAGAGACTAAATTGACGTTTCATGGGTGGAAACGCGTAAAATTACGGGTGGGGCTGCGGTGCGGTCTACAACAGTTATGTTCGAATATCTATTTGGCGGACACTAGCGCCATTGATTAGGGTGGCATAACTCAGCAAACTTCACTCCGGTTACAACAGCCATGTTCATATACACAATAAAGGTCGTACTGAAAATCAGTAGCCGTGGTTACCCTTTTTTTTCCCCGGGGGGGAAAATGCATAAGGCATACCACCCGGACACAGGGGGTACCCGAGTGGTTATGTGGGACTCCCGTATAGGCTAATGACACCCGCTTTTCTTTTCACTGCCGCTAGATGGCTCTGTTTCGGTCTCTTACAAATTTTGTATGGGGACACCACTTATTTTTCGACTTTTTTTAATTTTTTGATTTTTTCCTACGCTTACACACAATTACCGAGCTGGATTCCAAATTTCATCCTTCTAGGTTATCTGGAAGTAGGTTAGATTTAGGTACTATATGTCAGTCAGTCAGTACTAAAATTTACGACTTTTTGACCTTCATATCTTTGTAACCGTTTGAGCTAGCTTCATGAAATTTGGTCTTCTACATGTCCATATGGATATAATTAAACACACGTAGTTTTATGTGTTTAAGTTAAAGAGGTTTTGAGTTATAAAAGGGTCAAAAGTGGCACCAAGTGGTTCGTGTAATATTACACTCGGCGCTGGCTAGCCAGTTCCTTTGCTTGAACTTGGCTTGACACGCTGCCGCGTGTCTAGATAAACTTAGTCTGATAGGCCGTAGCATACAGTAGGACAAAACTGTCATCATTTTCTGGAAACAATTCGTGATATTGTATTTTATCATCATGCCATATTTAGTTCCTCTCATAATCTGTACTTTTATGCCTATAGTTGTATAAAATAATTTCGATGTTTCACATCTGCCAGCCGCCCCATGACGGCTAACATTTTTTTTCAGAATTCGAGTATTATAATATATTAATAGCAATAAATGAACGGTTCACGGTTAGTCACGGGTTCAGTCCAGCTTGTATCAGTTGTCTTGTATGATTTGCATCAAGAACTGTTCGACTGGACGACCGTCAATAAACTTATTTTGTGTTTCATAGAAACGTCTGTAGCTGTCGTGTGGAGGAGCAGCGGGCAGCGGCCATGCCGGCCAGCCGCGACACCCCCGACCAGCAGCCACCACCAGGTATGTCTACAATTTATTTATTTATTAAAAGGTCGCCAACATTCTGTACACCATTAAACATTTATGACCACCTAAAGAACAGTATCCAGTACGGTCAAGAAAACAACTATGACACGGTGCAGGTACATTGATAGCTCACTCACCTATCTTTGGTTTGTATGAGTCCTTTTGAACGTTGAAGATGATGGAGCCGACCGGCGCGATGTGGACGCGGTAATCCGACGCAATGTATGTTTATTCACAACATCACGCACTTTACTATGTAGGAAGGAATTGAAGGGTGCACTCTATAGTTGAGAACTTTGAGTATATTTCTCAGAAAAAGTTATTTAATTACCAAAACATGAATTTAATTGTCGCGGCGTGTCCTCGATAGAAAAGTTTTTAATGGATGACATTAGCGGTTAAACCATTTAAACCATTTTTTAAACCAAACCAATCGGTAATCAAGCGTTCACACTCGATTGGCTAATAGCAGCACAGTATAACCTGTGGTATAGCTGCAGCGCGGAGAACAATTTATTGGTAACTGATGAATTAAGGACTCTCAACACCGCTAGATGGCGTCAAAGGACTTTGAATGAGCGAGCCCTGCAGTCAGTCGTCTTCTTGCCATTTAAATTTTCAAAAAACTAATTTAATAATTGAAGCAGTAGTGTTTCACCACCAGGCCTTGGACTATCTGAGTGCTTCATTCACCCGTTCAACCGTAGATGTCTAATTTAGTCACAAACATTTAAATGTTCAAATCATCCTAGGGGAGCGAAAACCGGAAAAAATCCATCCTTGTCCTAATCCTGATCATGTTTTGTCCGACTCGTCGGTCATGATTCGTATAACGTTTAGCACGTGATCGAAAAACCAATACATCTTTACAAAGACATTGTAAAGAATTACAAAGATATTTGCTCACTTCCGAGTGAGCCATGCAACACCAACCAACATAATGCCTAATGTGTTCTATGTATAATAATATATCGGGCGGTGGACGAGCGGCGCTGGCGAGGGCTGCGAGGGTTGCCGTCTATTTGTTCTCTTCGAGCATCGAGCGAGCAAACAGCGTGATGGGGGCTATTAGCGCCGCGCAGTGAGAGCTTAATGAAGGCAATCCGCTGAGCAGTGAGCGGTGGCATGGTGGAAACACAAGCTTCTTGTAATACTCACAACGTCAACAAGCGATACGGCTCCATTCCCGGCAACTACGGCGCTTGTTCGGACCTTACAAGCCGATTACGATTACGAGCTGAGGGCGGGGAAGCCGTTAATTAAGCCGTAACAAAAATGCAGGCAACAGTTTATCAATTTCCAAAAGATTTTCCGTGGTTAATTTTCACTTCTAATTTTTACTGATTTAACTTTAGCTTATTTTAATTAACTTTAGCTTAATTTAATCAGAATATGATACGAAGCTTCGTTAATAGCTGTTTTCAATCATCTTCCCATTATTTCTAGACAAGTAAGTAAATAAATTAATAACAACATCATATCTTTACAGTTACTTAACAACTCACTTGAGGATGATGACTAGACAGATAGAATGTTGGAAACAGCTGTTTTGTCACTTGACAATGCATTTCATTTCCGCACCACGCTCGGCGCTTCCCTTCAGTCCTGACGAAAGATACATCTCAGTCACATTGTTACTCGATACATCTCTGTTTCACAATACGTCATCATATTTTAACTTCGTTACGACGACGAACGACACCAGAAGAATATTGAACGTTAGGAGAAACCACCTATTTTTTTTAGTAACCATCGGATTATTGCGAACATTCAGTAATGCTAAGTATTATTGAAATGCGTAACGTATTTATTGCGTTCCGTTACAGGAGTGGTAGAGCTACGCGAGGACGTGCCGCTGAAGACGAGCAGCTCGGCGAGCGGTGCGGCGAGCGGCGCGGCGAGCTGCGCGGGCCCGCGGCTCATCCTCGCCGCGTTCGCCGCGCTCTCCGCCGCCATCACGCTCGCGCTCCTCACGCAGATATACTCCGGCGATTATGAAGTAAGAGCTTTTTTAAACGAGTTGACGATCTAGCTGATGGTAAGTGGTTGTCGCTGCAAGGACATCAGCGACACCAAAGGCACCACTGATGCGTTGCTAGCTAAAAAAGAGAGTAGAGAAAGAAAGAACTGGCTCTTAATCCCCCAGCCGGAACACGACGATTGGTTCAAGCTAGAGCGTAAAGGACTCATGTAACTGTCCAGGAAGACCCCTAGAAGAAATAATAAAATATTAATAATGGTATTAATACTATTCATGAATTAATTGTTAAAATCAATATTAACAATCATTATAATCCCTCCGAAGGGCCCTACCAGAAGCGGGTTGTATTTAGTCGCCTCTTACGACTGCCAAATGCCAATACGACCAAAACATCCTTGGAGTGGCAGGAGCGGCTCCGTGCTCACTGTCGGTCGAGTAGTGGCGAGGAACATCGTGTGTTATGTGTATGTGTGTGTATGTGTGTGTGTGTGTGTGCAGGTAGTGCCGCACGGGTCGGTGGCGGGGTCGGGCGAGGCGTGCTCGCGCGCGGGCGCCGCGGCGCTGCGGGCGGGGGGGCGCGCGCTGGACGCCGCCGCCGCCGCCGCGCTCTGCCTCGCCGTCAGCGCGCCGCACCGCACCGGGCTCGACGCGTGCGTACCTACACAGTACACACACACTGAACGAACACAACAACATACATTCCTTAACTGTTAGGTGATACGAAGTTCGCCGGGTCAACTAGTTATTACTAAATATGACTATTTCCTAAATATGACTCGCACCATCGCAACAAAGAGTCACGAATTCCGAGGGTTAATATTTTTTGGAACGAAGTTCCTTATCGCGCGTTGTGAAAGGGGGCTAGACGGAAAAATACGACACTTTTTGATTCTTACGAATGACGACACTTTTTTTGAAGTGATTCAGAGAGTTTTACAGAGATGGCGCTACTAACGTGATTCAGAAAGTTTTAGAGATGGCGCTGTACAACTTTCTGAATCACGCTAGTAGCGTGATTCAACAATACTTAAATCGAAAGGAACTTCGTTCCATCCGGGTGTCCCTTGACACCTCTCATGTTTTTTTTAATAACTTGGAGTGGTCTATTAGATCAAAAGCCTTGCTAAAGTCTGTATATGGCATGCAACTCGTCTCCGTCATCGAGAGCCCCAGCAATATCATTGATAAAATTGATAAAACCTATTAAATTTGATGCGGTAGACTTTTTAGGCATAAATCCATGTTGTTCTGCGTGGATGGTTTCTTTTACGTGCCAATAGATTCTTCGCTGTATAAGACCTTCGAAAACTTTCTTTAATTCACCGGTAATTTCATATTGAATTTCAAAGTTTGTTTCATCTACATCCGTGTTTTTGGCAGCTAATGTAGAGTAGAGGAGTATGAGCTCAGTTGTTGTTTCAGTAAACTAACAAAAATCGACAGGAAATGTAATGCAGCCAGTGGAATCAGCAACAGGGATTTTGCTATTACCAAGGTCAATGAGTTGTTTAGAAAATATTTTTCTTGTTTAAATTTAGTATCTTGACGTATTTCCCCAAAATGGAGGACTTTAAACATGCTTTGAGTTCATCCGCTGGCGTTGACCGGGAATCACTGGCAATGTGTGACGGAAATCTCCTGCTAATAAAATCATCGCTCCACCAAATCAGTTTTGATTGTTTCGCAGATCTTTCATAGTTCTGTCTAATGCCTCCAAAAACTTTCTATGTGCCATCGTGCATTCATCCAACTGCTGACTGCTGACTGTTTGACAGCAAATTTTTGGGTGAAAAGAAAAGTATTGTCCACACATTTTTTTTATTTTTAAATCTTATAAAAACCTTCCGTGGGCTCTAAGGAACAAACAAAAAAAACCTGAATTGATCGAGCCATTCTCGAGTTTTGCGCTTAGCAACATTCATTTTTAATTATATAGATAGCAGATTTAATGAATAATTATTATGAATAATAACGGATTTAATAAATAATAATTATGAAGTGATTTAAGCTGCTCCTCCAGTAGTAACTGTTTATATCTTAAAAGCCTTTACTGTGCACAGTTTACACAGAGGAGGAGGCAGATTGTTCCAGCACTTTGTAGAGTTATTTATAAAGCTCCCGCTAAATGCTGCTGTACTGCTGGAAGGATACAGCAACTTGGGAACTCCGAATAACCGGCGAGATATGTTACTACTATCCCAGGCCAGTTTGTTATATAAATTTCATTTAATTCCATTTCATTTCATTTACTCGAGGGCATCAATTACAATACAAAGCAGATAAAAGAGATAAAAGTAAGAAAAAGTAAATTAAAATAGAACTTAAAATAGAACTAAATTAAATTAAAATAGAACTTAACAAGAGAAAAAAATACAACAAATGTTAAATATAACGGCTACTTATTTTTCACTATGCCAAATATCAGAGTAGTAAAATGTCACCTCCGAGGTTCCATTTTAAGGAAGCATATCCGCGCTATTTAGGAATGGTGTTACATGTGCACGAGGAGGAACATTAAAACAGAACGGAGCGCAAGCGTTCTGCACACGCTGTATGTCTTTTTTCATACCTGCTAGAAGACGTGGCCCTACGAGAGCGTCCGCGTTGTTAAAAAGTGTCCCTTTTTAACTGCACCAGCGCTTCGCATAAGTTGACTCGTAACGTGGCCATAAGGAAATTTATAATGCGGTAAAGAACTTTCAGTCTATACAAGCAGTATCGAAAGCTTTCGTCCATTAATACTCAAAGGTTACGAGCCTCTGACACCCTAATAATGTACTCACCACTCAGTGTCACATTCGGATACCTGTGGCCAATTTTTCGAACCTGAGTAGGCGTCCCAAAGATCATAGATTTACACTTCTTAGGATTTAAGACAAGTCAGCATACCTACATATTATTATGATAATTTAAACAATGCTGCTTACAATGTCTGCGCTGTATAAAATAAAGAGCAAATGTCCTTGTATGGACCCCTGCGGCACACCGCGACTGATTACCTCGGTTTTAGATGACATGCTTAATCCCTCTAGTTCTAAAACAACCTGCTGAGAGCGTTTTGTAAAGTAGCTATTAAACTCTTTAAGTTCTGCGGATGGGCTAAGTCCGTAAAATGACATTTTTGAAAGCAATACGTAAAGAGTATCGAATGCTCGTGAAAAATCCAGCAATGTTAAAATCGTTCCTTCTTCTTTATCCTGTGCTGTCAGTATATCATCGACGACGTCTATCAGGGCTGTGGTGGTGCTACGTAACTTCCTGAAACCAGACTGCTTCAAAGGAAGAATATTATTTTGCTCAAGGTAATCAGCAACTTGTTTGTAAACTACTTTTTCTATAATTTTAGATAGGCATGGCAAGATGTTGATAGGGCGCAGGTCCGACATACAGGTGAGATTAGGGGTTTTAGGTAGTGGCTTTAAAATGGCTTGTTGCCAAATGTCCGGGTAGATATTCGTTTCAAAAGACCTATTTACTATATTGGTAATTACCTAAAGACAATCAGGTAAAAGAAGTTTCACCATTTCCAAGGGATATGCATTAGACTGTAGAGATGTTAGGATTAAAATATGCTTTTTTTCACTTATGATTGCCGTATTGACTATCGGTTTGAGTTATATATCTTTATATTATTTCTATATCAAATATAATTATTAGTCTATACTAATATATAAAGAGGAAAGATTTGATTGTTTGCATTGAATAGGCTCCGAAACTACCGAACCGATTTAAAAAAATCTTTTACTGTTAGGAAGCTACACTATCCCCGGGTGACATAGGCTATATTATAATTATTTTTTTTTACTATTTTTCCCGAAGCGAAGCGAGGGCAATTTCCTAGTATATAATATTTACTATACTTACCAATTATTGCTCCTACGAGATATGATTTTAATTATTATACGTAGGTACCTACTTTGTCCACAAAATACAAACATTCATCACTCTATCCGAGTCGGACAAACTATTTAGATATATTTGAAAACGAATTTCTAGGCTTACAAGTTAAAATACTTTAAGTACAGGATACATATTATTAAACCTAAAAGTATACCTAACATGAAAGAGCCATCTGTGTTTTAAGTATAGAACTACATTATAAAGCCTGAAACTACAAATTAACTAAAAATACCGCCAGATGTCTCTGACTATACAGTAGCTGACAGCTGTAGAAAACACAATATAGTACTTTTTTTTAAAAAACGCGCGTATTCAGAAGGGCATAGTTTGTAAAGCGAGATATTGCACGTTCTCACGCAGGGCATGTACTGCATACTGCAGACCCACCGTACTCCTGAGTCCTGGCCGTACCTAACACGTGGAGAATGTTACCCTTTAATCAAGGACATATTCAGACAGTAATTAGATACTATACCTACCTAACATGCATTCATCCGTTGACATGACATGTATTTAGCCTTGTTTGGAAGAACCAGTCTTCAACCACCACCGAACAAGGTTTTTTTGTTAATATATTGTGTTCGAAACATGCGACACTGTAGCCACAAAATGTTCATTACAATTCATTATTGTAGGTACATTAAGTAACAGAACAACCTGGCTACAACATACCACAGTATTGTATAAGACCTACTTGGAATTTATTGTTTGTAAAATAAGAGCGAACACTCTCCGCCTACAAACTACTCGATTGTTTGGCGGGATTAGTTTTATGGATGTTATTTTGTGAATAAATGGTTTAAAAAAAAAGTAGAGTGGGTCTTGCGTCTACGTTTTTACTATTATAATATTCAACTATCAGCTATCAAACTGTTTTTTCTTTCGTCAGCAACCATTTAATCACATAGCGGCCCACTACTGAGCAAGGGTCTTTCCTCTTCAGAAGGCCTAAACCCACCACGCTACCACGCTAGTCCAGGCCAGATTGATCCTCCACCAACTTCAGTTGGTTCAGTGGCCAACCCAATTCAAAAGTCAAGAAGCCAACCCAAGTCAGAAGTTTTTATGCCCCTCGAAGGCCTCCGGCATGGCTTAACGACTTTTATCTACGATAACAACCTCCCAAATACGGAAACGCTCAAGGAATTTTGCCACTAGCGGTCATTCATCCAACTACCGAGCACGCCCGCTTTTTCGATTTATAATGCATAATTATTATGAAGCTTACTGCTCGTTGACACGGATAACATGTCTCGATTCAAAATTAAAATATCAACAGATGACGCGCGTGGCTAATGGACTTGTTTACAGCCGCGCCGCGGCGCCGCGGCCCGGACGCTGGACGGCTAGCTCGCTGTGTTTATAATACATTCTCATTGTACTGTCGATTGTCACGATCGTGATTATAACATTAGCACAAGAAAACAAATGCAACAAACTCCATAGGTACTACATGCAATGATATGCACCGGGAGCAATTCAACTTTGTGGTTTATTTTAATAGGCTTTTCGTTATTAACTGTCATATGACAGATTAGCCCCGATTATGTGATGGTAGTAGGGTTCCCAGATGGTCGGGATTTGTCTGGATTGTCCCGACAAAATACAAGTATAAGTCCCGATAAAATACAAAATGTCCCGACTTTTTCAAAGTTGTGTCCAGATATTTCAGTCTTTCCATCTGGCTACCCTAGATGGTAGTGGACACTGGACGCATGGCAATCCATAAAAAACTTCGACAAGTCATTGTCGATTCAATTTGGCTGGAAGTTGGGGAATTGGTGGAATTTGGGGTGGAAGTTGGCTGTCCAAGTGTACAGGTGGTCACAAATTGCTTATAATTTGTGTCAGGTCCGGATCTCTGCTGTACTGGGAGTACCGGTCGGCGGCGGAGCGCGTTCAGGGCCCGCTGCTGGCGGAGTGGGGCGGTGCGGGGGCGCCGGGGGTGGTGGGGGCGCCGCGGCTGGTGGTGGCGCTGGCGGCGCTGCACGCGCGGCTCGGCGCGCTGCCCTGGCCGCGGCTGCTGCAGCCCGCCGTCGACTTGGCGCGGTCAGTATAACTTAGGCTGATGAGTGTATTAGCCATTAGGAGAGTTCTAATAAACACATCATTGGAACAACACGTCTTATTCTTTACACCGTACTGCACACGTCATCACAAGTATGACCTGCCGCTAAGTAATAAATACATAAACACAATAGCTAAACTTTATCCCTATCTCGTGTGGGGACTGGGGAGCTGCGACCGGGTCACTAGTGTGAGCGGGTGTGAGCGGGTGTGTGTCCCCAGGGGCGGGTTCCCGGTGTCGGCGGCGCTGGCGGCGGCGGCGGCGGCGCGCGGCGTGGCGGGGTACGCGGCGGGGGGGGTGCGCTCCGACCCCGCGCTCGCCGACTTCCTCGCCAGTCTGCAACGCAACACCAGCGCCGGTATTGTTACAAGTTTTATACGTATCTAAGTATCTATCTAACTCCATAATACACGATTTTTGAATTAGTCTAAATCGTTAAAATTCCTACTCGCCGTATACAAATCTCCCTTGAATGAGGCTCGGGGAGCTAAGGTACGGCCGTAGTGTCTTGGCGCGTCTGAACTTCGCGCAGAAGGCTGCGCAGTAACATAATTCGGCAATGCTCGGTACGCGGCGTATTGTGTCTCAGTCACACGTTAGCATGTTCGTGTCGCTATCTCTGTCTTACATGTGCTAGAGTTCGCAAAGCCTATGTTCAGACGCGCCAAGTTACGTCGGCCGTAGTTAATATTCGAGCTAGAGAAGGAAGTTTGTTTGCTTGTCGCAGAGCTGTGCACGGCGTGGGACTGTGACGGCACCGTGCGCACGAGCCGGGCGCCGGGCGTGCCGGCGGGCGCGTGGCGCGTGTGGGCGGGGGGCGCGGGGGGGCGCGCCGCCACCGCCGCCCTGGCCGCCGCCTTCCCGCCACCGCCCGCGCCCACTCCGCCCTCCGCCGGGGAAGCAGCCGCCAGGTAGGTACCCACTGCGTTGGAGGACGAGCAGCTGAATAAAAGAGGGGAAGCAGAACCACAGGGATCTGTCACGGCAGGAGTCAGTAGACGAGCAGGTCGAGCAGGTCGGCGGCAGGCGAGCAGAGGAAGCCCGCTCGTCGGAACTAGAGCGGTGCCGCATCGGCATGACTGAACTACATGGTGCAGCAGCCGGCTGTGTTACTGTGTTCCGACGCTTCCGAGATAAATATTGTAATATTCCACAAATATTAAGGAGGTTGTGGAGCATCTCAGAGTGGAGAGTTCCGTTGGAGTCTCGTCACAACATGAACTTCAATTTAATCAATTCAATTGTGTCGAGGTTGGCTACCGAACAGCTGTCGACCTTCATGGAAGAAAACATTAAAACAGACTTAATTTTCAGGGTGGTGGAAGCTTTGCGCCAACAATCGGTAGTCGCGGGCGGTGGAGCGGGCGGTGGAGCGGGCGGCGGCGCGGGCGGCGGCGTGGCGTCGGGGCTCGCGGTCGTGGACCCGCAGGACACGTACGCCGCACTCGTCACGTTGGTTCACTGATTTTAACATATGACATTTTTATGTAACGTAAAAATAATATTGATCCCATAAATATTTGATTAAAGACGCGAAGAAGTTTTATTGTGGTCAGAGTAACCGAGAGTAGTGTTGGTTAACCAAAGTAATTGCTCTTCACGTATTAATTTAATACCAATTACATTTTCATTTAAACATTTTTGTCGGCAGTGGGCTGTCCGTAGCGTTTGGCTCAGAGGCCGGAGCGGGAGCGGGAGTGGGAGCAGGAGCGGGAGCGGGAGCGGGCGCGGGCGGCGGGTGGACGCGCGACACGCCGAACGCGCCGCTCGACCTGGCGCCCGCGCTGCTCGTGGACCAACACGTGTGTGGTATGTCGACTCGCGCCAGAGTCCGCACTTCTTACTGTAATATACATATGTAGTCATCAAATCAACTTGAGACCACCATTTCGGAAAGGTCGTCGCTGTCCGTGGACTTCCGATGTGCCACAGACATCACCAGCACGTCGGAAACGAAACGGGAGCCGGATATCTACCCATTATTTAGCTTTTCGATCCAACAAAATAAAAAAAAAACAAAGCAAAGCAACAACCCATAATTGTCCCACTACTGGGCTCGGGGTGTCCTCTCACAATGTGAGGGGTAAAGGCCATAGTTTACCACGCTGGCCAAGTGCGAATTGGTAGACTTCACACACCTTTATGGAGAACTCTCAGGTGTGCAGGTTTCCTCATGATGTTTTCCTTCACCGAAGCAAGTGATAATTAACTAGTAATACGCACATAATATTTGAAAATTAGAGGTGCGTGCCGTGCGTGCCAGGATTTGAACCCGGGCCCCCGCGTACCAACGTTCTAACCACTAGGCTTATCACTGCTTCGATCCAACAACCGAAGCTCAAAACAACAAGCATTTCACGCACGGTACATTTATCTAGGGAGGGCAGTAACAGTAATTAGAACATGGCCTGCAGTACAGTGTGTGTGTGTGTGTGTGTGTATGTGTGTGTGGGCAGGCACGCGGTACGTGGTGGGCGCGGAGTCGGCGGCGGCGCTGGCGCAGGCCGCGGCCGCCGCGCTGGCCGGAGCGCCGCCCGCAGACGCCGTCGAGGTACCGCTCTCCAGCTCTAGTTACACCATATATGTAGCCGTTTACTTTATATTTAGTATAACACATGCTTCATAGAAATGAAGTGCTATTCTATTACTAATTTTGCTTTTCCTTAAAGATGTCCAATTTCCACCTCTTCAATATTCCTGTTTTTTTTTGTAATAAGAAATAAGAGTGAGTATCATTATAAACATCATAATTTTCATGAAGGGCGGACGCGTGTCGATATCCCCCGACGGGACGGTGGCGCTGGAGGCGGGGCGCGCGCCGCCGTCGAGCGCGCTGTTGGCAGCACTGCTGGACGCCCCGTTCGCCGCGCCGCTCGCTACGCCGCTCGCCGCGCCGCACAACGGCACGCCGCCGTACGCCGCCGTGAACTTAGTGCAGCAGCGCGGCGACGCCCTGCTCTCGCACGCCGACAGCCGCGGCGGCGGGTTCGCCTCGCGCTTCTAATTTCCTCTGACGCCTTCCAACAGCCCGCCTGCGATCACATGAGGCAATGACATGTCTGACCGATCCGTTACTGACCGTCCGCTCCCCCGCACACAGGGGTCCCGTCGACTCCCGATAGGCTCGCCGAGACCTCTCTCACGCGTCTCGTCTTCGTCGTCGTCCCGGAGTCGTGAATAAAATATGTGATATTTTCCAATTATTTTTAAATTACAATTAAATTACTTGTTATATGTATGTACTTACACTTTACTATTATGTCTACTGTTACTATTATTATGATTAAAATATAAATATTATTATGATTCATATTATACATTATTCTGATATCAATTTGATGCAAATTAATATTCATTGAGTAATATTATAATATAGTATATAGTATCTAGTTTGACCACGTTCTATTAGGTAAGTGGTTATTTTGTCGTCCGTCGCCTATTTACATACATAATTAATTACAGAACATAGTAGTGTTGTTTTCGACGTTTCAAATGATTATTGTGATGTTAAAAATAGTGTCGCTTGTACCTACTACTTGTTGTCGTGTATAATGTCGGTGAAGCGCTTTGGCTTTGGATATTCATATAATTTTTTCAAGACGTTTCAGTCTGCAGATTTCATTCAGTTATGTATATACAAGTTTCATCTTTCTCAAGTTGTAATGGTAATAACCACAGAACAAGTGGGGTATGTGGTCTGTGTGTGTAATAACATATACTTATTATACATATAGGTACTAATTGCTAATTTTACTCTTCTTCCTAATTTAAAAAAGCTTTTTTTTCCTTATGTTAGGATCTTGGATTTTTTTTGGTTTATTTATGAAAAAGGAATTTACTATCCGAATTCCTAGGTACTGGTCAAATTTGTATTAAGGAGGGTATAATAAAGATATCCAAGTCAAGAGTTCCCCTCGCTTCTATGCCATTAGTATGGCAGTGTGCGTGCTATATCTAATTACAGATTTGTATGTAATACAGAGATTATTATTAGACGAACCGCGTGGCGCAATGGTTACCATACCATGCCGGATTGCCGCACTAAGGGGCCTGGGTTCGATTCCAAACGAGGTGGATATTTGAATAGTCAGTTTGAATTTCTTTTTTCAGTCTGGGTGCAAGTGTCCATAACTTGTGTGTTGTCCATGGCACCCACGACACAGGGAGTCCTAGTGTGCGGCTATTAATAAGTGTGAAGCGTTATTTATTTATTACAACAGTAGGGAGGTCATAGGTGTAGGTGTACCTCATATTAAATAGTAATACCGTCACAGTTCACACTGATACAGCTTATAATGCTAGCGAGTGGAATGATACGCACTCTATCAATTACCACCCATCACCCATCACCTATCACCAATCACCAATCACCATGGATTGTTCCAGCTTACACTCCTATCATAGTGGGCCGTGCGTGGCTCCGTCGCAAAACTCGCAGACCCTGCTCAACTGACAATGAGAGGAATAGACCAGGTACCAAAGTATTTTTAAACTGATATTTCGGGTCTATCTTACATGTTCGTCTTATACCTAATTGATTGATGTGTGTATAGATGTGTACCGCTGACCGCACTGTTTATATTACAGACATAATTGTAATCAGAGGTCGACGTCGTACGATAAGTGGCCATATAAAGAAGGTATTATTTTGCAGCAATACTGATAATTCACCTGAAAGTGAAATCACCTCTGAAAGTCAAATCGAGGTAAGTATACGTGTAGCTGACACTTCGATAATAATGTTTTTACTTTATAATTTGTGGAAAAGCGCTTTAAATTTTGCATAGCGCGCGGCGGTCTCCTGTCACCAGTGCATTTCAAACAGTGCAGCACGGCGACACGTCACACGCCACACGTGTGACGTCACCGACACGTCCGCGTCAGTGCCGTCAGTCGAGGACCGAGGTCGATATCGTTCTCTCGTGAATGTGAAATTGTGAACTGCCAGTCAGTACTAGTAGTGGCACGCACGAGTGCACACGAAGCGGTCCGTTGGTTCGGTCCGCACTCCGCGTCCAAGTGGCGCGTGCAGTGTGCACCGTATGACCGCACGCTGCACGCGCAGTACACAGTACACAGACTACACACAAACACATGACGTCACCCTGCGGCGCGATGGCGGCGCGACCACGCGCGACGGTCGAGGCGATCGACTGCTATTATTTTATTACGAGTACTACTGTTACACTCGTCCGATGATAAAGAGTCTCATGTCATTGTTCGAATGACCGGTGAAGTTGTTCAACTGTGTCGAAGTAATAAAGATGTAATTATCATTATTTTTAGATACGCAAGAATGTTGCATGAATTTTTTTGCTAAAATGTTTCATAGAACGTTACAGAAGCTGGGTAAATTGTAACAGTTTTGACACTCATTACCAATATCTTGCACTCATTGGAGTATTAAACGCATAACAATAATGCAATACAATAGGCAGGTAGGCAGAGAGGTACATGAACAAAGCTATTGTTATCTCCTTGTGGTAAATCAGATATAAGATTTAAGCGTGGCTATGTGAAGTGCAAATATTGCAATACAAAAAATGATTTTGTGGTTTTAAGAAACCATGGTATATGTGAAACTTTTTTCGCATTGTTGACATTTAAGTAAAAAAATTTGGAAAACTATTGGATTTAGGGTATTAAAATCGCATCATCCTCGCTGATCAGTTTTTCGGTCTCACTAGCTGTGTCGTTGTTTATCAAAAGCAAAAAAATAGCAACATTTACATTAAACACTGATAAAAACAAACAAATAGCGTGGAGCTCTGGCACAAATGAGTAACAGTCATTCTCATCAAAAACATAAAGGTGAAAGAGAGCCAAGTTCAAAAAAAAATAATTGAGATCTAAGTGAGTGCCAAGTTCTGTGTAAAATTTTAGTCACAAGAACATGTAACTCACGCTTTACATTTGACTTGAAATTACACGAACATTTTGACATGCATCCAAAAAGCCTAATTATGTCCGGCTTTATCCGGACGCCTGGTAACCCTACACAACACGAAGTCGAATTATTCGACTGCTATGTTTCATTATATCTTACATCATTAATATTTAAGACTGATAGGAATAAAAATAATTTTGACGATGTTAATAGTGCTCTGTCGCATGTCTCACATTGGTTCACTATAAATAATTTACTTTTAAATGCAAAGAAAACCAAATGCTTAGAATTCGTGTTGCCAAATGTAAAAAAAGTAAATAAATCTCTTAAATTAAATAATGAAACATTAAATATAGAGGAATCCACGGTTTTTTTAGGGGTGACCTTGGACAGTAAACTGCAATGGGGCCCGCACATAGCATCTCTCACAACTAAACTTGCTAGGGCTGCTTATGCTGTTAGAAAAATAAGGCAGCTCACTGACGTCGACACTGCTCGGCTTGTTTATTTTGCATATTTCCATAGTGTTATGTCTGATGGCATTTTACTGTGGGGCAAAGCAGCCGGTATAGAACAAATTTTTGTATTACAGAAAAGAGCCATTAGAGCTATTTATAAACTAAAATCAAGGGAGTCCTTGCGTGTCAAATTTAAACAAATAGGTATACTTACAGTAGCTTCCCAATATATTTATAATAATTTAGTGTTTATACGGAATAACATAATTGCATATAAACAAAATTGTGATTTTTCAAATCGTCAAACAAGAAGGATGCATCAATTGGCTACCTCTTCGTACCGTCTTTCTAAAGTGCAACGTTCTTTTATGGGACTAGGTATAAAATTTTATAATAAAGTCCCAAAACAAATACATGACTTACCGGTGCAATCTTTTAAGAAACGTGTAAAGGCTCAGCTCTTAGGCAAGGGCTACTATAGCATAAATGAATATTTAAATGACAAGGATGCTTGGAAATGACTAGCTAGGCAACCAGTTCTGCACAGGTTAAAGAATACCTATTTTTGTAATAGATATAAGTTTTATTTTTAAAAGATGTGCTGAGGAGTTTCTTTACGGCTTTTCTTCTCCTCCATGACAAAGCACCTTTCCGAAAAGCTGGTAGATTAAAAAAATGACGTGCATAAGAGTATCAGTGATACCTACATGAATAAAGATTATTTCATTTCATTTCATTTCATTTCATTTCATTTCATTTCATTTCATTTCATTTCATTTCATTATAGTAGTATAGTCATAGGTTGATTAAGAGAAGACGACGGATAAATCCGTCACGTAATAAATTGCAGTAAAAGGTAAATGATCTCACCGCCGCGCTGCACCGCTGCATTCAGTATCGATTGCTTGTAATAAGCGCGAGAAGGCCGGGCTGAGATGAGGGAAATATCATGCATGCATTGCATGATGCCTACATTCTACAATGGCTACAATACTAAGAATTATTTATCTTCCTCAGAATCATTCTGTTATACTTGCGGTTTGTACCTAACAACATAATGCGTCTTTTTATCCTCATCCATTGATAAGTTTTTGCGTAAGTATAATATTATCATAATATACCTAATTATTGCGTCCCCAACATTGCCCGCGTGAAGTATTTTATTAGTGTAACTTCTAGTAGGTCAAAAAAAAATATTTTTGGCGAGTACCTAGTAGATATAGGTAGGTAAGTTATATAATATAATTGAATGAAATTTTAAAATACCGTGTTTATATAATGCCTGCTTGGTTACTGAAAGTGAAAATTCAGGCTTCTAGTTTTATCAACAACGAAGTTATAGCATGATGGTAAGGCCGTGGCCGCCTTTTTTGCTCGACTTGGTGGGGACACTACCGTGCCCCCAGATGATACGATCGCCGCACTCGCCACGAGTCTCCTGTTCAAATGAAGAAACGTTTGATAATTTGACAGTCAGGGTTATTATTATCATTGATTTTATTTGTTACGTTAACAAATAAACTGTCAAGATAGCGCGGAGTTTCCACCGCGGCCGCGGCTTCTGTTGTTCCTCAAACATTCAGCCATTCAGCATTCAGTTTACTTCCCTTAACTGGCTCACCGCTTATTATCGCTCTCCGACTGATGTCGGTCGACTCTAGTGAAGCCTGCGTGTCTACCTGCCTACCACCCTCGCTGGAATCACCGAACCGGTCACCATCGAGGGCATCGGGTCGGGCGTTGTAACGTAATGAGGACACGAGCTCGACGACCCCATTACTGTGCCGAGGAGTATGAGACGTGGACTATGAGATTTACTGTTTGAACCAGATGGGGGTGCCCCGGTGAAAGGAAATAAGTTGAAACCAGTGAATTATACGTTCTTACGGTGAAACACTAAAGTAACTCTAACCGAACATAAAGCAAAGCAAAGCTCGGGGTTTCCTTTCACAATGTGAGGGTACATGCCATAGTCTAGCACGCTGGCCGGGTGCGGATTGGTAGTCTTCACACATCTTTGACAGCTTTCCTCACAAAGTTTTCCTTCAACGAAGCAAGTGATAATTAACTTATAACTTATAATACGCACATAATAATATTTGAATAGGTTTTGAATTTGAATTTGAACTCGGGCCCCTGCATTCGGGAGACTAACGTTGTAACCACTAGGCTATCACTGCTGTTATCGAACCTCCGAAGTCGAACATAAACCGAGCATTGTAGGTTGTCATTACATGTGCGTTCTTTTCAATAGGACTAGGTACAGAGCCAGACAAGTCCGCCAGCCTTGGATTAAGTTTAAAATAACAAAATTATTCATACCACTCTCGTGAGCAATATATTATTGCCTTGAGCGAATTTATGTTAATGAAAACGTTCGAATTTATGTTAATGAAAACGTTATTTTCCATTCAAAAGTAAACAGAATAATAATGAGAAGATGCAAAGAAATCATCATGCATTACTAATTATTCCACTCAGTCTGATTACCGTGTTTATTTTCTTCGTACGTAATTCCTTACTTAAGTACCTACTACCTACCTCCCTAGTATAGTAACTAGAGATGGGCCGACTACACACCGACTATTTGGCATGTTTTCTAGTCGGCGACTAATCGGCGACTAGTCGGCAAAAAGTGCCGAAAATTCGGCTTTTATTTTTGCTATTAAAAATAAAGAAAATGAAGAAAACTACACACTTTTAAAATACAGTAAGCATAATTATTAGATTTACTTTAATAAATCCGATATAAACAAAAAAAAAATTTATATAATAGCAATAATAAATTAACATGTTTGTACTTTGATAATGTAGTTGTATTTTAAATTAAATTTAACAATAGTATTATATTTTTATTTTATTAGATCAAGCAAAGGTAAATTATGGTGAAAAAACGAAGACTTCCAGCTCTATTAGAAAATAAATTATCAGTTTCTTTTATTTTAGTCGGCTAGTCGGCTAATCGGCAAAACCTATAGTCGGTCCATCACTAATACTAACGTAGATATTTATTTACCTACATAATATCAAAGAAGGCTATCAGATTTTTGGAAATTCGGGATGAATTTTGGGATGAATATCCTAAGGGGTTGAAATATGGGTCGGAAGTCACTTTCATACAAGCCAACTTCGTCAGATTTAGTAACTAACTATAGTTACCAAAACTGTTGAAAGGTTTTCAGTCACTTTATTTTTAGTCAGTTAATTTATTATAACTACTAAGGGCGGAGTTCAGAAGAAAATTAAAATACTAGTTATGTTATAAATAATTAATGGAAAACATGTCTTTTCAGAGGACTAAAACTTTGTACAAATAAGAGTATTTTAACCATGTCCGGGGCACACTTCCTTTGAGCGAGATTTTGACGAGTAATTTTTGAGTAATCCCTAATAATGCGTATTGAATTGATTTCGACTGCGGTTTATTTTGAAGTCGGTAATGTTTTTGGTAAAATTCACATTAAGTATGTCTAATCAGGAAGCTAGGGAGTGTAGGGTTGTAGAGTCAGGCGTCCGGACTTAGGGTATTTCCTCTTTATGATATCTGATATTCTAAGAGTGAAAGCATTTAATTGTCACTGTGCAACCTATCTGGTGAAGTTTAAAAGTGATTTTAGGTAGGAAACAGTTACCTACCATACGTATACCAATGGCTTTACACATCTTCTCACGATTTTCTCTTTTTTCACCAGCAAAGAATCCGGGATGCCTTTGGTTTCGCCGATGTCTATAGAGTATATTACAGGTCTGTACTGAGGTATGAAAATAGGTTGTTATTGAAAGGCGCGTTGCTTTAAGGATGACTTTATTTATATAGACTGTCGTATGCAGCTGATATTTGATTGACACACTACAGGTCCGTGAGGTGGGGAAGGTGGGTGAGGTGGGTGAGGCGACGGCAGTCACTTCCCATCAGATGATCGTCAGCTCCTTCGTCAGCTACTTGCATAAAAATACATAGTAAGATAATAATGGAGTACCTACCTACTCCGGTAATTTACTTACGAGTTACGACGACCCTTGCGAGGTGAACTAATGTTGTGGAACTGCAAACAGAGACCACGATGACCTCAAAAGCCCGACCGCCCGCGCCGACCGCCGTGTTGCCGGAACACGGAGCGGGCGAGTGGTGACACCGATCACACTGGTGAGAGCTGCCGAACACCGAAGGCGTCCCAACAGCATTGCCAGACCTTCTGATTTTCCAGGAGATTTCCTGATTTTTCTACGATTCTCCTGATCTACTTATTTTTATTTATTTGGCTTCTGAAACAGTATTAAATTTGGAAAATAGAAAATTTGGAAAATAGACAATAGACGATTTGGAAATAGAAATAGAAATTTTAATAAATAAAAATTTATTATTATTATTACTATTATTTTACGATACCACTTGATAATATGTTGTAGGTTAGGTACATTTAAATGCATGTAATTGTTTAATTTCATTGAAGTGGAGTGAGTGAAAAGAGGAGAAAGAAAACTTAATCTGCAGAATAATATAATTTTGAGTTGATATGAGTTTAGTTATTGACGTAAAAAAGACCAAATTGAGAAATAAATTAAGTATTAGAGTTATTGCCGGAATTTTGAATACTAAAAACATATTTAAAAAATGGTTAATTAGGTACACTAACCAATTTAGAAATACTATCTATGCTTTTACACTACATACTCATAAAACTACATACTTATAAAAGAAAGTTCATAAAACATCGGAAAATCAGCAAACAATAAAAGTCTAATTATTATTTTTTCATAAATTTAGGCTTCTAGTTTTATCCACAACGAAGTTATAGAGGGATCAAAACTAGCCTGAACTGCTCGAGAAAATGATGATTTGGTACGACTTGGGTTGCCAACCGTACTATATTATATAGTATCGTGCTATATTTCGGTCAATTGTACTCTATGTTATAGAAAAATAATATAGTACGAATAATACTATTATTAATAATACTAATATAATATATTTTCGTCGGTAATTCAGTTGTCGAGTATTTTGTAACTGTTAGTGAAATGAGCCCGCAACGCAGCAATGGAAACTTCAGAACGAAACGCACTCACGTCGTTGGTTCATGGATCTAAATTGCTCAGATTCCTATAATTAGTTATTTTAAAAATAATAAGACTTTGTTAACCAAAACTAATAACAAATACACATGGAAAAATAATAAGTATAAATTTAAAAATAAATGTATACTATATTTTCCTTGAATTTCCCAATAGTACTATATTTTTTGCAATGTTTTGAAAAAATACTTTTTTTACCTTCAGAAAAGGTGGCAATCCTAAGTACGACCTGGCGGGGCCGCGGGGAGCCGGGGATACCGTCACGCCTCCAGATAGAAAAAATATGTCAGAGGCCTTATCATCACACATACTTTGCATTATTTACGGAATCCAACTCCCAAGGACATTGTTAAATTGTTAAACTTGGCGAAATGAATATAGTACTTAAATATTTTTTTTCCGGAATGGCTCTTCTTTCATGGTTGGGATTTACTTTCATAAAGGAAGAGGCTAAAAAGAGACATCTGGTTTGATTTTGTTGAAAGTATCTTATTTGGTCGCGTTGTTTTTCTTGCGACCTTCTTCTGTGCTCAGCTGTGTAAATACCACTTTTATTGTATTCCTTGTTAGCATATTATGTATCTATATTAATTTACTAACGACTATGTTAATTTATTGTATGCTTTTTTATATTGCGAGTGCGACACTACTCACACTGCGTTGATAATATATATTGTCTGAAAATGTATTTGTTTCGAAATAATTTATCTAGGTGCACGGTAGCGTGTCCACTGAGGTCCAGCCAAAGTTAAAAAGGGAATTAGTAACGCAGCGCCATGTCACAGAAGACATAATAGTACATACCTAATGCCATGTGTAATATTGCTGGAAAGATTTCGAGCTACTTTTGACCCCTTCACAACTCGAAACCTATTTAATTTATGCATGAAAGAACAATGCCAAAAAAATATTTTTTATTTTTTGTAGCGTCTTAAAACGTCAGTTATACCAAAGCAATTCAATTTTTTTACGTATTTTAAAATTAATACCTGTAACCGTATTACCCAGCGTAAAATAATTTTATTAATAAGTGATGAACTGACTATAATAACAATAATGTCAGCAATGTCCATTTTCATTCGGTAAAAAATGTTAGGTCATTTCATTATTGACGTTGACGTTTAGTGATCACATCACATACTCATTCCAGCATTGTTGTATATGTTTGCCTTACGTTTCGCTGTTTTCTCCAGGGGCTACTTCGATACATAGCTTGTACCAAGATATAGGGAAACTTCTGATCAATATTACACACAGAATTTTATGACAATTTCGTGTTGGTATGACAAATGTAATGCTGTCAAATTTCCATTTCCGGTGGTCAATAAAAAAAGTCAGAATAAAATATAGTATGGTAAAAATTACAGGCAGCCGTAGTAAGTCTCCCCTACTCTATGACTCTATGGTTATAAGAATTCAATCTCAAAATACTTTAGATTTGGGTGTGCCTGCTGAAAATTCTTTTATATAAGTATCTAAACTCAGAAATAAAAGCGAAGGTTTTTTTAAGACAGTTGAAAATGAAATAAAACCATGTATGACAGTTTGGCATTGTTCTTTGGCACATCACATTTATATATTTAAAAACTATTTACCTAAGCAGACAATGGTCATCATCTCCGAACAATTATAATAAAATTAAAAACTAATAACACGAACGCGAGTTGCTGTTAATAGTGTTGAGTTGAGTTGATAGTTGAGTGTCGTGTCGGAGCGAGCGGCGCGCGGCGCGCGTGCAGTGCAATGTGCATGCATGCTGCCGGTGCCCGCCGCCGCGTCGCCCGCGCCGCCAGGCCTCCCGCCGCGCCGCCCGCCGCCCGCCAGTACCGCGAGCAGCACGGCCGCGAGTGCACGCCGCACGCCCGCCGTCTGCCGTCTGCCGTCTGCACTCTGTTATCTGTTGCGTATCGCATGTCGCGCGGAGTGTCCGAGTGTCGACTGTCCAGTGGTCGCGCTGCGAACTGCCCGCGACGCCCCTCGCCCTACGAGCGGCGATGTCCTCTCGCCTCGCACGAAACCTCCTCCACTTTCACATCCAAAGTAAGTCGACGACGACGTCGCGTCGGCCCCACTCCCCCGGGAGTCGGGACGTGCCTCCCGTGAAATGGAATGGTAGATGTGATGACCCTTCGCAGTGGCGTAACTATACCATCTGGGGCCCGTGGCAAATCCTTTTGATGGGGCCCTATCAGTAAAAATTGTCACGTTGTACTTAGTTTAATTTTAATAAACTTCCGAGATTTTCAGCGTACTCAATTACACGTTGTATATGTCCCACTAATGGCCATAGGCCTCCTCTCTTAGGTGAGAGGGAATGGTCTGTAGTCCCCACGCTAGCCCATTGCGTATTGGAGACTTCACATTCATCCATAGAACACAATACAATGAAATAAAAATAACAATATAATTTCAATAAGATATATATTAAGAAAAATCTTTTTTTCGAGCTTTCAGTTCCGCAAAAGTGTCTATAATATCATCAAAATTTAAAGATCGGGTCACAGAATTTTAAATAGAGAGAATAGCCAAGTTACATAACCTGTCTTGTCTCATAGAGTTTCTTAAATAGGTTTTTATCAATTTTAGTTTTGAAAATGATCGTTCAGCACTAGCTGTAGTCACAGGAATTGTAAGAAAATAACATTAATGCAGCGCATACTTCAGGAAAGCTGCAGGACATAAAATGATTTTTTATTATTAATAAATCAGCAAGGTATCTAATATACGAAGATTTTTCTATTTCGTCTCTGAAAGTGGATCGAAAACTGAGAATTTCTCTGGCAAATGATTCAGATATGTCTTTTTTATATATCTCAACAAATTCTAGAGCTTTTTTATTAGATCAGTGTCATTTAAAACTTTTAAAGTGGTAGGCTGCAAAACACTGAAATTTGAAACAATTTCATTCATTGAAAGGAAACGCGATTTCATTTTGTTTACAATGATGTCCAATACTCGATAAAATATGTTCACTTTGAACAAACTTTCCGGATCTTGGAGGCGCTCATCTTCGCAAAGCTCATCAAATTAACGTTTTATCTTCCTCGGACGAGTTTTAGAAAATTCTTGGGTGATGGACCATTTTTCTGCTACACTATTTGCTTCCATTTTTAAATTTTCAAATTCATGTCGATACCTTTTCAATTCTTCTAGACAAATTTTCAAACGTTTTAAGGCATTTGAAAGATCGGTGCCTTAAGACTGAAGTGCTGTAGAGGCTGCATCGATAGTACCTAAGTAGAATATTGCAATGGAAAACCAATAACATAATAAAATTGTAGTTTTCGGTCTTCTTTTTGAGTGAAACAGCTTCATCTCTTTTATCTGATTTGCAATTTGACAGGATTTTGGACTTCAACAAACCGAACTTTCAAAGCAAAAACGGCATCATAACATTCTAACCATCTACGAGTAGTAGGGTTTAATGTTTTTAATGTTATTGAAGTTGAAGACTCACTTTCTTTATTAGATATAAAACTTGATAAAATATTCCATCTTTTGATACTATGCCCAAAAAAATTATAAATTTGTTGAACTGTTTCAAAAAAAAAATTTGCATATCAATAACATGATAACATTATAACATAGTGTTGTTAGCTCGCCCCAGCAGCAGCGCCACGAAAAAAATGAAAAAAAATGGGGAATTCCCCGATCGTCAATGCGGTGAGCATTGCTGACGCTGCCAACGTACCGCGACAAAATATGTCTAGAAACCAATGGATGCGTTCTACGAGTAAAATGAATAGAAATGTGCAATTACCGGTATTTTGACGGTCATAAGTACGTAAAATTACTCGTCACGGGTAACGTGTACATCTCTAAAAATTAATCAACATATTTTTGTTTAGGTTGGTTGAAATGCTTAACGATTAACTTGAAATTGTATTATGGTCTATAGTTGTCTCCTTTGGATTTGAAGCAGAGCTTATAAATATATATTTTTCAAATAAAATAAAATAAATAGGTACAATGTAAAAAATATTTTTGAGCTCTCGGCCTCTGGGGCCGGGGCCCTCTTGGGTCGGGGGCCCTCTTGGGTCGGGGGCCCGTGGCATTTTGCCAGTCCTGCCACCCTATTGTTACGCCACTGACCCTTCGAAAGTCGAGATGACAGCCGGATGAGTCGAAGGTGGTCATGGATTCATGATTGTTTTGTAATAGATCGCACGATGATCTCCTCGCCTTTCGCTTCGGACCCATAATTCGGTCGAACGGCGAACCAGTTAACAAGTGAAACCCCATCATGACACGCTGGGCACGCCTCTGGAGGTACAAACAGACAGACAGACTACAAACTACAGACGCAGCGCTATCAACAACCGCTTAGTTGCCGACTGATAACATGAACCCAGATTTATTACAGTGAATTTAAAACGATGCCATTGGTATTGTATTGGGTTCGTATTGGTAGTTTATTTTGATCATGATAGTTAATGTAGTTACAGCTTGGTAAGAGTTGCCAGATGGCAAGACTGAAATATCTGGACAAAACTTCAGAAAGTCGGGACACAAAAATTTTTCTTTACAAGTAATCGGCAAACGAGCTGATGATTTCAGTGAATTGTCAGGACATTTTGAATTTTGTCGGGACTGGAATAATGCGAAATGTCAGGACAATCCAGACGAATCCCGACCATCTGGCATCAATAATGGTAACGGCGCGGCGGCCCTAATGGTAGTGGCATCGATGTTTCAAAAAATACATCGATGTTTTCCATACATCGATTGTTTTTATTGATGTGAAACATCTCTAGGCGAGGGGTAATCCTGATTTTTGGCGCGGCCGCGTGGTGAGTGGCGACGCTTCGTCGCACTATATTATTATGGTAGGGCAATATGAAAAAAATAAATATGGGTAACAACGTGGGTAATCATAAATAAACTTAGTTTGATAGGCTGTGCTGTAGCATACAGTAGGACAAAACTGTCATCATTTTCTGGAGACAATTCGTAATATTGTATTTTTTCATCATGCCATATTTAGTTCCTGTCATAATCTGTAGTTTTATGCCTATTAGTTGTATAAAATAATTTCGATGTTTCACATCTGCCAGCCGCCCCATGACGGCTCACATTTATTATTAGATTTTTTATTTTTTTGTAGAGAAAGCTGAATTGCTGCACTATGTATTTTCAAAATATTTTATGAAGTTATACTTCTTTAGGCGCTTTATGAAATAAATGAAAAAAATGATGAGAGTGAAATTTTAAGACTTAAGAAATTGTAACACGGACGGTGACACAAAAACGACGGTGACGAAAAACGTCACGCGTGTTTTTAAAAAGGCTCGTATTGAAATTGTTTTTTTTTAATATTGTTAGGATATTGTTTTTGAATATAGTTTTTTTTTAATATTGTTGTTTTTTAAGTTTTTTAAATAGTTTTTTGAATATTATTTAAAAAAAACATTCAAAAAAATAATATTCAAAAAATATTCAAAAAACTATTTAAGAATGTTTTTTTTGAGTAGTGTTTTTTTAATATTGTTTTTTTTTTATAATAATTTTCCTTTTGATTTTTTATTTTTATTTTGATTTTTTGTTTTTTTTTTATTTTGTTTTTTTATTTTTTTATTTTTTTGAAATTGTTTTATTTTTATGCCAAAGAAGTATAAATTTTGACGCGCGGACATAAGTACACGTTTATGTTTTATTTTTTAATATTGGTATTTTGAATAATATTTTTTGAATATTGTTTTTTGAAAAAAAATGAATTTTTTTTTTGAAAAGTTCTATTTAATTTTTTTTAATATTGCTTAAAAGACAAATCAGCAGTATGTATGCAATACTCTTATCACCATCATCACCATTTTTTATAAAACCCGCTCTTGGAGCAATCCTTTGTGATTGTATCGTGAATTTCAGTATATAAATGACTAAAATTAAATAAGTTACTTCAATATACGTATAAATTCACGTTTTTTAAATTTTCTTCTGTTAGAAGTACAAATAAGGTAAAACATAATTTCCGTATGTAAAGCTGCGGGCAACAGCTAGTAGTGAAATAAAAATATGCCATACCGAATCGCTGTCTTATAACCTCAAACCTTAATGACATTATTCCGATCCTTTGTATTCGAAATTTCTTTCTTATTTTTAACAGACTTCAAAAAAAGGAGGAGGTTCTCAACTCGACTGTATTTTTTTATGTTTGTTACCTCAGTATTTTCGACCGGATGAACCGATTTTTATGATTCTTTTTTTAATCGAAAGCTGGTGCTTGTCAAGTGGCTCCACTTAAATTTTATTGAGATCTGACAATGGCATCGACGACTGACTCGATAACGAATAACTCAATATCACACCAACCGATTTCGATGATTCTTTTTTTATTGTTATTGGAAAGGATGTACTTCATTTGAAGTCGGTTTTTTTTTTGTTAAAATTTTAGATTATACATGCTCTCCGTCCAATGTTTGTAACGTCGTATAGAGGTAGCCATCTAATGTAATGTAAATAAAAACCTGTAATGCGGATTCTTGCGACGTCCTCAAACACGTCTTTTGGAAATTTTTTTGTTTGGGGTTTGGTGTCTTGAATGCTATTACTGCCTCGGCCATCTCTAACAAACTCAACACGTCCTCGTGTTGTGTATTGAAATAGCAACGGACTCTGTTCCACCGTTCACTTCCACCATAATTGCTCCTCGACTGAATATGGACATCTTGCGCGAGGCGAGTAGATACTCAGATGAGGGTAGATTCACATATTTTCTTTGTAAAATTCCACGGTTCTCATTTACTCATGTTTACTGTCGTTTCGTTTCTAATTGCAACCAATTTATTTCAGATAATATCATCCGAACCACCGTCATTATTCATTTATTTTCTGACATGTGTGGGCGAAATTTTCTTACCATAATTGGTAATCCACTTCCGATGTTTTAAAATGACGGGTGGGTGGTTCGGGAAATAATAACAACAGTGGGCGTTTACATCATATTATCAGAAACCAATTAACACAGTTTTTATATAAATCCAACACGCGATTAGAACTGATTATGGTCAATTATCCGAGCAACAAATAACTAATGGCCGACGCGACGGCCCAGTGATCTCCAAGCACCCCCTACAATCACCCCAAGCCTCGCATATTGGTCGGATTCCGTTACTGGTCAATCCGCTATGTCTACTTAAAAGTAACTACGTTCCACTCCAGGCGTCCGCTCAGTTCGAAAGCTGTTTCCTAAGGCTGGCAAGTCAATAGCTTTCCTCGGTTCTCCCGCCATTGCGTGGTCAAATGACAGTAGTCAATTCGCATAGTGTTGCCATTTTCAAAATCCGAATACACCTAAGACTTGGTTTCGTCCCGCTACTATACTGCACGTGATAAACAATGCACTGCCCCACCGCCACCGCCCGAACCACCGCCCGAACCACCGCCCGCGCCACCGCCCGTGCCACCGCCGCGCCGACCGCCGCCGAACGCGTGATATCCAGTCCTGGATTTGTCAATAGGCCGTATAGGCCGCGGCCTAGGGGCGGCAGCGTCCTAGGGGCGGCAGATTTCAGAAGATGATATTAAAGAAGATTTTGCTATTAAAAAGTGCCGCAAAAAATTGTAATTCTTGTTTTTTACGCATTTTCTTAGTGACCAATTCAGTGTCTTTCTTGCTATGAATGGAAAATTATTACTTTGGAAAGGTACATGGGGCGGCGGAAATAAATTTGCCTACACTCATAAAAAATATAAATCCGGCACTGGTGATATCTTATTAATTAACCGAGTGTCAAAGTTGAAGGTCATACGAAGTTTACGACGTTGTTTGTTTACAATGCGCTCGCTCGTGCACCGAGCCGCCGCGCCCGCGCCGCCCGGCGTGTCCCGCCGACACTCGACACGACACGACACGACACAGACAGCTACAGGAGCGACTACCTGTGCCGCGGCCAGTGACGTGGCGCGCCGCCATCCGCGCCGCCATCCGCGCCGGCGGCCGTCCGCTGATAAAGAACACTTGTTGATTTTCTCTGCGATAACATTCGAAGCAAGGTTACAATTTATCAAACGATAGTACCATTGTACTCGATAGTTATTGCATAGATTGCAAGTGTTTGTGTAAAAATATCAGATTCTTGCGTTACGTACAAATTCATACATGTAACACGAGCTTTTATTGTACAAAACTACGCATGTTTGTGATTATTAAACTAGGTACATAACCAGACACTGGTAGACTAGCAAGTTCTATGATTCCGACTTCCATCATTGGAAGCGTGGTCGCTGCAGGTGGAGAGAGGATCTTCCTCACAATGCAGTTGCATGCTGCTGACCCCAGCAATCGCAGTTAGCCATCGCTGGACAAAAAGCTTAAAAACAGCAGACGCCCGTGCTAAAGGCTGGTGTAGTGTGTAGCTAAGACCCCTTAATATAAGTTAGGCTAGTGACTGTATTAGAGAGTATTAATAAAGACTTCGTAGGGACAACACGTCTTCTCATTTACACCGTACTGCTAGTCCTGGATTTATAAATAGGCCGTATAGGCCGCGGCCTAGGGGCGGCAACGTCCTAGGGGCGGCAGATTTCAGAAGATGATATATTAAAGATGATTTTGCTATTAAAAAAGAAAATGTGTGCAATTCACACGTGGTAGAAGTGAAACTTTCCAAAATTTTGGTTTCAAGATAATGATATGAAAAAGCAATAAATCGAATCTTAAAGCAATAAATCGAAGCGCCATCTATGAATACAACTTAGCACTTTTTAAAAATCTATCTAGCAATAAAACGAATGTTCTATCTTCCTCCTCACGCCATCTATGAATACAACTTAGCATTTTTACTGTCTGTATAATCGGCTGGTCGATCGACAGAATGAAAGAATGAAATTCTTATTTTTTGTTGATAAATTCTTTGAAAATATTTAAAAGAGCATTTGAAAGTATTTAAAAACAGTATAAAAATAAAACTAAAAAAAAAATAAAACTAAAAAAAAAGAAATATTGTGAGACGCAAACCTGCGCATCAGGTATTGTGTACCTACGTCCTGACCATTGAGCTACGGACAAGTTAAATTGAAAGTCGAAATTAGCGGTTATATTATCTTACCTGTCGTTGCATCCGGTTTCAAATCACTAACGATTCTAAAGAAGTTTCACTTCAAAAGTGTCGCAAAAAATTGTAGGTAATTCTTGTTTTTTTACGTACTTTCTTAGTGACTAATTCAGTGCCTTCCTTACTATGAACGGAAAATAATTATTTTAGAAAGGAAAGGGCAGCGGAAATTAATTGGCCTACACTCATAAAAGATATAAATCCGGCACTTACTGCACAGTGTACAGTGTAGGTACACGTCATCACATGGCGACCCTGCCTGGCAGCGCGGCCGGTGCGCTTGTGGCTATGCCGCGTCACTGCGCAGTGCGCACCGGGAGGCAAAGAAAATTTGAAAAGGCCATAATTCATATTATTATATGAACAAAAAAAGAAGAGAAAGGAAAAGCCGGAAGGAGAAGAGCTATTTCTGCAGTTAAAATCAGTTATCGAGATTATCTCTACAAAATGAGAATTGGGGGCCAGTCTGCCACCAGCTCCGTTCAAGCAATGATATTGTATGTATAAAAGAGGTAGATATGCCAAGTGGGCGCTGAAATTAAGACAGTCAAATTCAGTCAGGTGTAGCGATTTCATTATGTTGCCAGCTGCCTTTGAATGATTCAGTCTAAAGTTGTCATCAAAAATTGAACCTCGTAATGTATGAACATAACATAATATCTATAGTAAAATATCTTTGCGTTCAAGTTAGTGATTTTTTTTTGTAATAATATAATACCTATGTATTTTTATTTTTTAAAAGATGTGCTGAGGAGTTTCTTTAGGCTTTTCTTCTCCTTCATAACAAAGCCCGTTTGCTGTTAGCCCTATCGGCCGGTACCCGGGCGGCCGGGTGCCTACAATGTACTTACATTGTACACTTGTCTTGTACAGTGTACAGCTGAGTGCTGACGGCATGCTGCACCAACCACGCGACGGACAACTCGTTTTATTATAGACATTCTTTATTTCTAAAGTTGTTTTTATCACAAGAAACGAGACGTCTGTCGCGTTGGTCGCGTCGAGCCAAGCCGGCAGCCGGCTCCACAGCGCCAGTGCAAGGGATTCATTAATAGACACCGCAGCTCTTAGTAAAAATATAACATCGCAATGTACACGCTATTATTATCATCAGATTACAGTTATTTGCATCGACGTTCTCGTCGATGGTTATTTGTCAAGTTCATATAGGTAGAGGTAGAGAGATAACGGTCATCAAAACAAGTCAAGCTCGATACGACGCCAGCGACAGTCGGCTGCGCCCCGCGCCGCCCCGCGCCGCCCCGCGCCGCCCCGCGCCGCCCCGCGCCGCCCCGCGCCGCCCCGCGCCGCCCCGCGCCGCTAGATGTCACTAGATGTGCGATAACCCGTTCACTGCACTCGGTGCACTCAACTCACGCACGCGTTGCGTCCAGAGGACGCAATCGGATGCGCAGTTACCAAAATGCGCAGTAACTTCTCGTTATTTCTATGTCCATTTACGTCATTGAGGCTATGTTAAAAATATTGTTTAAAATGGAACACTTTTATACGACCAAATCGTTCTGTCTATATACAGAATTAGTAACTGCCCTCGCTTTGCTTTAGTTGTCCTACAGATTCCTAATTCTTAAAGTTATACTTCTTTAGGCCCGTTAAGAAATAAATGTTAAAAATGATGAGAGTAAAATTTTAAGATTTGTAACACGGACGTTGACACAAAAACGACGGTGACGAAAAACGAACGTCACGCGCGTTTTTAAAACCGCTCGTTTTGAAATAATGATTATTATTATATTTATTATTATTGTTTTTTTCTTAATGTTGTTAAAATATTGTTTCTGAATATTGTTTTATGAGTATTGTTTTTTAATATTGTTTTTTTATGTTGTTTTTTGTTCTTTTTTGAATATTTTTTTTTGAACAATTATTTTGATTTTTTTATAGTTAGTTTTTGAAATGGTTTTTTGATTTGTTTTTGTTTTTTAATTTTGTTTTTTTTTCATGCCAAAGAAGTATAACTTCTCACGCGCGTACATAAGTACACGTTTATGTTTTTTTTTTAAATAAAATCTCGTCCAAGTTAGAATATTGTTTCTGAGCATCTTATTGGTGGAAGAATTTATGAAATTGGTCCACTAATTATTAGTCTTATCCATTACAAACAAACAAACATAAAATCAATACTTTCCTCTAAATAACCGCTGAGACGAGCCAAACGAAACGCAAGGGCACTTACTACCTACCTACGTTTTCTCTTAGCGCGAGCGCTTCGTCATTTTGTTGAACCTCCTAACTTGGGTTTGGATTAGGTACCACATACTTAAACAAAATATTCGAGATATGATGTCAAGACAAAATATGTCTCGTTGGATGAGCGGGGTACCTGTGATGAACCAAGTAAGTACTTACAGGGCCCTTGCAACTTGTGAATGTAATGTGTTGTTATCAAAAATTTTTTTTTTTGATTAAGTAACGTTAAAACTACCGTTCGTCATTGTTTTTAGTTTTTAAGTTTGCAATGGCTGATTATTTTTTTATCTTGTTAAACGAATCGCAGACTAACCTAGCCTCTATATAGCAAACCTCATCATAACAAATTACTTGATTATAACGATTTTATTCTAATCCCCATCAGGTTCTTTATTATAATAGAGGTTGCAGTGTATTTCAACAATATTGCTAAAGGTTGCGCAATTTAGTCACAGAATAAGGAATTGATTTATTCCTGTGGTTTAGTGGCCAGAACACAGAAATGATAATTACACCACATATACGGTTGAACATGGGTTGAACACATTATACACACTAGAATCCATAATTCGACGGACCAGTTTGACAACTCAAAAAACACAAATGATTCCGAACATACATATTCAGCATTGCATTCTTATGGATATTATGAAAAGTTGCATAACATTTTTTGACTTTTAAAACCAAGTTAACTTAAGTAAATTTTTAGTTTATTAATAATAAAGTAACTGTATTTTCTTATCACTAAATACAACTAAGCTAACTTGATTTTATAGTCAGCATTGGATTATTAGAGTGAAGGCATAGAAGACATAATTTAGCACATGTGACAGTGTAGGTATTCAGTAAGTACCTACATTTGAAGTAGATACAATCGCACTAATCAAACATTATTTTCACATCGTAATGTCATGGTTTGTCAATGCACGCCAAGCTTACCCCTTTTAATTTTCTTCATACATTGCTGTTGCTGCAGATATGTACGTTTTGTTTTGAACGTTTGCAGGATGAATTTAAAAGGACTATCTATCTATCATGGCTGTGTTACAGTAATGAGTAATTGTCGATAAACTTACAACTTTGAAACCCTACGTCGCGGCGTCGCGCGTGGCCTGACACGCACTTCGCCAGTTTTTTTTAAATTGACTATGTAACGAGATGTTTGACTGGCACTTTTTTCCTGCTTATTTTCAAACGCCATTTCACCCACACCTCGTTACGATACAATATTATCTTTTAGCCGTATCGGGGCGGCTTAGGATATTAACCTCAACCCCCCACCAATATACTTACGAGAAAGTTTAAAACTATAATTAAATAAGCATACTGTTCAATGACTTCGTTTATTCTGCTAGATAAAAAGGGCAAAAGGCATTCCAGGAGCGTCGACAGAAATGAACACTTGAACAATTACGTGTGTATTTCTTGAATCGTCAGCCTCGTCAGGTGTAATATTGTGTGAAAAATACTTTTAAATGAAGTTTTTTTTATTTTTTACATTTTTTGTGAGTATAAGTACACTCCGCTGAGTTCACACGGTCGAATAAGCTACCTGGAATGTTTAGAAATTATGTACGTCGTCGCTCATGATGTCCTAGTAATCTTAGTAAAAATTTATTAAAAAAAATGTGACTGTGCTGTTTATTCAATACGTTTAGTCGAACCTCCTCCGAAAAGAAATTTATTTCTTCTATGAAGAAACATCGTTCCAAAAAATACAACTGTGTTCAGTGAATACGTTAAGTTGAAATTCCTCGTCACACTCGTCACACAAATTCATTAAAAAATTAAAAATACAAGATGTCGCGAATTGTGGTTTTCTCCGCTCTCAAAAATGCTCAACGCGCCTAAAGAAGTTTTCACTACAAAAATTTAGGTAATCTTGCTAGACTAAATCTTGTTTTACAAACCGAAAAGTTTATCTACAGTTTTCTATCTAAAATGTTTTCCCAAGAACTAACAAGCCTTCGCTCTCTGTAAACACCTGTGTCCGTCTCTCGGCAGGAGGCGCCCCCGTGCCGCCGCCGCCGGCGCCGCCTGAAGCGTCATGACCTGCGGGTAAGATAATTCATAGTTACTTTCTTCAAATATTGAAGTTCTTCTATTGACTGTCATATTTTTATGTACAGACCAGATGTTTAAGTTTGCGCGTTAACCGCTAAAAAAACCCCATTTGTCATAGCACCGCAGTTCCAGAACATTCCTCTTAACATCTTTAAAAGCATTGAGATCCTTGGTGTCGACATTTCGAGTGAAGTTCAGTTTCGGGACCACTTGGTTAGCAAGGCCAAACTGGCCGCAAAGAAATTGGGAGTGCTCAATAGAGCTAAGCAGTACTTCACGCCTAAGCACAGGTTGATGCTCTATAAGGCACAAATTCGACCACACATGGAGTACTCCTCCCACCTTTGGGCCGGAGCCCCAGCTGGCCAAGTGGATCCGTTCAATCGCATTCAACGGCGAGCTATTCGTCTTGTCGACGATCCCAAGCTTACAGACGGATTAGAATCGCTTGAGTTGAGGAGAGATGTAGGCTCTCTCTGTGTATTCTACCGTCTGTACAATGGGGAATGTTCTGAAGAACTGTTTGGCTGCAGTTGATTTTCGTCACCGCACATCACGTACCAGGTTCCACCAACACTACTTGGATACCTGGCGTTCGTCCACAGTTTGGTTCTCACGTCATTTTCTACCTCGCACGTGTAAACTGTGGAACAAGCTACCTGCATCGGTGTTCCCTTTAAGCTATGACATGGGGTCCTTCAAGAAGCGGGTCTATCGTCATCTTCTTGGCCGGCAACGCATTGATGACGCCCCTGGTGTCGCTAATTTCCATGGGCGGCGGTGATCACTTACCATCAGGTGACCCGTTTGCTCGTTTGCCTGCTCAAAGCATAAAAAAAAACAGACGTACAGTTTTTGTAGTTGGAGTCCCGCGTTTCAAATGCTCTGCAGGGTAAATATCGTGAAAACCTGGACGCACGAGAAATCACTTTAATATTATTATATCGAAACTCGAAAGGTGAGCGATGTCTGCCAACTCGTACTTGGCAAGCGCCCTCGACTTCGACCTTAACCTTTCTCTCTCGAAGATGAGACCGGTGCAGCGGTGCAGCGGTGACCGGCCGCGAGACAGTGTTGTGTTGTTAATAGCGATTAGCGACCGTTGTCGGCAGGCGCGGGCGGCGGCCGGGCGGGGGGCGCCGGGCTGCTGGCGTGCTGCTGCTGCCGCTGCTGCCGCTGCTGCTCGTCGCAGCCGCATTCGCCGCCGGTGAGTAGGTATTTTGACTAGAATGATTTTTCAAATCAGGGATCCGTTGTGTGAAATATTCCATTGGTTCTTACTATTAGGTATATAACTATGTACTATTATTTCTTCTGTGGTTTAAGACAATTCGCCCCCCCACCCAGACACCTACCACCCAAGTAGCACAAAACTGCATTATAAACTTTCACACAGTGCCCACATCGTCAATATTAGCATTTGTAATGACTTACAAGAGTTCTTTCGGTCTGTAACAGCTGTATAGAAAGAAGCTCAATATAATGATTTATTCTGTATTGTGGTTCTACTGGGTACCACACACACTCACTGTTATTCAGTGTTTAGTACTTCTGTGCTCTATCTGTTGCAAGACCGCTTACTAGGGGAACACATAAATGCAGTCTTCTAAATAAAAGGCCACGAGGGTACTGTGAAACTATTGCATTTTAAGAGAGAACTTGTGAACTACTATAACGTAAAAAGGTACTTTGTGAAGTTATTTAACAATGAGTAAATGATTCACGCTGCACACAGATTAACTTTTACTCCATTAAACAGGTGTCAGAATATACTCGTACGAGTATAACAGCATTTATCAAAGCCATGACACACCTATATGGGAACTTAGATTAGAACTTTTGTGGTCATGTGTTCTGCTCAGTGTTGCCAGGTGCCACATAATTACGGTAGATCTACCGTATTCAGCTCCGATTTACCGTCTACCGTGACGATGTAATAACGGTGTCAAAATCTACCGTATTTTAGACAAGGCTTATTTGCAGGAAAATTTTCTACATTAATTCGATATAACACACAAAAACCTTTATAATGAAATAAGCAGTAATCCGTAATAGGTGGAGAGCCCAGGGCCGCCAGACATCACTTATTTTCTGACGGATGAAATGTGGACGATTGAGTAGTGTTAGTATGTACTATGATCGTATGCCTACTTGCTAGCTTGGAAAAACGGCCAATTTCCAGGTATCAGGTGATCAAGGTACAAAAAATCATTACTAAGTTCACGTATTTTCTCATGGCTGATTTTCACGTATGTTCTAGATAATATAGTTAGAAATAAGTTGTCAATACTCCCAGACACATTCCGTGGGCCATTTTGCTTTACAGACACCTTGAACCTGCCAAAATAATGAGTTAAGTTCACGTATTTTCTGATGCTCCATTTTTATATATGTTCTTCAGACAACTATTTTAAAACCTTTGACAAGACGACAGACAGATCCAAGCGTAGGATTGATTCAGTATCCGATTTTGACTACCATACTCATGTCTCATACGCGTAGATAATGTTCTCGCGCTTCCACCCACAGAGATATTAAAATTAATTTAGGGGATGACTGGCCCCTTGGCTTCTTGTCAAAGGTTTTAAAATAGTTGTCTGGAGAACATATATAAAAATGGAGCGTCAGAAAATACGTGAACTTAACTCATTATTTTGGCAGGTTCAACGTGTCTGTAAGGCAAAATGGCCCACGGAATGTGTCTGGGAGTATTGACAACTTATTTCTAACTATATTATCTAGAACATACGTGAAAATCAGCCATGAGAAAATACGTGAACTTAGTAATGATTTTTTGTACCTTGATCACCTCATAACTGGAAATTGGCCGTTTTTCCAAACTAGCAAGTAGGCATACGATCATAGTACATACTAACACTACTCAATCGTCCACATTTCATCCGTCAGAAAATAAGTGATGTCTGGCGGCCCTGGGCTCTTAATCTATAACTTATGGCTGCATCTGATTTACGTCAAATCCGAAAATATTTAATTTATTATTTTATAACCTAACCTTTTTAGTTTGGTTTATTTTAAGATATATCAACACCAATTTTACACCACCAACATTAGATCACTATTGAGTAACACGTAAAAACAGCTTTCCATGCATATAAATGTACCAAATTATATTTTTGTTTTCTTTACACTCAATAATAAGGTAATATTTTTTTGTATTCAGTTTCCTCATTGTTTATCACAAGATTCACAAGTCAACAAAAACACGGAAAAATTATAGGAGAAAAAAGATTCCATAAAATGATCCGAACAATAGCACGGCATAATAAAATATAACGTTAGCTCCAGACGGCGATGAGCTTCGGGACGGTGTGGCGGTGACCGCCTGCCTACCGGGCGGCGGGGGGCGCACCGCCGCCGCCCTCGCCGAGCTGGTGGCGCGCACGCTGGCGGCCGGGGGGCGGGGGGCGCGCGCAGTGCCGCCCCCCGCCGCGTGCCGCGCGCCCGGCCGGGCCGACAGCGCCGCTTGCCTGCGCGCCGTCCAGCGCGCGCTCGGCGCCGGCCGGCTGGGCGCCGCGCTGCTGCCCGTGCCCGCCGCCGCCGCGCCGTCCGCCTGGCGCCTGCGCGACGCGGGGCTGGACGAGCTGGGCGACGCGGCGCCCCCCGCACGCCGCGCCTGCTGGTCGCTGGCGCCCGGTCCGCTGCGCTCGCTGCTGGAGCTGGCGGACGCGGCGCTGGCGGAGCGCTACGCCGTGCCCGCCACCCGCCTGGAGGCCGCTGCGCGTGACGCTAACGTCACGCTCGATCCACTGAGGTGAGATGTTCACCTAAAGATGTTCTGTGGGTGAGACACACCAACTTACACGCTAATTGTTTTCTGAGTCATCTGGTTTGAAGATGTAAATTTGCTCCGTCCATCATAAGTCCTAAGAATAATTAAGTAATTAAAAGTCATAAGACAAAATTCGGCGGTTACGTCATCGATAGAATCGTCACCTTAGCACGGCTAGGCTCCTTAGGTAGAAAGTCAAACACGTTTTGGTGCATGGATCGTTGCATGAGCTGTGCTTGTTCAGGCTCGCTTCAGAAAACGCAAAACGTTCATGAAAGGAACAGGAATAGCTAATCGAAAGAATCGGGTGTGTATCTTACAGCATCATTAATATTAAAAGTCCGGAATGGTGCGACGCGGAGAATGTGACCTGCGCGACGCTGCTGACGAGTTGCGGGGAGGAGGCGGAGGTGCTGCTGGCGATCGTGCGCGAGCACCACCTGCTCGCTCGCGTGCGGCCGCTGGGCGCGCGCCTGCCCGCCGTGGCGCGCGCGCTGCCCGGCCCCGCCGTCGTGTGCGACTGGGCGCTCGAGACCACAGAGTTGGACACGCGGCGCGCGCGTCCGCTCGGTCCGCCGCCCTGCTTGCGCGACGACTGCCCCTTCGAGAGCCGCAGACTCATCAAGCTCGTCCGCGCGACCGACCTCTCCCGCTCGCCCGCCGCGCTCCGTGCCCTGCTGCGACTCGCGCTCGACTCCGAGGACATGCGCGCGCTGGCGACCCTCGCGCGGGACTCGGAACCGGCCGCCGCGGTGCGCCGCTTCCTGGAGGATCGGCCGATGCGCGTCGCGCCGCGCGAGGTCCGCGTCGCCGTGTTCCTGCCGGACGACACGCCGCGCGAGGCGTACGACGGCGGGGCGCTGATGGCGGCCGCCGCGCTCGCTGAGGAGGACCTGGAGGCGGCGGGTCGGCCGCTCGGCGCGCACTTCGAGGTGGAGACGTACGACGACCGCTGCGATGCGGCGCGCGCCTACAAGTATCTGCTGGACGCGCTGGGGACGGGCGCGTACGGTGCGCTGTCGGCGGCGGCGGGCCCGGCGTGCGGCGGCGCGTGGGCGGACGTGGCGCGGCAGAGCGCGGCGCACGCGCTGCCGGTGCTGGCGTACAGCGCGCAGGCGCCGGCGGCGGGCGCGCGCGGGCTGCTGGCGGCGGGGGACGCGCGCGCCGCGCCGGCCGCGCTGGGGGCGTGGCTGGCGCACGAGCGCTGGCGACGCGTGGCGGTGGTCTCGGAGCCGGGGACGCGCGCCGCGTGTCACACGGCGCGCCTGCGAGTCAACGTCGTGGAGCACCTCGAGCTGGCGGACGGCGAGGTGGTCCAGAATGAAAACATCGTGCAGGTTATTGCTTCTTCTTAATCGCTTCCTACCTTGCATGGCGGCTAGGGCTTGTACTGTCGGAGACTTTTGAAATCTTTTACTTACAACAAAGTTTGCCAGGCATTAGATATCTTCTCTTCCACGACTTCCTCTATCAAATTCAAAACACACTTTTGTAGTAATTGTTTTTCAGACAAATCCTGATTGACGACGTCATGGTTTTTTTTATGCTTTGAGCAGGCAAACGACCAGACGGGTCACCTGATGGTAAGTGATCACCGCCGCCCATGGACATTAGCGACACCAGGGGCGTCATCAACGCGTTGCCGGCAAAGAAGATGACGATAGACCCGTTTCTTGAAGGACCCCATGTCATAGCTTAGAGGGAACACCGATGCAGGTAGTTTGTTCCACAGTTTACACGTTCGAGGTAGAAAATAACGTGAGAACTGAACTGTGGACGAACGCCAGGTATCCAAATATTGTTGGTGGAACATGGTACGTGATGTGCGGTGACAAAAATTAACTGCAGGTATTAAACCAAACAGTTCTTCAGAACATTCCCCATTGTACAGACGGTAGAATACGCAGAGAGAGCCTACATCTCTCCTCAACTCAAGCGAATCTAATCCGTCTGTAAGCTTGGAATCGTCGACGAGACGAAGAGCTCGCCGTTGAATTACCCATTTGATTATCTCGTATTCCGAGTTTAAAGGATTATTAGATTTTTTCCGTATCTTCTGGTGGACCGATGATACAAAGCGTGGAGAGAATGATGCAGGTGCGTTAAATGTGTTTCAGTGGGCGCAGCGAGTGGCGGCGGCGCGCGGCCGCATCATATACCTGTGTCTGGAGGACGCGCGGGCGGCGCGCGCCGCGCTGTGTGCCGGCCGCGCGGCCCGCCTGCTGCCCGCGCGCGGCGCCGTGTGGCACCTGCCCGCCGCGCTGCCCGCGCGCTGGTGGCGCCCCGCGCCGGGGGACGCGCACAACTGCACCCTCGAGCAGCTGGAGGAGATGGCGGACGGGCACATCTCCCTGGGCTACGAATGGCTAGTGAATTGGATGAATGCCTCGACGGTCGGCGACGCCACCGAGGAGGCATGGAGGGCCCGCTGGCGCGTCCAGTGTCGGCGGCTGGCGGGGAGCGGGGCGAGGGCGGCGGGGGCGTGCGCGCGGCCCGGGGCGCACGCGGCGCTGCTGTACGACACGCTGCGGCTGTGGGCCGCCGCGCTGGACCGCGTGCTGGCCGCGCATCCCGCCGCGCTCGACCTGCACGACCCCGACGTCGTCAGGTACGGTCGACGGGGTCGACGAATAGGCGCACCCGTTCTTTTTCGAAATTATGCTACTGAACCATTATGTACTACTGTCTTCTGTGACCGAGCGACGTTCGTAGTTAATTAAGGAGGAGCTTTCGGTGCAGGTCCCTCGTGACATCAGCGGTGAACGCCGACTTCGTCGGAGTCACGGGCTCCTTCCGTTGGAGCCCCGCCGACGACGACGGAAACGCTTACGCGCGGGAGTCTCCGATCGTCGTGTCGCAGTGGGACGCCGCCGGCGGCGCGCTTCGCGAGGTGGCGCGCTGGAGCCGCGGCGGTCTGGCGGTCGGGGCGGAGCCGCGGTGGCGCACGGCCGACGGCGCCGCGCCGGACGACGGCGGCGACGACTGCGCGCTGCGGCCGCTCGCGGACCTCCTGGGCACCGACTGCGCCGCCGCCTTCGTCGCGCTCGGGGCGGCACTAGTGGCGCTCGCGGTGGCGGCGGGGGCGAGCGTCGCGCTGTACTCCCGGCGGCGCGCCGAGCGGGCCTACCGTGCCAAGCTGGAGGCGCTCGGGCTGCGCGCGCTGGCCGCCGCCCCCGCCGAGCCCGCGGGGCTGGACCGCTGGGAGCTGCCGCGCGAGCGCGTCGTCATCAACCGCAAGCTCGGGATGGGCGCGTTCGGCACCGTGTACGGCGGGCACGCGCTGCTGGCGGAGGGCCGCTCCTGGACGGCGGTCGCCGTCAAGACGCTGAAGCCGGGCGCGAGCGTCGACGAGAAGCTCGACTTCCTGTCGGAGGCGGAGGCGATGAAGTGCTTCGACCACCGCAACGTGGTTCGCCTGCTCGCCGTAGTGACCAAGACGGAGCCCGTGTGCACTGTGATGGAGTTCATGCTGTACGGCGACCTGAAGAACTACCTGCTGGCGCGGCGGCACCTGGCTGCGGGCGGCGAGGACGAGGGCGAGGGGGAGGCGGGCGAGGGGGAGGGCGAGGCGGACGAGGTGTCGGCGCGGCGGCTGACGGCCATGGCGCTGGACGCGGCGCGCGCGCTAGCGTACCTGGCGCGGCTGCGGTACGTGCACCGCGACGTGGCCGCGCGCAACTGCCTGGTGAGCTCGCGGCGCGTCGTCAAGCTGGCCGACTTCGGCATGACGCGGCTCGTGTTCGAGAACGACTACTACCGGTTCAGCCGCAAGGGCATGCTGCCGGTGCGCTGGATGGCGCCCGAGAGCCTGGCGCTCGGCGTGTTCTCGCCGGCTTCCGACGTGTGGGCGTTCGGCGTGCTGCTCTACGAGATCGTGACCTTCGGCTCGCTGCCCTTCCAGGGGCTGAGCAACGGCGAGGTCCTGGCGCGCGTCAAGGCGGGCCACACGCTCGACCTGCCGCCGGGCATCGAGCCCCAGCTGTTAGTATCCGTCGCGGGATGCGAACTTTACTCTCATCGTGTACCGACTCGTTAAAAAATTGAGCCTATTTTCATCGAACTTTTGGCTCAATTCTGGCTTTTCTTCGAATTCGGGCAGGGAGGAGCTGATCAGGAGCTGCTGGCGGCGGGAGCGCGCGGCGCGGCCCACGGCGGGGGCGCTGGTGGATGCGCTGGGAGCGGAGCCGCGCCTGCTGCGGCCCTGCCCCGACGCGCCGCTGGACGCGCTGCCGCTCGTCGACCCGCCCTGGCACCTGCCGCCTGACCGCGCACAGGTACACACCCTGCCCCCCCGCCCCCCGCACCCCGCACGCTTCATACAATCCGATACCTACACAATCAAGGACGCGACACTCAATACTGCCGTGTAGGGCTTCCGTATCGAAGGTTTCTAAAGTAAAAACTTTTGAAAGAAAGAAAGAACGTTTACCCATGCCCGTCCATCTATTGCACCTTGTAGAACGCACATTAAGTCCTTGCTACACATCCCTTTTCACAAGACTTCATCATATTCCCACTCCTTTTCTGTTCATGCTGTTAGGCTGTGGAACTCACTTCCGCCAAAAATACGTGATTCTCAGTCGCTTCACTCTTTTAAAAGACAAGTCAAAGAACACTACCTTTCCTTAACATAATTACAGTTTGTCACTATTACTGTATTGTTAATATCTATATTTGTTAATTTATATATATATATCGGTGAGGCCATGAATCTCCAGTGAAGGTCCAGGGACGGACCTCTTTATTCTACAGCGCTTGCCTGATGCAGAGGCTGGCATATAAGAAATGTCATGTCATATTTAGATTAGGGAATTGTCAAGAATGTAGAACAGATTATTATTGATCACGTAGTGTTGAAGTACTTTGGAATATTGATTTGAATGTTAGGAGAACTGGAAATATATCATGGTGCGTGCAAAGTAAAAGGAATATCATTTCATAACCAATACCATAGAATACCTCCTTCTGCTACATCAGAAGTGATGGACGAAACATGCCCACAAATTGGAAAATAAATGAGGAATGACACTAGTTCGGATGACATTTGAAGAAAATTTTGCAATGAGAAATGAAACAATACAAAACGCGATGAAATGAGAATGTGGAAGTTCATAATATAATCGACGTGGACAATGCAAAACGTAGTGATGCGACTCAGTGGAGCTAGAGTTCATATAAACCAAGCCATCCAATGTGTCATGATGACCGAAGGAGTATGAATCGCAGTTAAGTAGCCTTAGTCTAGCATCAAATGTGTTATCATACGAGTAACCTGATATCATACGAGTCAAATTAACCTTATTTATTTTTCAGTTGCGGAAAATCGATAAGACATGAAATAACGATCTACCACGTGAAACCAAGAGACCCAGGAGCTAACACTGAAACCGATGGTTTGCTTGGAGACAGGTCTGCTGCAGGTGTAAGTCACGTAGAGAAACTATGGTCGGTCTGGTAGTATAGTAAAAGAAGGTTTAATGATGATGATATGATGATATCGATTTAATGTGTCGCAACAATGGCTATTGTAAAAAAAAGTGAGAAAAAATAAAGAGGAAAGTAAAAACAGAGGTAAAAAAAAATAGTACCTACTAAAAAAAAGTGTAAAAAAGAGTGAAAAAAGAGAAAAGTGAAAATGAAAGGTAAAAAAAAGAGTACCTAGTAACAAAATGGAATTACAAAAAAAAATTGAGTAAAAAAAGGATGTAAAAAAAGGTGTCAAAAAAAATGAAAAAAAAGGAAAGAAGTGTGAATAGAGTCCGGGCCAGCATAGAACTGAAGGGGCGATGTACCTGAAGAGTCTTGGAGAGACTGGGCCAGGAATCTGCAGGGTTTGAACCGGACCAGACGACAATGACATAATTGCGACGTTTCGTAGAGTTTTATGAACCAGATTGGTAACCAAATGGCCAGACCATAGTTCTCTCCACTATGTTTTAAGTGTCCACATTTAAAAAAATATCAGACTTAATGAGCGAATTATTCTTGACTATAAATTAATAATGATGAATGATAAAAATGAATATGAGTGAGGTTAATGTAGTCAGAATAGCCGAGCAAGATACTGTTGAGACTATTTTTACAGAATTCTTATTATCCACACGAGGCCGTGCGGATCGTCAGCGATGGCCGCGTGAGTGAACACAAAAACAACGTGTTTCGGACCCAGCAGTTAGAGCAGACCACATGCTTTGATCCAGTGATGACGTACCAAGATAAATTAATCCGCGCACGAGGACGAGCGCACGTCAGGATAGATAGCCGTATTGGTGAGGCCATGAATCTCCAGTGAAGGTCCAGGGACGGACCTCTTTATTCTACAGCGCTTGTCTGATGCAGAGGCTGGCATATAAGAAATGTCATGTCATATTTAGATTAGGGAATTGTCAAGAATGTAGAATAGATTATTATTGATCACGTAGTGTTGAAGTACTTTGGAATATTGATTTGAATGTTAGGAGAACTGGAAATATATCATGGTGCGTGCAAAGTAAAAGGAATATCATTTCATAACCAATACCATAGAATACCTCCTTCTGCTACATATATATACATTTATTATTGCTATATATTTGTATTATATATATATATATATATATATATTTGCTAAGTATTTATGTAAATATGTGTATGTTTATATTATAATTTTTAGTATGTTAAAAACAATGTGCACGCTAATCAAGTTCTACATCACCTCTCCATTCCTAGGTCTGCTGGAAGAGATTTCTGATAGAAATAAGCAGTACCTTTGTACAAATTTTCTATTATTAAGTCAATTACGTGGGTGGCGGCCGGAGGTCGCAGAGAAAGTCAAAATTGGTCTTAATATTTAATTAAGAACAAAGAAATTACAGTTAAAATGAACTATATCTAAAAACGTTAAACCGAGTCGATGCGAGAACACGGATTGTCCTCCATTCCCACGATATGTGGGGGCCGTCGTAGACGCTGCGTCAGCTCCTCAGGTTGCTACGTTCTCGCTAAGCGCTAGGGCTGTGCATTAGTTAGAGTTGCGTTAGGGTTGCGTAACACCTCCCCCCGTACTTCAGCGGCTATTCGAGATCTTTCTTCGAGAAAGCGGCTGAGACCTTTTTATGGTCAACTCTTATTTCTTCGGGTTTGATATCACTTGTCTTCGGAATTGCAGTCGTTTCAGAGAACCTTTCTCCAGGATTCGCAATTTGGATGCGTTTGGATCGAATTCGACGACAAATTACTGTTGCAACAAGTGCACCTCCACATATCAGGATGATGTAGATCGGAATTGTGGTGTGATATATTACTTGATCAGATACATGTTCGAGACGTAGAGGGGATTGCTGAGATATTCTAGAGTTAATTGAATGCAGGGTCTCTAGACTCGGAGAATTTAAAACTAAGGGCGATGGATGTTCAATTTGCCTCGACTCATTATACTGAGGCATTTCCAAAATTTTGACGACATGTCCCTTAATACGGTCATTACTGTTAGAGATAGTGAAGTCCGACGTTTTGAGTTGGCAGTTAACAGGAATGGTCGCCAGGTAACTTCCTTGAAGTGTTCGGTACTCTTCTTTTCCACAGAATATTTTGACTTTAGTTGGAGTGGGGAAGTTTAACGTATAATGCTTTTCATCGAGTTCCTCAAAAGCTTCATGTGCCAATGTTACTGCAGTAAGTTTACAGGATGGGTTAAGTTCCTGGTGGGAAATCAGTTGCTGCATGCAATCAGGTTTGCGCTGGAGTCCGTTGTTTAACTTAGATTCACAGAGAAACCACGTACTGACCTTCGGACATTCTGTCTCTATGTAACTAGAATCTTTTCCAGAGATTGCAATAAAGGGAGAGGTAGGAATCAGGACTTCATGATTTTTGTTAGGGACAATAGATAATTTATAGAACTCGTAGTTTATGGGATAGGCAATCGGAACTTTTATTACAATAACTATCTTTTTACCTAAATAGAAGTATCCTAACTTAATTACTTCATAAAAATCTCTATAGTCTATATCTAAGACTTCATCCTTTCCCGTATCCTTTCTAACATATTCCTAAGTTGTACTAAACTAATTACAGAATTACAGATTCAATTGTCAGGTCTTGTCCTCGAGTGAGATGCAGCAGTAACGTTATCAGTAGTAGTCTCTTGTAACAAGGTGGAATTCTTAGGACATCGTTTGAGACGTGACTTGGCTACTGGGCCGCGATTTCTCTTCGTATAAATATGAATAGGGAGATTAGCAAGAACCGTATCTTTTGTGTATCGTGGGGCTAATTTTTGTCGAGCTGCTAATGGATTTCTCACGAAAACTTGATCGTCAGGTGCGTATTCCCTTTCAGGTTCTCTATTTCTATTCCTATTCTCAATAAGTCGGGTTCTTTCGCTAAGAGAGGTTTCGTTAATAATACTGTACACTTTTTTTATCTTTTCCTTATGGGCCTGAAGATATTGTTGAAGAAGTTGTATAGATAGATCTACATCTAATGGGTCACGTGGGTCAAAGTGTCCTGTTATTAGTTCTAATGGCCTACATTTGGTGAAGCTATGAATAGAACTGTTATATCCTAACACAGCATAGGGCATTATATTAAGTAACGGTTCGTTCGGTTTTTCAAGCCTTATTATTCGTAGGTGTTCGAGAATAGTTGAATGGAACCTTTCTACTATACCATTTTCATTGGGGGTATGAGCGAGAATTTTGTGGTGTTGAATTTTATGAAGTCGAATAAATTCGGAGAATAATTGATTTGTGAATTCAGTTCCTTGGTCCGTCACTATGGTCAAAGGAAGGCCATGATGTGTAGAAAAAATTAAAAGGGCGTGTACGACACTTGGGGCTGTGCCATCTTTTAGATGATACGCTTGAGCGTATTTCGAGAAAGCATCAACCAACGTAAGATATTTTTCATTTTGAACCGTGAATAGATCAAGATGAAGTATCTCAAATGGCTTAGTTGGTGGCGGAACAACGTTTAATCTCTGTCTAATAGGATGACGGTCGTATTTGGCTTGGCCGCAGGTACTACATTCATTAATGAATTTTGTGATACAATCCTTCATTTTGGGCCAAAAGTATTTAGAATTTAAAGCCAAATAGCATTCTGTAATACCACGGTGATTAGTTTTGCCTTCGTGGTATTTTTTTATGATATCCTGTTGCCGTAAGTAATCATTTATATTTTCCAATTCTATTTTAGTAAAAACTATATTCATAGCTGAACTTCTAAATTTTTCTTGAATTACTGGGATAATCCTGTACATAGCCGAAATAGGACGAACTATTAGACCGGTCTTTATTTTAGGATTAACGTGTTCTTTTATTGCATTAATGACGTCGATTTCAAGGTTCGATTCAGATATCTGTATGTTTGTGCGGGTATGTGTCTCGAAGGGTTTTGTCACTGTCGGTCGTTTCTTCAAGTCACCTACTACTTCGAAACTAATTTGTCTTGTAAATTTATTAAGCGGATAGTCAGATATTGGAATTTCTAAAATAGGGTTTTCTAAAGATGTATGTACTGTGCCGGTAGAAGAAGCTGTAATTGTAGTAGAACCAGCCGTGATGGTAGCAGAATCAGCTGAGATAGTATTGGATTCAGCTGTATCGGTGGTAGAACCAGATAAAGATGGAGGTTTTTCAGTAGGATTTACAATTATAGAACTTACATCCTCATTATTGATTTCGATACGGGACAAGGCATCGGCGTTGGTATTAATTTTGCCTTGCTTGTATACCGTTGTAAAATTATACTCGCTCAACCTAAGTCTCCAACGTGTCAGTCTTGAACCTGGTTCTTTCAAGCTCATCACCCATTGTAAAGGTTTATGATCAGTAACAATTTTGAATTTTCTCCCAAACAAGTAAGGCCGAAAGTATTTAGTTGCCCAAACAATTGCTAACAGTTCCTTTTCAATTGTGCTGTAGTTAATTTCACTCGAGTTCAAAGTTCTTGATGCAAAAGCTATCGGCTTATCACTACCTATGGTGCCTTGTGATAGGACTGCACCGATAGCAAAGTTAGATGCGTCAGTCGTTAATATAAAGTCCTTTTCAAAATCTGGGTACTGTAGAATTGGGTCGTTAATGAGCAGTGTCTTGCATTTTTCAAAGCAGTTAATATAGTTAATGTCATCTGGTATTATCTTAGAACCTTTCTTTAAACAACTTGTCATTGGTTTCGTTATCCTAGCGAAATCGGGAATAAATTTTCTGTAATAACCAAGTAATCCTAGGAAACGTTTAATTTCGGTGGCGGTCTTGGGTAAGGGAAATTTTTGGATAGCTGTAATCTTGTCAGGATTGGGTTTAATTCCATCTCTACTAATAATGTGGCCTAGATATGCAGTTTCTAATTTCAGGAATTCCGACTTGTCCATTTGTATTTTGAAATTCGATTCTCTTAAACGATTAAATACTTTTTCTAAATTAATTATATGCTCCTGCAAAGAAACTCCGAATACAATAATGTCATCCAGATAAACTAAGCAAACTTCATTTTGCAGGCCGCGGAGAACATTGTCCATTACTCTCTGAAAGGTTGAGGGAGAATTTTTTAAACCCATCGGCATACGTAAGAACTCAAAATGTCCATGTTCTACGTTAAAGGCTGTTTTAGGTATGTCCTCTGGGTTCATTTCAACCTGATAGAATCCACTTGCAAGATCTAATGTGGTAAAGTAATGGCACTTCCCTAGTTTATCCAGTACATCATTAATATTTGGAATTGGGTACTTGTCGTCAATTGTCTTTTCATTCAATTTCCTAAAATCGACGACAAGACGCCATTTTGCTTTTCCAGAAGCATCCGACTTTTTTGGAACTACCCAGATGGGGGAGCTCCAAGCGGATTGTGAAGGGCGAATAATCCCTTGCTCTAACATTTTTGAAATTTGTTCTTGAACCTCTTGCCTATGAACGAAAGGGTACCTATAGCTTTTACTGTAGACAGGTACTTCATCAGTAGTGCGAATATTGTGTTTAATTTTATTAGTGAAGGTAAGGGGTTCTCCTTCTAAGTAGAAGACATCAGCGTATTGAGAACAAAGTGACTCTAAATTAGCTCGCTCTTCAGGATTCAAATGGTCAGTTCGTAAACGTGAAAGTACTTCGGCGGTACGGCTACGCGATTGTTCACTATAACTAGATTGAATGTTATAAAGTTCTGCATCAATTGGCCTATCCATTGAAAAAACTACATCAAACCGGGTCGGATTAGAAATTTCTACAATGCCGCGACAATTCCTTACCGTAGTAATACAGTTATGTATATTGCAATTTGATATAACTTGTTCCTGTACAAATACGTCACCATCGCGAAAGTTAATCGGTAGTCGGATTAATTTTGATGTATTAGCTGGTATTATTTCTTCATACAGATTGCAGTTCCTAGAATCATACATTAACAATGGATTTGTAGAGTGTCGGGTAACCAGGATTTTATTTTTCAAATCGATACTAGACTCGAATTTTTGTAATAAATCTAAGCCAATCAATCCATCAAAATAATCATGAAACTTATAAATGAAAAGAGTTATGTCAATTTTTTCATTAAATTCTCGAAAGCATGGCAAGGTAATAGAATAATAATTTTTGGTTTTTGCATGAATATTTGTGACTTCGAAAGGGCTGTAGTTACATGGCAGATGAGAAAAAAATTGATCTACTGCATCAGGGCTTATGAATGACTGATTAGCGCCAGTATCTATGAGTAATTTTAAGGGTGGATTTTCTATCTGTATGTATGGTAAATGTCGTTGGGTCTGTAAGTTTATCTCTATTTTGGTTTTTTTGATTGCGTACTCATCCGAAAAAAAATCATTTTCGGTCGGTGTTTCGTCATGTGACTCCTCGACAATAGCAGGGGTACACTCAGAGTCATAGGGTTGTTCCTCATAGCCTACATGATAAGTTTGTCCGGGACCTTCAAAACTGTCCGTATAATAGTATTGGTCGACATGGTCACTGTAGTCGCCGTCATACGAGTAGTACTGTTGGTCATAAAAGTCGTTAAAATTTAGCTCTTGCGTTTTGAAATAATTTGAGGGTGGTGGGTTCCCATGCTTAGTCCAGTCATGCTGAGGTCTAAATGGAATGGACTTCGTTACGTAAGGACTCACACCACTCATAGGCCGAGGACCTGTAAAATTACGAGTAGTAGACTGAAATCCATTTTTGGATTGTGGCATCCTAAAAACTTCTCCTTGTGGTCTGTAAGTAGGTAAAGGCGCACCAAACATTTTTTGAGTATGAGTTGGTCCATGGTAATGGGGGTTTTGGGGTCTCCAAATTTGGGGTTGAGAACTAAATTGTCTTGAGGGGCCTGGCATATTCACGGGTGGTAAAAATTACATTTGAGATCGTGGTAAAGCTACAGGGGGCTGACAGTTGTAAAAAGATTTTGGGTCATTATGTGACGACATGGGCTGCGGCTTTCTTTCTGGTAACTGTTCATTCCTACGCTGCATGTATACGGTATTCATCTCCTCGTGCACAAATTCCAAGGCCCTTTCTATGGATTCAGGTCGCATGCACCGAATTCGCGATCCGAGGGGGTCGCGGAGACCACGCAATTGTAGTCTCGACGGTCTCATGTAACCTGATATAAGTCATGATAGTGCTAAAAAGATTCTGGCATTTTTCATAAAATTCTTGTGGGGTCGCGGAACCCTGTGTGAGGAGCGCTAAATCATTATATAATGAGGTTTCATCACGTTGATCAGCGAAGTTGTTAATTAGTGCACTCCGTATACCACTCCAGGTCTCCGGGATACCATTAGAATTAATAGTGCGGGCTGCGGGCCCCGTAACTTTATTTAATATACCATTTAAAAGCGATAAATTACTAAGTTCGTACTCGGGACCATTTTTCATATACTGCTTTACTAGTTGTTCACATAAATTTATGAATCGAGTGAGAATATTTGAATTCCCGTCAAACTCGGGAAGTAGCCGGAGGGCCTTATATATATGATCTACCAATGCTTCACTCATTGTCGTTGTTGCTGAAGGTGTCAAATTACTTTCTAAATTCCTACTAGAATCGTAGTCTAAGGACCTACGATCTCTATCTAACCTAGGGGTCCGCGATTGCCGTGGATGGAAAATCTTGGAGGTTTAAAGGAACACAACTTAACTAAATTATATTTAAAGGAATGCAACTCTAGATAGATCTAGGTACTTACATAATCATTTTGGTTTCTCTGCTGATCGATGTCTTGATCACCCTGGCCTTCCTCCCAGTTTTCTGTTCGATACTCGATTTCGGCTTGAAAACCGGCAGCTTCGCGGAGCTCGGACCGATTTTTAGTCGGAGATCTTGACGCGACGCGGCTGTCGAGTATCCTACCGACTGCGCCAATTACGTGGGTGGCGGCCGGAGGTCGCAGAGAAAGTCAAAATTGGTCTTAATATTTAATTAAGAACAAAGAAATTACAGTTAAAATGAACTATATCTAAAAACGTTAAACCGAGTCGATGCGAGAACACGGATTGTCCTCCATTCCCACGATATGTGGGGGCCGTCGTAGACGCTGCGTCAGCTCCTCAGGTTGCTACGTTCTCGCTAAGCGCTAGGGCTGTGCATTAGTTAGAGTTGCGTTAGGGTTGCGTAACAAGTCTCACATATTGTATTTGTGTACAAAAATTGTTAAATAAATAAATAAATAAATAAATAAAGAAAAAGCATTTATTCGAAGGAGCAAAGCACAAACTAACACCACAATGCGAGTCTCACCCCCTTATTCATAAAAACAGGGAAAGTTATAGGAGGTTTGTGAAATATTTAGTCTCTTTATGACATAATAAGTAATGGCGTACAGACACATAAAAAAATTGTAGTAGTTACTTACGTGTAGGAACCTCTTGTCTCTGTGTTCCGTGTGTAGGAAAGATAAAACTTTTGTTTAATCAAATAAATACATAGGTAGATATAAGAGTAAATTTTACATATTATTATCTGGTGGCTACGTTTGGCGCAAGGGAACTTTTCAGTTGTAAATAAAATTTTATTTTATTATTATTTATTTATTTATTTATTTATTTTTTTCAATATCAAATTGAAATTCAAAAATTAGTAAATAAATATTAGTTGTAATGTTTAAAAGCAGCTTAATGTGTTGTGTTGTTTTGTGTGTGTGCAGGCGCGCTGGGTGTCGTGGGGCGCGGCCGCGTCGCAGTCGCAGGCCACCGACACCACCTACCTGAGCGACGCCGCGCCGCGCGACACGGACCGCTTCCTGCCCCCCTCGCCCCCCTCGCCCCCCTCGCCCCACCCGCCCGCCGGCACGCCCCACGCGCCCGCCGGCACTACTCCCACATTCCCCATCGATCTAGTCAATTCGTAGCTATGTACTTTTTATTATATTTATACTTTGTTACTGTACAGTGTTTGGATAATTTCATTATATTATGTAGATTCACGTCCCACTCACAGTCACTAACGGTTACTTAAATCGCTCCTTACTCAAAAATCGCCATACAGATTCTGTACTAAGGAGCGATTTAAATTAAACAACCGTTAATCACTGAGTTGGGCATCAGGTGTCAGGTGTCAGGTGCAAAAATGTACATATTTTATATTGTTATTTGTTAAGTTTCTACTATGTATACTGTACGTTGAACGTGGAGTGAGTTTAATGAAAAAATATAGGTAATAATAGTAATTATGGTATTAATTAACAATTAAAATCAATATTACCAATATAATCCTTCGAGAGGCCCTACCACCAGCGGGCCGAATTTAGTCGCCACTTACGACACCCATCCGGCGTGGGATTGGGGTTAGTATTCTAAGCCACCCCAATACGACTAAACGCTATTATTATGTCCATAAATTAATTGTCCGTTATGATTTTTGAAATATAAAAGACACTAGCAACTGCAATGCCCAACTGCAGATTTAGTCGAAATGCAATAAAATTCAATTTTCATACCTAGCTGTCATAGCACAAAAATAAAGAAATCAGTACTTTTGACCTATACTTTCTTAAGTAGATAATAAAACGTCAGATTTCTACCTTTTTTGGTTCAACCAGCTCAGTCGAGCAATATTACAGCTAGAAATTCGTCGTAAATGTTGGTACTTAGTACTCTTCTTAATTTCACAATAAGATCTTCTTTTTCCGGTTGTCAATGCCATGAACGCGGAAGCGGCGCGTTATGTACCATAGCATAGCAATATCATGGATGCTATGGACATTAATGGACAATACACAAAAACAAGATCACTCACATCAACACCGAGAACAGAAATTCAAACTCATCATTCAAATTTCTGCCTCGCTGGAAATCGAACCACCGAACCTTGGCACGGCGATCCGCCATAGCAACCATTGCGCCACACAAGTCGTCAAATATAAGCAAAAATATTATTTTTTTACTCTGTTTGCAAAAAGATATTGAAAACCGTATTTATGAATTACCACGTGAAAACTAGGGTGGGAGGGGGTCTGCTCATATACTACGGATGGTCACGAAGGGGAGGGAGGGGGGTAAAAAGTTGGAAAAAATGGATTACGTGGTTTTGGTATGTTCCCTAAGGGGGGAATGGTCAATTTTTGGCTTTAATTTTATTTCTTGAATAAATTTAAAACTATCCATTGTAGTCAACTCATTTGGTCCAGTAGTTTCAGAGTAAACTGTTTTTCGTTTTTTTTCATACGGAACCCTAAAAATGCTTCACACTCATAGCCCCACACTAGGACGAATTCCCTGTGTCGTGGGTGCCATGGACAACACACAAAGACAAGCACAACACACCCAGATGAATCTCCTTTCTCCAGTGAACGTCCAGCGCCGGACCACCCTCGGCCGACGTACGTTAGGTACCTACATGCTGTTATTTAAGAAAAAGAAAAGAAAATCTATAGATATATTTGGAATAAGGAACATGGCATCTATTTGGAACATACGTCAAGCTATTCTATTCTAATAAGTCACGTGTACATTACACGTGACGTGAGGCTGACTCCATTTTTTAGACTACACCACTTTTTATGGAAATAATATAATTCTATACAGGGTTATTTGTAACTCGACGTATTCCTGGCGGGAGCTGATGAAGGAGTTGCACAAGTTGTGCAATTGCGCAAGTAGCAAGATTTTTTTTGCTCATACAAATGAACATGAAATATATTGCATTTTGGCTCCTTCATCAGCTCCCGCCAGGAATACGTCGAGTTACAAATAACCCTGTATAATTTAATTTGGTTTTGGCATTTAATGTTTATTGATCTCAAAATTATTGTGATTTTGCCCGGCTTATTTTTAAATTACAAATAATGATGACAGTGGATGATATAAGTTTGTTATGTGTCGTCGTAATATCAGATGATCGTGATTCGTGGGTCGATTTCAAAGTGGCCAAAGGGAAAGCACTAATTATGATATCATTCTCGTCAAGTAAATATTAGCATTACTCAAATTACTCTAATCGACTACTCCCTTGAGGCTTCTTGAGATCCTATTTTAATTACTTGTTATCGCTGTAAATGAAAGAGTTATGGCTATAAAACTACTGTCAGTCACTGGTTACAAAGGCTTATTTTTTCCTTATTGCTCTTTAAAACAAAAGCTTCTCCAGGAAAATGGCAATTATTCTCACATCGTTTAATATGTTTCTTTGAGATCGATAATTAATTATTGCAACAATCTTAAGTATAAAAACAATTAAAAAAGTAACGCTTTTAATCAGTGACATTGTCAAATATAATTTGTGTGACCATCGCCAAACACATACCAAAACACTATTCTACCCTGCTATGTACCCTGTGTCTCAACTCTCACACCGAGCGGTTCCCGTGTGGTTAGTTAGTGGCGACACTGGTGACACTGGCGAGGGCGACACTGGCGACACTGGCGAGGGCGACACTGGCGACACTGGCGATTCGAACTTGTGTGGTAGTCCGTCGTGGGTCTACATTGTTATTTTGAGAGAAAATCAAAATGTCGCAAAAGACATGATTTTAGACTTAACTCATCGCGGACTGAAAACATTTTAAGTATAATACGGGTACTCACGATATATATTTTATATTATACGCCGATATTTCGACCCAGTTACAGGGATCGTGGTCACGGCTAGACTGCGGTGGCGCGGAGAAACTCTTGACAGGTTGACAAACGACGTTGATATTAGTCTTTGACAGATGACGGATGTCAAGAACCGGATGCTGGATGTCGGATGACGTTTGACACTAATATATCAGTCTGTCTACCTTACGTCTCGATCGTTATTGAGCTTTGTGAACCATATCACGACACACTACACTGATTACATCTTGCCGCACAACACTCGACACTTTTCGAGATTTACATAAACTAACCACTGGATTCCACGTCGGTGCTTAGTTTATGTAAATCTCGAAAAGTGTCGAGTGTTGTGCGGCAAGATGTAATCAGTGTAGTGTGTCGTGATATGGTTCACAAAGCTCAATAACGATCGAGACGTAAGGTAGACAGACTGATATATTAGTGTCAAACGTCATCCGACATCCAGCATCCGGTTCTTGACATCCGTCATCTGTCAAAGACTAATATCAATTAACACAAAACAAAATACCTTTTTTCTTCAACTTTATTTTGTTAATAACTTTTGCAATTTTTACGTGCTGGTAAACGCTTCCGAAACATTTTTCTATACATCATTCCGAACAGAATGAGCACGTATTTTTAAGAGCAGTATCTCTATTTTTCACCATTTTGAACTTATTGCTTAGACTAATAAGGAACTTCGTTCCAATAAGAACAATTTTAAGTAATAGACCCGATATAACTTTAACATTAAAATCTAAAAAGACCACTTACCTCATAGATATTGCCATTACCAATACAAACAATCTTAAACAAAAACACATTGAAAAAATACAAAAACACGTCCCATTAGCAGACGAAATAAAACAGTTGTGGCACCAAGACACCATCCAAATTATACCTTTAATTATTTCCTCAACCGGTATTATATCAAAAACACTCCACACTGCATTAAAAACGCTCGACTTACACCCGAAAACATATATTCCAATACAAAAATCGATTGTAATAGATACATGTTAGATTAGTACGCCGCTTTCTAAACCCAACCTTACTTACACTTCAAAATGTACCAGATACTCAAGCCATGTCGACAGACACACATTCTGTACAAAACACATAATCATCAATCATCTTGAACACACCACACTAACACAACGGATCCAGAATACTTGGCAAATGCTCGTGGCTTCAACCCATTAATGGCCCACTACACGGGTCTCTCCTCTTGAGGAGGCCTAGAGCATACTCCACCACGCTGCTCCAGTGCGGATTGGTGGAGGGGTTAGTGGCCAACCCGAGTGTCGGAAGTTTTCGAACCGCTCGAGCGCTCGAGGGCCTTCAACATGGCTTAACGACTGTTATCTTATGATAACAACCGGGACCGATGGCTTTACGTGCCCTCCGCAGCACGAAAACGCTCAAGAATATTTTGCCACTAGCGGTCACCCATCCAACTACCGACCGCGCCCGCTGTTGCTTAACTTTGTCGATCACTTAGGATCGACGCAAATGCCAGTACCTGGTTCTTAATATCCAACTTCGAGTCGAGTAAAAAGAAAAATCTTTGGAAATAATAATACTATTATTATTTCTATTATTATAATAATAATATTTTTTGCTTTATTTTTCTACGGTTTGAGCTCAAATATCTTAGAAAGTATAATCTCTTACGACATTTCACCACTGAATACTTTTTGATCGTAATCACTTAATCTATCGATTGACACATGTTTTATCGTTGACCGCCGAAACGAGTCAAAATGGTGGACTTGTAGGTATGCCAACTAGGTTCAATGCCCTATGAAAAAATATTTAATGCATAGAAAAATTTCCCTTTGAGTTTAATTATAGTAGGTAAGATACATTAATGATAATAAAATATTAAGAAGTTGAAATTGTTAGACCAAATTAAATTAAAATTGTAATAAAATAATAATATTTTTAATAAATCTAATAATAATAACTCAATTTACGAATTCAATAAAGCAAGTGCACCAGAGTTCTCATCAATAAATCACAAAACATCGTTAGATAAATTATATTCCTCATTTGTGTCACTCAAAAAGTTGATTTATGCGTGTTATTATCCAAGTGGAATCTTTGATTGACATATGTTTTTGAAGTGAAACTTCTTTAGAATCGTTAGTGATTTCAAACCGGATGCAACGGAAAAACGACAGGTAAGATAATATAACCGCTAATTTCGTCTTTGAATTTAACTTCTCCGTAGCTCAATGGTCAGGACGTAGATACACAATACCTGATGCGCAGGTTCGCGTCTCTCAGTATTTCTTTTTTTGAAGTGAAACTTCTTTAGAATCGTTAGTGATTTGAAACCGGATGCAACGACAGGTAAGATAATATAACCGCTAATTTCGACTTTCCTCCGTAGCTCAATGGTCAGGACGTAGATACACAATACCTGATGCGCAGGTTCGCGTCTCTCAGTATTTTTTTTTTTAGTTTTTTTTTTAGTTTTATTTTTATACTGTTTTTAAATACTTTTAAATATTTTCAAAGAATTTATCAACAAAAAATAAGAATTTCATTCTTTCATTCTGTCAAAATGCTAAGTAAAGTAAAAACGACAGGTAAGATAATATAACCATACAGGCGTATGCGTATAGGCGTATAATATAACGCCTTTTGTGCACTTGTAATATTAACATTGAAAAGCTTTTACTGACTTTGTAAATTTGGTGTGCAATAAAGTGTAATAAATAAATAAATAAATAACCGCTGATTTCGTCTTTGAATTTAACTTCTCCGTAGCTCAATGGTCAGGACGTAGATACACAATACCTGATGCGCAGGTTCGCGTCTCTCAGTATTTCTTTTTTTTTAGTTTTATTTTTATACTGTTTTTAAATACTTTCAAATGCTCTTTTAAATATTTTCAAAGAATTTATCAACAAAAAATAAGAATTTCATTCTTTCATTCTGTCGATCGACCGACCGATTATACAGACAGTAAAAATGCTAAGTTGTATTCATAGATGGCGCGAGGAATAAGATAGAAGATTCGTTTTATTGCTAGATAGATTTTTAAAAAGTGCTAAGTTGTATTCATAGATGGCGTGAGGAGTAAGATAGAAGATTCGTTTTATTACTAGATAGATTTTTAAAAAGTGCTAAGTTGTATTCATAGATGGCGCGAGGAACAAGGTAGAAGATTCGACTTATTGCTTTTTCATCTCATTATCTTGAAACCAAAATTTTGGAAAGTTTCACTTCTACCACGTGTGAATTGCACACATTTTCTTTTTAGTTTTATTTTTATACTGTTTTTAAATACTTTCAAATGCTCTTTTAAATATTTTCAAAGAATTTATTAACAAAAAATAAGAATTTCATTTTCGTTGTTTAATATCTGTCGATCGACCGACCGATTATACAGACAGTAAAAATGCTAAGTTGTATTCATAGATGGCGCGAGGAATAAGATAGAAGATTCGTTTTATTGCTAGATAGATTTTAAAAAAGTGCTAAGTTGTATTCATAGATGGCGTGAGGAGTAAGATAGAAGATTCGTTTTATTGCTAGATAGATTTTTAAAAAGTGCTAAGTTGTATTCATAGATGGCGCGAGGAACAAGGTAGAAGATTCGATTTATTGCTTTTTCATCTCATTATCTTGAAACCAAAATTTTGGAAAATTTCACTTCTACCACGTGTGAATTGCACACATTTTCTTTTTTTTTTTATTTATAAACGCATCTGAATACTAAAAAAATACCAATAAATAAAAAATAAAAAACAAAATTCATTATATTGCTACGTTTTTGGCCCCGAAATCGACCCTGGTAATAAACGAAATATAAAATTATACTTATCATGGAGCGAAAAGGAATGTTAATAGATATAAACCAACACCATAGAATTCCACATAATTATACCTATATACAGTAAAACAGAACAAATACGATATTGTTAGGTGTGTATTTGAAAATCAACGTAATTTAATGCGTTCAGGAAAAAGCATCTAGTGAAGGAGGGCCCTAACACGATAACAAAATGTTTCCTTCCTCATTTGCTGTTAGAGCGAGCAGTAATCATGTCGATGTGTCAATTTAAAATGTGGTAATGATAATTATGTAACAATGTGGAAATGTGTAAAGCATGGCCACTGGCCAGCCCTGCCACTGTACGCCTTGCTGTGTCTCGTGCCGCCGACCGCGCCGCTCGCCGCGCCGCTCGCCGCGCCGCCCGACCAGCAGTGCAGGCAGCTGGCCGCCAGATACGCTCCGCGGTACCGGCTCGCTGCCAGTCAAGGTACCGGTCATTTTTTCGGGTGCTATTGCTATTCTTGAGCTAGTGTTCTGTGTTGTGTTTCCGGATCTTCTGGATAAAGTTTTTTTGTTGTTACCAAGTTTTTTATTGTACAATACAATACAAATACACTTTATTTGTACATCAAATTAACAAACAAGTAGAAATACTTAAAAAATAATGTGGCATACAAAAGGCGGCCTTATCGCTAAAAAGTGATCTCTTCCAGGCGACCTTAGAATGTAGGAAACAAAAGAGAAAATAACAATGAGGCGTAGAGTGTACTGTACATAATGAATAGCGTTCTACAGTTACATCTTTATAAAGCAAATAGCTAATACCAGTGATGATAAAGAGAAAGGGAAATTTATGTATACTGTTTCAGATATAATTGTTTCACCTGTGATTTAAAACAGTGAAGTGTTTGAGCACGGCGCATGTTTACGAGTGGTAATAAATTCCAGAGGCGAACAGCCTGAACAGTAAAGGATTTGGAGTAAAATGATGAAAATTGGGGAGGAGTAAGAAGGTATTGTATGTTGACAAACGAGCTGAAGATCCACCGGTCGGAACTCGACGAGTGTCTGGCGCGATGGCGGCCTCCGGCGAGCTGCAGTTGCTAGGGGGCTTCATGAAAAGATAATACCTACCTAATCATGAATAATAATAATACTGATAATAATAATTGCTTAATGTCCAACAGCATAAAAGAGGCCACATCCCATTTAGCGCGTTAGTTAGATTGTTAGTCACAGCTAGCTAGCCAGCGAGGTAATGTCATCATTGACGAGTTACAAGTAACGCAGGTCGCAGATAAAATATATGGCGGTGAAAAAAAATACTTATTTATTTATACTATAATATACTTCAACAGGCTTCCGAGCCGTTAAAATGGAGGGGCGGCCGACGCCGGTGGTGGTGTGGGGCGGAGAGCGGGGGGGCGCCGCCGCCGCCGCCGCCCTGCTGCACGCCGCGCTGCGCTACGGGCTCGGCTACGACGTGGAGCTGCGGCTGCAGCAGTTCGACGCCTGCAGCGCTGACGACACGCAGTGAGTTTTGGCCCCACTGCTCCTGCTCCTGCTCCTGCTCACAACTCAATTGAGTCATACAGTCATTGAGTGAACGTATGCAATATACTGAAATACCATACATAGACATCTCTGATAAATTTGAAAGAAAAGCACGTAGATTATGGGTTGGTGGTTGGTTCGGGTAATAATAATAACAACAGTGGGCGCCTACATCACTTTAGTCGGAAACCAATTAACACAGGTTTTACACAAATCGAACACGCGATTAGAATTGACTGTCGTCAATTATCTGAGCAACAAATAAGTGTCGATGGTCCAGTGATCTCCAACCACCCCTTACAATCACCCCAAGCCTCGCATAGTCGTCTGATTCTGTTACTCTACTCGTCAATCTGTTATCTCATTCCGAATATTGTTTGCACCGAGTTGTGTAACTCGAAAACTACATTCTACTCTAGGCGTCTGTTCAGCTCGGAGGCTGACTAAAGACGCTGGCGGTTGGCAAGTCAATAGCTGTCCTGAGTCCTCTCACCTCTGTGACCCCCCTCCTCCCCCGCCACTCACCGCCACCGCGTGTACTCAAATGACAGTAGACAATATGCACGGTGCTGCCATCTTCAACTTCCGAATACGACGTTCCATTTTATGATCTCAGACATATGTATACAATGCTTTAGAAGGTAATATAAAATGGCTAGAAGAAAATAATCTAAAAATTAAGTTATTAATAAAACTAAATATATACAATTTCAGTTTCATCAAGCACAAACCCCTCTATTAAAAATTGAATTCGACGGAAATATAATTGAGCAAGTTAAGGAACATATATTTTTAGGTGCTATTATGGACAATTATCTAAATTGGAAGGCACATATAAATTATTTATGCTGTAAACTCAGTAGATTTGTTTATGCTTTGAGAAGGTTGACAGAACAGACTTCGAGGCAAACCGCAGTAATAGCGTATCATGGGTATGTCTTTTCTAAATTCTGTTCATGGCATTCGAAAATTTAAATTACAAAAAAATTTGTAAGAGCATTATTTCGCATAGGTCAAAGACATAGTTGCAAACCGCTGTTTATTGAGCTTAAATTATTAACTCTACCATATCTGTATATTATAAACCTACTCGAAGTGTGCATGTTTGTAAAAGAGAATTTACACCTTGGTATTTGATATAAAACATACGAGAAGTCCACGCAAAACTAAAAATAAATATAATGTTATGGCAAACGAAACCGCGAAAACTAATTTTTACCAAAAAAGCTTATATTGTATGGCCTTCAAATTATTCAATCATCTAACAGATACAATAAAGGAGCTCAATGTTATAGGGTTTAAAAAGAAATTAAGACATAGGTATATTATCAGCCAAATGCACAAAGTAGATCAGATGAATTTTTAATTGAAAAAATGAGAGGTGTCAAGGGACACCCGGATGGAACGAAGTTCCTTTCGATTTAAGTATTGTTTTTTGAAGTGATTCAGAAAGTTAGCGTGATTCAGAAAGTTGTACAGCGCCATCTCAGTAAAACTCTCTGAATCACTTCAAAAAGTATCGTACCAACATTTCGTAAGAAAATTTTCCTTCTAGCCCCCTTTCATAACGCGCGATAAGGAACTTCGTTCCAAAACTAGATTAATTAAATAACTTTAATAATTGTATTATAATTTATCACTGAAATTAATTTTATATTATTGACATCATCATTTATTTCATTGTTTGTTATGTATTCTTTTTTTTAAATTGATTTTGAGTAATGCGTGAAATTAGTTATAATTTTTTAACGTGTTTTTAACGTATATTATTTAGCAACGCCAATAAGTGGCACGTGGTAAGTTCGTTTAGCATACAGCTTGTCGGTACCATCTTTATCTAATACAAGATTGCAATAAATTGATTTGATTATTATTATTATTCGTAACACTCGGTTGTTGGCCGTCTACTTGTGTCCGCGTGAACGACACGCGGCTAGTGCGGCTAGTGCGGCTAGTGCGGCTAGTGCGGCTAGTGCGGCTACAGTACGGTGCGTGGTGCGCAGGCTGCCGGTGGCGCCCGCGGCGGCCATCCCGCCGTGCCGCGACCAGTACCGCTACGGGCGGCTGGTGCGCGAGCTGGCCCGCGACAGCACGGCGCTCGTGCCGCTGGGGGCGACCCTGCTGGCGCGCGCCCCCGCCCGCTGCGCCCCCGCCGGCCTGCTGCCCGCCTACCATCGCCCGACGCTGAGCGCCTGCGCTGCCACTCTCACGCTCCTCCATTTCAGAGAATTAAAACCGAAGTTACCCGCTTGGTAAGCGTTTGTTCCTAAAAAAACAAAAGTGTACTTATGTACGCGCGTGAGAAGTTATACCTACTTCTTTGGCATGAAAAAAAACAACTTAAAAAAACCATTTCAATAAAATAAAAAAAAATAAAAATGTGTGCAATTCACACGTGGTAGAAGTGAAACTTTCCAAAATTTTGGTTTCAAGAAAATATGCTAAGTTGTATTCATAGATGGCGCGAGGAATAAGATAGAAGATTCGTTTTATTGCTAGATAGATGGCGCTAGCTGCTCATTTTACTCTTCATATTATGTTAAGAGATGGCGTTAGTTACCACTGTTTTCTTTTTCTTATGTTCGTGGTTATCTTTTAAAAAGTGCTAAGTTGTATTCATAGATGGCGCGAGGAACAAGGTAGAAGATTCGATTTATTGCTTTTTCATCTCATTATCTTGAAACCAAAATTTTGGAAAGTTTCACTTCTACCACGTGTGAATTGCACACATTTTCTTTTTTGTATTTGTGTCTCTTACCTGTCGTCGTTGTGTCTTTTTCCGTTGCATCCGGTTTGAAATCACAACGATTCTAAAGAAGTTTCACTTCAATATATAATAAAAATAATAATAATCATTTTTTAAAAGCGCGCGTGACGATTTTGTCACCGTCGTTTTTGTGTCACCGTCCGTGTTACAAGTCTTAAAATTTCACTCTCATAATTTTTTCCATTTATTCCTTAACGCGCTTAAAGAAGTATATTAACTTCAAAAATGTGACATTGAAGACTAAACGATGCGGTTCTCGGCCACCTCCCGAGAGCCCCGAGCGCCCCTAGCGCACGACCCACCTGGTGCCTGGGGGGCGCCCGGGCGGCCGCACTGCTGAGTGCTGCCTCACTTTACCAGATGTTGTGTAATGTCATCTTCTTGTACTTATTTATTGGATTTAATAAATAATAAAATCATTACTGATATTAGTGACTTAATAATAATGAGTAATATTGATAATACATATACTCATTATGTGAAGCTTCACCACCATGCATAGCATAGCATGGGTTGGGATCACTATTCTAAAAACTAGGGATCACTAGGCTATAAATATGTCATTTATTATACTTCGCGTTGACCGAGAATCATGTTTGGCAAAATCACAGAATATGGATAATATGTAATTATGAGGGTGCTCATAATTATGAAGAGGGATCGCGAAGGCTCGCTCGGATTTTTTCAGTTAATCATAACTGTTTAACCCTGGAACACTAGGGGTGGTCGCTTCCACAAAAAATAAAACCCGGTAGTAGCACTTTCACTATACTTTATTAACACCACTTACTACTAACACGACACGGGTTAAATTCTCCACTAATGCTCCCCGATACTTCTCTGAACCACGGCTCTTATACAATCTCCATGTTACATTCATCACCGTGATTCAGCCTTTCATATTAGACTTTAATGGTGCCCTCTATATACTATCTAATACATTATTTTGTACACATGCCAACTAAATTTATTTGTCAAACAATTAAACCAATTCTAAATACTATAATTGTAAATAGTTATCCGCTATCACTAATAGATGGCACTAAACAGATTCTGCTAAGGTGGTTCTGGGTCGAACATACCGCCCACCAAGGACATATTGGGATATGTCCTTCACCCAGGTTTATAAAATGGTTTCTGGGATTTAATATTTCAAGTCTTTGTTTAACAAATCATACATTATAATAAGTTCCTCTACACAATCCCAAAAACTCACCAACAATTAAATACACCACAAAAATAAAAAACAACAAAAATATCCAATTAAATTATGCAACTGTTAAACCGTAACCAAATAATCTTTCAATATAAAATTAACCAAACCTTTTACATACTCATCTCAACAAATTATAATACAACCACAATACAAAACATAACATATACACAATAAATTAATACACAATAATGAGCAATACCTACAAGTTTGAAGCGTGACTACTCGTGTAAGCTGTTCCTGACGAGGTTGCTTTTCGACTAGGTACTTTACCGAGTAGCCAGTTGGAACCAAATTAGCCATATCACATTTCTTACATTAAGCTCCGCAAACCGATGCGTCCACTTGTCCCTCTGATACAACTTCATTTGCCATTTCACTTTTGTCACCATTACTTATCTCCTTATTTCTTTAAGTACTCGTTCACTGCGTTGCCCTTGTTACGCCACGAATCTTTTAAAAGCTGATAAATTCCTTGGGTACATAGATCTCTTACTACCTCCCAAGTGATTTGCTCCTGTTATCATGTAAATCAATAATCAAATATATTCCATAATCACACGGTGACTTCTGTACTTTGAAGTCTTTAAATTCATACGACCAGCATAAATCTACTTCTCTTTTCTATGATCCATACTAAGATTGGATATGATCTATATATACTATACTGCCGCCCACCCTCAATATATTTGACAAAACTACTTACTTTTCTCTATATACTTTTTCAAGCAAAGTCTTATCAATCCAAATTCAAATCATTATTTAATCCTCACCTTTTGTAATAAAAATAAAATAAAATAAAATAAAAACCACCATTAGTAATTGTCTCTAAATTCACCTACTCTAAAAAGTTTATTTACAGAAAAGTGTTTGTTCCAAATAAAATTGTCGTTACCCTGGATTACGCTGTGCCGCATCCAACTTCACTTGTTGTAAAAAAGTATCCTTTATCCATTTCCACCGACATGGAATGTTCTTCAACCATGCCAGAACAATTTCAGCAACAGTCCATGCATATGTGTTTACTTTTGGTATTTGCATGATCGCAGCAACTTCTAGCAATCTTCCCGTTAATAATGCCCCACAAAACTTTAAACTAGAGCTCGATTTTTTTACTGGAGTTACTTTTGGCTTAGTATTCAACAAGGTGACCTGAACTTCGCCATCGACAACCGGCACATTCACTACAGCTGCGTACGCTATCTTTGTCGGGTTGCAAAATCTGTGCAAGTCCATCTGCTTATTGGTATTTTGTGGATCTTTATCGTCCCATTTGGATACATCTATGCCTTTCAAAACCCCCTTTGAAAAACCCATGACCTCATCACTCTGAGGCCTAGTAATATTTTTATCACTATAAGTTGAACATCGGTCGTTCGACTGCTCAACATCACCATCGTTACCCCTATTTACCTGCCCTTCTAGAGAAGGCAACAATTCTTGATGCTTTTGGTTGCAAATATCTACACCAATATCCCTATCAGTCAAACACCCATTGCTTGACCGCCCAGCATCACGGTTGTTACCCGATATACTCTGGCCTTTCAGAGTATGTAATAAATCGTGATGGTTTGCTTTGCAAATTCGGCAATTGGATTTAATTGTGCCAAGCCTCATAATGTGGGTGCCCAAACAGTAGAAGCATAACGCGGTGTCCTACGTGGGCGACTCAACGCGAACGCGAAGCGACGCGGCGCGATGCGAAAACAACAAACAGTTGACATGTGTTGAAGTGTCCTACGTTACAAAACGCACGTACAGTGCGATGCGACGCGGCGCGATTGGACGCGAACGCGATCAGTTGGTTTGATATTTTCGCGCGAACTTCAGCGGCGCGGCGGATGTCAGTGGCGGTGAAGGGACGATTCGCGCGCACGTAGGACAGAGCCGCCGCATCGCACCGCATCGCACTGAAATCGCACCGGATCGCTTCGCGATCGCGTTCGCGTTGAGTCGCCCACGTAGGACACGGTGTAAGTTCTCGTCACAAACAAACTTACGCCGAGTAGCCACATCTTCGTTAGCAAAGTGAGTACATTCCACTATTTCATGACTCCCCTTGCAATATATACAATATTCATTATTAATGCTAGGTGGACCTAAATTTACACACAAATCTCCCTTGATATCACTAAATTCCTGCGTTAAATCGCCCTGTAAACTCAATACATGCCTGATATCACCCTTAATCTCAATGTATAGTTCACAGGTATCGTCATACAGATCTTTATACAATGAAGCCCTTAATTCATCACAATCGCACTCATCATACATATACCGATCGTTGTCTTGAAATCGAAACCACAAATTCTCTATTACATCTAGCCTTGTTTGCAAATTACCTGTGGTTATCCTTTCTTGAGGTAATTTATCAAAATCAATTTTTTCATTAAGTAACCTTTCGTATAAGTTAATTTGTAAATCTTCCATTAATGTTAAAGAAGCCATATTTTACCACCCAAGTATTTGCAAACAAAGTTTAAAAAATTAAAAGTTCAAAAAAAATACAATACTAAATTCCAAAAAAAATCACAAGTGTTTTAGTTATACAAATTTTAACCAAAAAATTATTATAAGTCCAGTTTCCAACAAATATTCTAAGTCCAAAATTCAAAAAATATATTCTAAGTTCAAATTTCTCAAAAAAAGTCTGAGTTCAATTTTAGACGAAAACACCCTAAGTCAAAAATCGCTTATTTTGACTAAGTTTTTAAAACTTTTGAGTACTCACTTGCAATCCACATAATGTTATCACTCACAAGTCACAACTCCTGTGGCCGAAGCTCCCTTGGCTGGCCACGCTCTCGATGCGCCACCAGCTGTGCTGCCTTCGCCTTGAAGATCTTCCTCCTCCTGAGCTGCAGGACTCCGCCTTCACTGCAGAGCTCCGCCTTCGCCTCGGTGATCAGCCCTTACAACGTCCGCCTGAGTTGTAGGGCTTCGCCTTCACTTTGGTGATCCCCGCCCTTACAAAGTCCGCCTGAGTTGTAGGGCTCCACTGGATCAGCCTCTGCTTGAGCACCGGGGACTCCTTGGATCTTCTGTGTCCCACTTTGCACTATCCGGCTCGAAGGACCATGTTTAACCTTGGAACACTATGGGTGGTCGCTTCCACAAAAAATAAAACCCGGTAGTAGCACTTTCACTATACTTTATTAACACCACTTACTACTAACACGACACGGGTTAAATTCTCCACTAATGCTCCCCGATACTTCTCTGAACCACGGCTCTTATACAATCCCCATGTTACATTTGTACGGGCTACAGCACGTACATTTTTGTAGCGTCAGCAGTTTACGCTGTTACTCTACATTAATGTATTATGAGTCAGTGCGCCAATTGAACCGAGCAATACCGGTCACGCGTGCTCGTTCTATCAATCTAATCATCTATCATTTAATTCATTCGGTTTTATCAATAAATTGTATCAAGTACTTATCAACTTCCTATCATTTATAATACTATCAGCAACCCAACGTAGGGGTTCCGTCGCAGCCCCTACAACATTCATCACCGTGATTCAGCCTTTCATATTAGACTTTAATGGTGCCCTCTATATACTATCTAATACATTATTTTGTACACATGCCAACTAAATTTATTTGTCAAACAATTAAACCAATTCTAAATACTATATGTAAATAGTTATCCGCTATCACTAATAGATGGCACTAAACAGATTCTGCTAAGGTGGTTCTGGGTCGAACAATAACATTAATCTTAAATCTTAAAGTGTCTAGCGCAGTGGATATACAAGATATATACCATGATACCATCCCAACGCAGGCTCCGCTGGCTCCGTCCGCTACGATATGTTAATCACATTATGTGTAACTTTATTTTAGCAATTTCAACGTCCGCGGCTGCTCGCCCCACGGCCCCCACGAGGACCCCTCGGCGCACGTGGTGCTGGCCGCCGCCCCCGCGCCGCTGGAGCTCGACGCGCTGTCGACATACGTTTGCAAAAATAATATACCGCTCACATTTTTGCTGTTCAACAGTAGCTCGTGCTTCGATAGAACCGTCGAACGTCTCGACGAAGCAAATTTATCTTTTCTATTCCTCGATAGAAACCTAGAGATGTACGGGCCGGGGTCGGTGCCCGCGGCGCTGCAGGCGGCGGCGGACGCGCGCTGCCCGGCGCGGGACCTGCACAACGCCACCGACCTGGTGCACCGGCTCGGGGACGGCCGCGCCATGCGCCGGTACGCGCCGCAGATCGCCGATGTCGTTCGCACGTTCTGTCCCTCGTTTCAACACTTGAAGGATGTCCTCCGGGAGCGGCCGGCGGACGCGCGCGCCGCCGAGCGCGCCGCCTGCGGGTGGGCGTTGCGAAACGGTGACACCTTCGAATCGTGGATCGCGACGAGGAGACGCCGATACGGGTTATACTGTTACATGTGTAGGGACGACCGACTCAACGAGGAATATAAAAAAGTAATCGACGTAGTCCGACGAGCCGCGATGACCCCCGACGATTTCGATGTAAGCGTCCATCTGATCGAGCACGACTGTCGCGACGATCACGATATGGAGAAGATTTTTTTGAATATCACTCGTAATTCGTCACAGTACGTGATGGGCGCCGTGGCGTGGAGCTCCAGCGAGGGCGTCAGGGCCGTCGCCCGGCACGCCGCCCGGGAGCGGGTGCCGCTCGCGCTGGTGGGCCCGGCGCCCCCGCCGCCCCCGCCGCCCCTGCCGGAGCCCGCGAGCGCCATCGACGGAACGTTAGACGATCTGGCCTACCTCTATCGGGCCTTTCTAACTCATTGCGGGTGGACCAGGTTGGCGGTGCTCTCGGACGGATCGACGTACGCCAAAGCTTTCGCGGATCGCCTACTCCGGGGCCCCGACCTCGTGTACGTGGACGCGACGGTGACCGCGGCCACCGCAACCGACGTCTTGACATCCCTTCGAGCGGACGAAGCGCGAATCTTCGTCGTGAATACGAATTCATCGGTGGCCGTCGAAATTATTCGATGTGCAGTAACGTTGGGAATGACTCCCCCGAACTACGCGTGGATAGTGCGTGAGTGGAGCCCGCCGGGGGAGGGAGGGGAGGGGGCGGCGGCGGCCGGCTGGGGCGACATGACCCACGTCTCGCTGGGCACCGCGTGGCGCGGGGGGCCGGGCGGCGGGCCGGGGGGCGCGGCGGGGGACGGGGCGGGGGACGGGGCGCTGCGCGCGCAGCTGGGGGCGCTGTGGCCGGGCGCCGCGTGGCCGGCGCTGGCGGCGCCCCTGGCCGACGCGATGTTGTTGCTGCACCACGGTTTCACCGAGTTCCACCGACTTTATTCTACAAATTCTCATAGTATGCGGCACGGTGAATATGCGTTGTAAGTTAACTTTTATTTTATCCTGTGTTTAGAATAGAATAGAATACAATAGAATATTTTTATTTCATAAGATGCTGCAACAACAAGGAAAAGAAAAATAAAAAAAAACTTAAACAACTATGATAGTATTGAGTTGCAGTCAAACTGTATGAAAAGGGACCGCACTCAGCAATGGCCGCTGGTTTTCAGGGCGATCCCGGGTTCGCGTAGCTTTCTGGAATTCTATTCCAACGAAAGTTTCTATGGATGATGAATATTATGTTCGTTATCAACCAAACTGACCCTTTCATGTCGCATATCTGTAAATATTATTGATATCTTGCTATAATGAAGAGTGTAAATAAAGTCGACTGGACCGTTCCATAACACGGACGTTGTTATTTTGTTTTCACTTTCAGGAGTTTCGTTGAAATTTATGATAAAATAAAAGTAGCAGGAGTGGGAAGGGAATTAAGTTTTCGCAACGGGACCGTGGAAACCGTGACAGGATACTTGGAGCGGTGGCGAGGGGCGTCGAGAGTGTCGCTCGTCGCGTGGGAGGTGCGGCGGCCGCTGCGGGCCGAGGGCGCTTGCGGCGGGGGGGGCGAGGGGGGCGAGTGGGGCGCGCGCGTGCGGGACCGGCCGCGCTGCTCGTTCCCGGCGGGCGGGCGCGGCTTCGTGCAGCGCTGCTACGACGTGCCGCTGTACGCGCTGCTGGCGGCGCTGGCGCTGCTGCCCCCGGCGCTGCTGGCGGCGCGGCGCGCGCGGCTCCGGCGGCTGGCGCGCCGCGACCTCAACCTGCTGGCGCACGTGCTCGAGGGCGAGCGGCTCGCGCCGGTCGTCGGCGGGGATTCGCTCCAAGTGCATAGAAAAATCGGGACCGGCAACTTCGGGAGCGTCTACCTGGCGACCCTTCGACGGTCCGAGGAGAGGGCGGTCCTGGTGGCGGCGAAGGAGCTGCGGGACGAGTCCGACAAGAGGGAGTACCTGCAGGAGGCGGGGACCCTCCAGCGGGTGGATCACGAGAACATAGTGAAGTTCGTGGGGATCTGCCTGTCGAACGGGTCGCTGCTCATCCTGATGGAGTACGCGCTGCACGGCGACCTGCTGCAGTACCTGCGGGCGCGGCGCGGGGCGGGCGAGGCGGCGGGCGAGGCGGCGGGCGAGGCGGTGGGCGAGGCGGCGCGCGAGGTGTCGCCGGCGGAGCTGACGCGGCTGGCGCGCGAGGCGAGCGCGGCGCTGGGCTACCTGGCGCGCTGCGGCGTGGTGCACCGCGACGTGCGCGCCGCCAACTGCCTGCTGGACGCGCGCCGCACGCTGAAGCTGGCGGACTTCGGGCTGGCGCGGACGCTGCGCGACGACCTGGAGTACACGTCGACGCGGCGCACCGTGCTGCCCGTGCTGTGGCTGGCGCCCGAGAGCCTGCGCGGCGTGTTCTCGCCGGCGTCGGACGTGTGGTCGCTGGGCGTGCTGCTGCTGGAGCTGGTGACGCTGGGCGCGCGCCCGTACGGCGCCTGCCCGCCGCTGCTGGCGCTGGCCCACGTGCGCCGCGGGGGACACCCGCCGCTGCCGCCCGACGTCACTCCGCAGGCGTATGTTTACTGATAAATAATACTTTTACAAGTAAAAAAAAATGGACGTACCAAAATTAACAAACTTAAGATGTACGAACCCACAGGAGGTGCCCTTAAGACATTCGTGTAACCCTACTTCTCGAGGTAAGCACGATGACATTCTGAGTATTAAAAGTTAAAACTAGTGAAATACGTACTTACCTACGTGGTTCATGATGTAAAAAATAATCTATCCACTTTCATATTAAAATTTAAAGGTTTTTAAAAGTAAATAAAACCGGGCAAGTGCGTGTCAGGCCACGTGCAATGTAGAGTTCCGAAGTAGTAAGTTTATTGACTATTACTCATTAACTAACTTAAAAAAAAACTACTTAATATGCTAACAAAGCTGCATAGCCGTGATCTTCCTTGTAAATTCATCATATAACCACAGACATGTTTGGAATTTTTTTACTTGTCCATCTCCAACCGTTTAGCCAGCATCGGGGAGGACACTTGATTCTAAACAAAATTAGCAATTTAAAGCCAAATATTTCGCAAACGGACCCCTCATTGCAAAAATGCTCTTAGAAGACCCATATTACCTTTTCAACGATACGCACACTAAAGCCACGCGATGAATAAAAAATTCACCTCAGTAGGGAAGGTACGCTGAAAAAAAAAAACATGAGAGGTGTCAAGGGACACCCGGATGGAACGAAGTTCCTTTCGATTTAAGTATTGTTTTGTTGTACAGCGCCATCTCTGTAAAACTCACTGAATCACTTCAAAAAAAGTGTCGTCATTCGTAAAATCAAAAAGTGTCGTAATTTTCCGTCTAGCCCCCTTTCACAACGCGCGATAAGGAACTTCGTTGCAAAAATGCTTTTCTATATTGTATTCTGCGGTTCTGGATTTTTAGTAAATATGTAATATATATCCATGCCAAATTACAGCTTTCTACCTCTAAGGGTCTCAGTGCTTCGCTTCGGACAGACGGACGGACAGAAGGACGGACAGGCGGACTGACATGACCAAACTATAAGGGTTCCGATTTTATTTCGGAACCCAAAAAAATACCGATTAACACGGGCAACGCCACAAGCGACTGCTACTTCTTCGATAGGTAGAATTCCTTAAAATGTTGGAATACCTTGCGAGTGCCACTCGTCCATTGCAGCGCGTCGTTGATGATGGCGTGCTGGCAGCACAAGGCGGCGGAGCGCGCCACGGCCGCCGAGCTGCAGCGCTACCTGGCCGGGCAGCCGCTCGCGCTGCGCCGCGCGCGCCTGCCCGCGCCGGACGTCGCCGCTGACCTCGCGCCGGACATCGCGCCGGACCTCGCGCCAGTCATCGCGACCCCCAATCGGCCTGCATAATGTACTTATTAGTAATTATAAATAAAGTAAAATGCTTCATCCGTATTAGGGCTCACACCAACAATACTCGTGGTGCAGCCTGCTGAACTACGGAAGAGGTTAAGGCGACAGGCATCTACTGTGAGTGGTCCTGGTGGTTGCTGGTGGTTGCTGGTGGTTGCTGGTGGCTGCTGGTGGCTGTCCAGTCAGCTCAGTGGGCTCTGAAATATATCGACGTCCCCGGGGAATAAAATGGTAATAGAGAAAAGTAAATTTTACAGGAGAAGCAAAAAACTAGTTTTGTTTTATCCTAGGCAGAATAATAATTGGGTATCTATGAATTATACATCAAAACATGCGTTATTTTTTCCAGAATTACATTCCATAAAAAAAATTAAAGAATATAATTATATCTTTTTAATTATCATCAAAAAACAATAATACTGTTATTATATGGAATTGTGTAGCATGTAACAGCATGTAGCATGTGACAGTTTTCATCACTTACGAATACGATACACTTTTATTGTACGTTTATGAATTAATTGCAAATGTATTAAACTATTTCAATTTTCTTCCGGTCAAAGTTAATACTCATCTTTGACGTATTGAAATGTAACGATTTTATTTAGGGAAGAATAAAATGGTATAAGCGTCTTACTGATCTAAATAGACTAGTAGTTGTTCAGTAATATATGATTACGACTTTAGGGCTATAATTTGTACATGACTTCCGAGGAATAAAAATATAATGGCTCTAATTTTATGAAATTCAAAGATAAAAATCTAAATAATATTTAGCAGGTGTATATTGACTCGTAGATGCCAAAAATGAAAAAAAAAGTTAATAATCAATGTAATCAACTCAAACTACATCGCAAATGCATGTATAAATCAGAATCACGGACGTTCTTTTTATGGTCTGTGGTATAAATATAATTATGAACAGTATTGCCAATTTAGCCCTTTCGGGGCTAGATCTAGCCCTTTTTACGGGTTTTCAGCCCCTCAAATAATTTTTTAGCACCTAGCCCAATTTCTAGCCCCAAAATCATATTCCGCCATGTTGAAGAAAAAGGGATAAATTCAGGTTTTCCACGAAGTTTTTAATGCAATCGATCGAAAAAACGATAAAATGTAGTGAAAGATGTCGAAAAAATTACCATTATCATACTTGTAGAGCGTCTGACGACCTTTTTTTTTTTTTTTTTCGCCGACTGATGTCTGACGACGGGTGATGGCGGCCGTCACCTCTGATAATTAAGCAATATAGCCCCTATTTTCAATGTATTGGACGAATCTAGCCCTTTCTTAAACTGTGTTTAGCCCCAAAACCTAATACCGAGTTGGCAACACTGATTATGAATATTATCTGGATTACGTTGAACGTTATTACCTATTGTGAAACTTGGAATTTCAAATAAAATTTGTATATTATTCCCGTGTGGCTTTTATTTTTACTACAGACCGAGAGTTTCGGTTTCAGTTTTGGCCAAAAAATCTAGTTTCGGCCTTAGTTTCGGTTTCGGAAACGGTTCGATTTCAACCAAACCGAAACTGAGTGTTCGTGAATTATCTTTCATCGTTTGACTTTCCAAGAGAAGTCTATTTAACCACGGACCTAGAAATTCTAATTTCCAGATTCGTGCATTTAACATGTTTATTATATTTGTTCATTAAGCCGAATACAGGGTGCTTTGCATTTCGATAAGCCTATGTAAGCAGTGGACAAATAAAGGTGATAATGATGATTGAAATTGAAGTACCTATAATGTCATAGAACAGAACATCTCGAACAAAATGTGTGTCCCAGCCGGGGGGTTCCATTTTCAAAATTGAGCCCCCGTTCTCCTTTCAAAATCGAACGAATCCATTGAATATTGAAGCCACGTCGCGCCAATGCTTTGGGACATAAGTGGTGTTCGGGGTGACTGAATGTGTCCCGCCCGGGAGGTTCGATTTTTAAAATTGAGCCACCGTTCTCCTTTCAAAATCGAACTAATCCATTGATGATTGAAGCCACGTGGCACCAATGCATTGGGACATACGTGGTTTTCGGGGTGTCTGTTCTATAGGTACGCTACCTAGTAGGTATAATTAGGGATACGCAAAAAGTATCGATACCAATAGGTATCGATACTTTTGTTTCGATACCGAGTACTTTTGGTATCGATACTTTTGAGGTATCGATACTTTCCTTCTCCCCATTTCTAATAAATTATTAGCTTGAAAAATAACAATTATTAATCGATATTTTATACAAAAAAATGGTTGTCTGTAAAGTCGGTTTACGGACGGTAGTTTAACGTGACAACGTCATGACAAAACATTGATGAAGTAGAGCTCGAATATAATAATATCTCTGGAAATCAACTTATAATTAGAAACTTTTATCTTTATACTACAACGCCATCTAGAACTCCTGAACTACACTATTTTTTCAGCAAGTTCCTTTCTGACTTACATAATTGTGTATATAGTTTTGTTCATAGATGGCGCTTTCTCCATTGTTCGCTCGCTCGCGTAACGCGACAGATGAGTAATGATTTATCGAGCGTGCAACCGGCGGTCCGTTTTAATAGACCACAGCATGTGGCACTCAGAGACTGCCGCGATAAAGCTATTGCATAGCTGTTTTTATCAACTTATGCAATCATAATTATTTATTTATTTTTTATTTATGCAGTATTTTTTTTCTTTGATATTAATTCAAGTTACACTTGAGCGTGGTGACTGATAAGAAAACATTTTTTTTCTTTTATTGAATAAATGAGAAGTTAATATCGTTTAAAATATGAAGCTATTTTTATTATCTTACAATAGGTACATGTAGGTTTTTCAGGAAATTTATTTCATAAAATCATCATTAAAAATTCAGTATCATTTAATTCAGTATCAGGTAGTATCACACAATATTGAGTTAAATAAAAATTAATTTTGAAATAATTTAATTTACGAATCTCTATAGCCAAACTATATGTGTTAAGCGGCATCTGTGATTAATTTTGTATCTACATAGTATGAGGGGAAAGTTGAAAAAAATTTCCACTGGTTAGGTACCGAAAATACAATAAGTTCCAGTACCTACCACCATCCTACGACAATAGTGCTGGCGTCGCAATAAGTACGAAATGAACATAGCTGTTGACGCTGTTGTAGACGGAGCAGCAGAGTGAAGTTTGCTGAGGTCAATAAAATTTATCCTGGCACACCACACGTTTTTACGGACACTTTTCATACACATACATTTTATATAGTGCTTTTCAACTAAATCTGCACTTGGGTGTAATGTTGGCAGCATTGAAATAAGTGTCTTTTAAATAATATTTCAAAAACCATTTTATGGACATAATAATAGCGTTGTTATTAAGTTAATTAAAGGTAATAATGATATATATAATATATTACGAACGGCAATGATTAAAGAAAAATAAATATTAAAATTTAGAGTAGATAAGATAAGCCACAGAGTTTGTTGTTTGGAAGTATTATCCACACATAAAATGGAGTAGAGTGGTCTCAATGTCTATGAAATTAAGTAGGTATCTTCGTTCGGATTTGACGTAAATCAGATGTAGCCATAAGCTGTTACGGATTACTGCTTATTTAATTATAAAGGTTTTTGTGTGTTATATCGAATTAATGTAGAAATTTGCCTGCAATTATGCCTTGTTTAAAATACGGTAGATTTTGACACCGTAATTACATCGTTACGGTAGATTATAAATCGGAGCTGAATACGGTAGATCTACCGTAATTATGTAGCACCTAGCAACACTGGTGGGCTGTGAGTTTTGTCTATGGTAAGAAGTGATAACGACATGTCACATTTGACATTCATGACATAGATAGACCATGACATGAAGCATAATTTCAGAATCTATGGATATGAAGCATAATTTAAAGTTATCATAAAACGCTAACACTTGAAATTGAATAAGAACTTTTTTATAAGAGTACATAATAAAAGTGGAGTTTAAATAATTTATCTCACCCTAGTCTGTGAAAATGATATCTCACTTTTATTTATTTATATAAATCCATGTCTTGTCAAAGGTTCAAACTTGACAAACAAATTAAAAGGAAAATTACAGCACTTGCTATTGTAAATAATTAACTGCTTAAATGAAGAATTGTTTTTGGTATTTGTAGTGTCGATTCGTGGCTCAAACTTTTTAATGCAATAAAAACAATTTGTGTTTTTATCAAACTACAAAAAATTAATTTGTTTTCAAACATGGGCATTTTTGGGACTTCTTCGCCTTTTGATCAAGATGTTGGTACGTATGAGCTCCTTTTGTCTGCTAATGACTTAGTCACCGCGCTAGATAAGTTATCTCACTCAGTTTTGTTATTGTCGTTATATGAGATAAGTACTCTTTCTTTGTATCTCCATATTGATTCATGCAAACAAAGCAAAATAAATCAGATATTAATGTTTTCATCAATAATTAAAGCAGTAGCTATTACTTTAGTAGGATAATAATCCTACTAATAGCAGTTAATATACTGCCTTCATATGAAAGCATTCTTGCAGTTTTCACTCAGGGTGGGTATACAATTATTGTAACATTACTTTTAGTAGCTATAAATTATGATTCCTTTTGAGTAGTTAGATGACAATATATTTGAATTTGTGATGTAAATTCAGGTTTTATAAATAAATATAATTCAAGATTTGACAGATCAGTTAAATAACAAAAAATGCACAAATATTGCTATTGCATTGCTGTTCTTATTGATATTATGAAAAGTTTCACAATATTTTGGCGTAACTTTTAAAGTCAAGTTAATTGTTAGTTTCTTAATAATAATGAGATTGTATTTTCTTTACATTGAATAAAACATTATACAACTTACCTTTGTTGATTTTAGTCAGCATTGAATTAGTATAGCAGTAAAAACACAGTACAGTAATCCCCCCTATAATGTGGTTGATTGGTTCTGCGTTATAGGAAAATGTGTTATAGGGGTATTCCGTATAATGCATTTTTACGACCTCGTATAATGCATTACATATAAATGATTCATCATTTTTAACTTTTAACATTTAACAAATTTAATAAAATAATTTAATTTTGTAATAATACAATTGACACACGTGCAAAGGTACGCAAAGCTAATTATGAACTGTACAAATCATTATAAATTTCACAGTACAGAAATATGTATGTGGGAAATCCCTGCGTTATATGGTGGAATGCCCGTGTTATAGGGGGCATTGAAATCGCGTAATATGAAAACGCGTTATAAGGGTACTGCATTACAGGGGGGATTACTGTAATCAAAGACTATTTTGTCAACATAACCACAACAACAAAACATTTCTTCGCCCTTCACTTTCTCAGGGGATCAAGCATAGGTACTGAAATATCAACACCTATTCCTTACTATTTATTTTCGTCAATATTTAGCAGTACTATTTGTCAATATAGTCTGTTCACTTATGGATTAGACTATAGGTAGGGACTGCTATGTAATATTGAATCCGGCTGGATATTGCTGGACTTTCATCAATCCGGCTGCTGGTGTTCATAGGCTTTCCATCAAGTGGCTTGTCTTTTTGTTTGTTGGCTATTTACAAGAATTTCATACATTTTGAGGTCAAGCTTCGGCAGGTACCTGAAGATGGATCACATGACATTGGATTGCCGTAGGGCGTGTACGTGCAGGTGTGAATTCATCTGTCACGTGATCTGCAGGCACCTCCTTCCAAGCTTGTTCTATATATAACTATAATCTCTAAGAAAAAGAGAAAGAAAGAACTGGCTCTCAGACCCCTATCGGACACGAGAAGTCGTTACTCGTTCAAGCTTTCAGCTAGCCAGGCTTCACACAAACATATAATAATATAATTGTAATGTAAACGATGTGTAATGATGTAATGATGTAATAATGTAATGATGGTGGGCAGAGCGCGCCACCAGCGAGAACAACACGAGCGAGGAGTGGGGGTTGATCCTGGAGATCTGCGACCGCGCGGGCGCGTCCGCCGCCGCCGCGCGCGACTGCCTGCGCGCCGTGCTGCGCCGCCTCGCGCACCCCGACCCGCACGTCCAGGTCACCACGCTCACCACGCTCTCCACATGTCCGCAACATAGCGCAGAGACCCTTCGTGCTTGATATACATATTTATTACTAGTAACTACCTTCGGTTTGCTTCAGTTTTCGTATAGATACTTAATTTTTTAGGGTTTCCAACGAAAAAAATGAAAAACGAACCCTTATAGGATCACACGTGCGACTTGGCAACCGCCATTCACAGCCAATTTTCTCCAAAACTACTGGACCAAATCAGTTGAAACTTGGTACTCATGTGTTATTTTGTGACCCAAAGACAAAGATATAGAAATAAATGAATTTATATAGAAAAAAAAAACGAAATCAAAATTAAAAAGGCACTGTTTTGCAAACCGTATGGTTAGTTTTAGTATAACCGTACCATATAGTTATAACCGTATAGTTAACTGTATAAATAGTTTTAAAATTATTCAAGAAAGAACGAAAATTGACCATTCCGACCCCTTATCTCCGTAACTACTGAGGCCAGAATTTTGATAAAAATATAAAGCAAAGCAAAAAGCAAAGCAACAACCCATAATTGTCCCACTGCTGGGCTCAGGGTCTCCTCTCACAATGTGAGGGGTATAAGACATAGACTACCGCGCTGGCCAAGTACGGATTGGTAGACTTCACACACCTTTGAGAACTTTCTTGAGAACTCTCAGGTGTGCAGGTTTCGTCACGATGTTTTCCTTCACCGAAGGAAGTGATAATTAACTTGTAATATGCACATAATATTTGAAAATTAGAGGTGCGTGGCAGGATTTGAACTCGGGCCCCTCGGTTCGGGAGACCAACGTTCTAACCGCTAGGCTATCACTGCTTGATAAAAATATAGATAATCTAAAATTTTAACAAAAAAAGAACCGACTTCAAATGAAGTACATCCAATAAAAAAAGAATAGGGATGTTGACACTAATTATAAATTAATATAAATTTATATTTAAAATATTAGAAGGTAAAATATGATTTTTTTATTGAAATCAATCCCACCAAAAACATACTTAAATGTAAAAAAGGAGAGCCAAGTTCAATACAAAAATTATGCTTGGCTGTGGGCTTCGCCGCAAAAAGAATAGAGATCTAAATGAGTGCCAAGTTCTATGCAATATCTAAATATGTATTTATAGGAATGAAATAACATTATGAACAAGTATTAAACTCTATTTCTTTGATGTATTGGATACCTATAACAATTGCTGTTATTTAAAAAAGTGAGATCTTAAAGTAGGTTAGATTTGACTTGGCCAGTTTTAACTACATCAGTCATTTTATAAAGTTATTCAACATTTTAATTCTGATAAAAATTGGCCAAGTCAAATCTAACCTACTTTAAGATCTCACTTTTTTAAATAACAGCAATTGTTATAGGTATCCAATACAGCAAAGAAATAGAGTTTAATACTTGTTCATAATGTTATTTCGTTCCTATAAATACATATTTAGATATTGCATAGAACTTGGCACTCATTTAGATCTCTATTCTTTTTGCGGCGAAGCCCACAGCCAAGCATAATTTTTGTATTGAACTTGGCTCTCCTTTTTAAACGCTTTTATTTAGCTTCACTTCGGTGGATCAACGCATCAAATCGATCAAAATGCTACTCTATTTACACGGCAATAAGGTTTATATTTAGTTTCACTTCGGAGGATCAAATCTTGTAACGTTAATTTGAATGACTTCCCTTTAATGAAAATTGATGAAATTTGGCAGACATGTGTATTTCCGATGACAATACACGAAAATCAAAAAAAAAATTGAAATAAAAGCGTTTAAAAAAAAAATTTTTTTTGGATTCAACTTATTTACATTTAAGTATGTTTTTGGTGGGATATCATTACTTTTTGTAAAGAAAAATATACCCTGTTCACAAATCTTATAGACTAAATTGACGTTTAATGGGTGACCAGTTTCGGGTGTAAATTAAATAGTGATGACCATAAACCAGAAAGTGAATCGGAAAAACATTAGCTTTTACGGTGAGCCGAATATTTGTATGATTATTAAAGGGTCCCTAAAACAGGTATAAAAATAAGTTTAAGCAACCATATTATCAAATATAATTATATTCATAATATATTTACCCTGATTAACTGAATTCAAAAGTTATTCTGCTTACAAGAACGAGTATTTGGGTATGGTTATATTCGGTATACAGCTAATTTTATAATATTTAGTCGAGTACTAAATATCTAGGTAAATATGACAAACAGGCGATTCTCACACTGCTCCGCGCCCCGCCACACAGCGTAGATCTGCCTCACCGCGCATTGTTTTAATGGTGTACCAAAGTATATCAGCTTCTATGGAAAACACGCATGGTGCGCAAAGGGAAAAGTGTCCTTAAAATGCATAAAATTACGGGTAGGGCTGCGGTGCGGTCTACAACAACTATTTTCGAATATCTATTTGGCGGACACTAGCGCCATTGATTAGGGTGGCATAGCTCTGCAAACTTCACTCCGTTTACAACAGCCATGTTCATAGGTATATCTATTTGTCACACGCTAGCGCCATTTAGAAATGGCCATTATTGGAACCTCTATTTTTTGTAAATAGCTGGAAACTTTTTCAACTTTCCCTTCATATGAGATGGCCCTCGTTCTACCTCAATACTCCATGCGCTGAAGTATGCCATATTGAGCCCCGCGTGCACAGAGGCCTTAGTGCGAGTTTTACGTAAGTTGGCTAAGATTTGTATGGGACCGAAGCTTTTCTTTTCACTGCCGCTAGATGGCTCTGCTTCGGTCCCATACAAATTTTGTATGGGGACACCACTTATTTTTCGACTTTTTTTAACTTTTTGATTTTTTCCTACGCTTACACACAATTACGGAGCTGTCTGCTAAGTTTGTTGAATTTCCATATAAAATTGTTCCAATGACGTCATATTCTCAAAATGGCGTTTGAGGTCACGTGACAGTGAGTACAATTTTTAACGTTTTAAATTAATGATATTTAATTTATTGTGATTGATTTCAATAAAAGAATCATATTTTAGGCCTTTAAATGTTACCACTAATATTTTAGACATAAATTTATATTAATTTATAATTAGTGTCAACATCCCTATTGCTGTTATATAAAAAATTGGTTGTCTGTAAAGTCGGTTTACGGACAATGGTTTTACGTGATAACGTCTATTTCGTAGAAGAATAATTTATGATATAAATATTGTCAATTCGCACATTAGGAACGGGAAATAGAATGAAAATTACAATTTTACATATTAAATTACAGATATATATTTCGTTTTAATATTAAACGTTTCGTTTACAAAATCATGTCATAAATACTCGCCAGTTGTGTCAGCTTGAACATGGCTTGACGCGCCACCGCGACCCGCGTATCTAGCTAGATTATAATATTAAATTTCATACTAACTATACGATTTTAAACATATGTAAAGAAAAAGTATTTTCTTTTTTTAATTTTTAAATGTATTGACGTCTTGATCCGAACACGGAAGAAAAATAGCAATGACATCAATGGCGTCAAATAGAAATGATTTTATTTAGTTATAATAGTATTGTATATAAGTATTTAGAAGAGAATAAACTTTAAATGTCGTTTTTTTGATTACAGGTAAGTTTTATAATTCGTTTATTGTAATATAGGTTTTGTGTTTAACGTTAAATGTATAATAGTGTAAAATAAAACAAATATATTTTTGATTACAGAGAAACACATCTTTGGTTTATTCCTTTTATAAAACGACATTTAAAGTTTATTCCCGTTCCTACATTAGAAGAAGAAGGCAGAGAATCAGAAGAATCTGAAGAATAAAAAAAAAAGATTTTTTTTCTCCCTGGGTGGGGAGATGTAAAGAAAAAGTATTTTCTTTTTTTAATTTTTAAATGTATTGACGTCTTGATCCGAACACGGAAGAATACATATTTGAGTTGAAAATTTGGTTTAAATCGTTTTAAATATCAGGAGCTGCGCGACATCTGTGATTTTCTTGACTACAACTAAAGTCCGAGTCGATGTACTGTGTAAAGTTCTTTCAAGTAGTTCATACCTATAAACAGAGATGACGCTATTGTAGATTTTCGTTTTCATATAATAATAATACGTACGAGCTACGAGAAATCATTTCTTTTCAAAAGATTGTAAAATAAAATAAAAAATATCAGGAGCTGCGCGACATCTGTGATTTTCTTGACTACAACTAAAGTCCGAGTCGATGTACTGTGTAAAGTTCTTTCAAGTAGTTCATACCTATAAACAGAGATGACGCTATTGTAGATTTTCGTTTTCATATAATAATAATACGTACGAGCTACGAGAAATCATTTCTTTTCAAAAGATTGTAAAATAAAATAAAAATGAAATGAAATACCACGTTTTCGAGAATGCCTTCCAAGCGGACCTTGAGTGGGAGAGAGACGGCCGGTCTAGCGTGCCTCTCTCTCTAATGCTGCGCGCGCTTCCGTGACGTGAGCGGCCGTTACTCGGTTTTCGTGAATGCCTTTCAGGCTCATCGTCTTTATAAACGTTATCACGTTAAAAAGACTTTATAAAATGACTGATGTAATGAAATGTAAAAAATAATATGTAAGCTTCTAGTTAGAAACAAAAATAAATTGTTATATGTAGTTGTAACACGGGGAGGGGAGGTGATCAGGAGCGATAGGGTGAGGGAGAAGGAGCGAGAGAGAGTGAGGGAGGGGGAGGGAGAGGGAGAAGGGAGGGAGACGGTGGAGATGAGGAGGGAGGGGGAGGGAGAGAGAGGGTGAGGCGAGAAGGAGAGAAATTTTAATGATTTTTGATTTGTTACATTCTTAGGCGATACGAAGTTCGCCGGGTCAGCTAGTCGAAAATAAAGACGAATATTTTATTTTATTTCAGTAGGTACTACTACTACTATAGTATAATAATCGTAACTTGTAATTTATAAATAAGGTTGACATAAAATGAAAAGACGCGGCATATGGAGATCCGCGAGTGAAGGTTAAAACGATCGTTGCAGGTGCACGCCGCGACGCTGCTGGACGCGTGCGTGGCCAACTGCGGGCGCGCCTTCCTGCTGGAGGTGGCGTCGCGGGACTTCGAGCTGGAGTTCCGGCGGCTGCTGGCGCGCGCGCAGCCCGCCGTCGCCGCGCGCCTGCGCCAGCTGCTGGCCAAGTGGGCGGCGGCCGAGTTCCGCGGCGACCCGCAGCTCGACCTCATCCCCTCGCTGCACGCCAAGCTCGCCGCCGAGGACCCCGCCCCCCTCGCCGCCGCCGCCGCCGGCCCCGCCGCCCCGGCCCCCGCCCCCGCCGCCGCCGCCGCGCAGCGGGAGCAGGTAACGATAGCCCCCTTCAGACAGAGGACGTAAGAAGACCCTAAATCTCTTCGAAGTTACTGCCTGTAACAACGGGATCGTTGAAAATTCGAACATCATTCATCATTGAAACGTTCTCGCAGCAGTGTGGCTTAGTTGGTAGATGGGTGCAAGGGCACCGGGCACCGGGCAGGAGGTACGGCCGTGCCGCTTTTTTGCTCGACTTGGCGGGGGCCCTCCCGTGCCCCCAGATTTTTAGAACTTTTGTTAACAAATTTGTTAGTAACAAGTTATAATTTTTAAAACTTTTGTTGGGATCTTGCTCTATAGCGTTATAGCGTAAACTGCTGACGCTGCAAAAATGTACGTGCTGTGGCCCGTACAGGCCCGTAGTTAGATGGATTGGCGTCTACGACGCTCACTGACGAGCTTAATACATCATTACACCAGGAGGAGCTGGCGCGCGCTATCGCCCTGTCGCTCCGGGACGCCGCCCCCGCCGCCGCCGCAGCCCCCGCGCCGCTGTACCCGCGCGTGGAGGACGCCGCCCCCGCGCCCGCGCCCCCTGCGCCCCCCGCCGCGCGCAAGGTGCGAGCGCTGTACGACTTCGAGGCCGCAGAAGACAATGAGCTGACCTTCCAGGCCGGCGAGATATGTGAGTACTGACTGCTGCGGCCACTTCCACGCTACACTCGGCAACTGATCCCCACACGAGCCATCATCGTTCCGCTGTGGCTCGGTTCGGGGCTCGGGGCTCGGGGCTCCGAGGAGAGGGTGAATGGAAGAGGGGGAAAAAACGCGGTATTTTTAACTATGATTGATGTTTATAAGGACCAAGAACTAACTGTACGGAATTCTCGTACATTAGCTAATAATTAAAGACAATGAGAGCTAACTCAGCAAAAGTATGTAAAGCGACAATGCGAGTTAGTTGACCGAGCCGCTCCCCGACAGACACGCGTTCTATATTAAAATCATTAGCGAATTGTAGTTTATCTGCAATTAAATATCTTATTTAAATAAAGCAGCTTTTATTTGTGTGTAACCACACAACATATTGGTCCTTCGAGCGATTGATCCAGCGCGCGGGCGATCAAAAGCGGGACCTCGCGACACGTTGGTAACAGTCCACGTGGCTCTAACCTATACGTACGGAGTGAAAACGTGGCTTAGCAAATCTAGTGATCAGCATAGCAACAGTGCATAGCAAACGAAGAGGATTATCAGCCAGCGGCCGGGAGCCATTATCATCAGCATCAGCAACCACAGCAAGCAGCATCGGGTGAACTCAGTCAGTTGTTTCCAGAGTTCAAGTAAGAGCTTTCCATATTATTTTTTTATACAAGCAAACCGGTTGATTTATTATACATAATGGAAACTACTTATGAAAATCAAATCTTAATTAATGAGGCTATTTCAAAATTTATAATCAATCTAAGGAAAACCGGGGCGGATAGGAGAACGGATGATTATTTTAAAAAACGTATAGAAATCTTGGAAAACTATTGGTGTAAATACGAACAAAATCATGCTAATATGTGTGGGTTTGGTATTAGTAATCATCCTTATTTCATGGAGTCGGAGTATGAGAGTACGCGTCAACTATATCAAAAAGCTAAAGATTTAATCGATCAGCAGCAGCAAGAGGTGAGTCTGTCAGGAGCGGAGGCACCGCAAGAGCACGCAGGTGAGTCCATTCAAATTGAAATACCAGCTAAGAGGGAGCAGCCAGCAGAGCCAAGACCTGGACCCTCGCGAGAGTTCACGTCTACGGGCAGCACGAGTAAGGGAGACGACTTGCTACGTAAGCAATTAATCAATTTTAAAGCATTAATGAGAACAGCACGTAACATTAAGCTGGACAGCATCAACGAGAAGTGGGAGTTCGAAGATGTGTTGAAAGAACTTCAGTCAAGGTGGACAGCTATAGATTCTTTGCATTGGGATATCTATATGGAGTTAGACGGAGAGGATGATAGATACGAGGCATTATTTTCAAAGCACGAGGAGACGTTCATCACTTTGAAAAAAGCTATCAACAAAAAATTATGGTCAGTATCACATAGGGAAAAGTCGGTTCCACAGATGGACATTCCATTGTTTTCCGGCAGCTATCAGCAGTGGACTTCATTCAAGGACCTCTTTAACGAGAGTGTTCACAACAACCCCTCGCTATCACCTGCACAGAAGATGCAGTTCTCAAGGGCAAGCTGCGTGGGGAAGCCGAGAGATTAATTCAGCACCTTCAGATAAGTACTTCTAATTACAATGTGTGTTGGGAAATCCTTAACAATCGCTACAATAATAAAAAACTTATATTCAATTCTCATTTGAATACCTTATTAGAATTGCCTACGTTATCTCAACAATCCATAGCACAGTTGAAACGAATGCATGACGTCACTTTAGAGTGTCTGCATGCCATCCAAAACTTAGGGGTGGATGTGTCGAGCTGGGACCCTATGCTAGTTCAAATTTTATGTCAAAAACTTGACAGCGAAACCTATGGGGACTATATAGATTCATTGAAATACCCACGGGATCTTCCGATTTTAAAAGAGTTTTTAGCTTATCTTGAAAGTAAATTCACTAGCCTAGAAACATCTCGTAGAAAGCAAGATTCTATTTCTAAAGTAACTTCTCATAATAGTAATAATCAATTAAAAAATCATAATTTCAATAAAAAACCCACTATTACTCAGCATAGTAACAACCAAAATAATTATTACTTTCCTAAATCGTATCATGTAACCGAAGCTAAGTGTCCGATTTGCAAAGAAGTGCATGGTGTACCTAATTGTCCTAAATTTATTCTTATGTCCAATGAAATAAGGTTGCAAACAGCAAATAAGTTAAAATTATGTATTAATTGTTTATTCGTTCATAACAGCAAACAATGCATTTCTACGAAGCGGTGTCGCAAGTGCAACGGGAGGCATCATACATTAATTCACGATTGTTTTATAAAAAGTAATCCGTCAACAAGTAACGCGTTGCCGACTGCAAAACGTAATGAACCGGTAGCCAATAATTTACACGTGTCTCAATGTGGACAGTCAGAAGTTTTGTTAGCAACCGCGTTGCTTCAAGTTAAATCGGTAGATGGTTCATATCAAACTTTAAGGGCATTAATAGATCAGGGCTCTCAAATAACGTTAATATCGGAGAACGCAGCACAGCGGTTAGGGGTAAAAAGATCGTTTTGTCGAGGTGTAGTTTATGGATTAGGAGAAAAGGAAAACAGTTGCAAAGGTATGCTCAGTATTTCATGTAGGTCGATTTACAATAATTTTACGTTTAGTACGGATGCACTTATTATGAGTAATTTAATAAAAAGCTTACCTACTTCTAGTTTTACGCAACCAGCCTGGCCCTTCATACAAAATATTAATCTAGCGGACCCCGAATTTTATGTCAGCCGACCAGTTGATATTTTGTTAGGATCTGATATATACGCGTTAATTATAATGGGAGGTATCAGCAGAGGAGACGATCCTTCTCAGCCACTAGCAGAGCAGACTCAACTCGGTTGGATTCTGTTCGGTAAAATCCAGTCATTTCAATTTAACGTTCTTTTGACTAACATACAAGACATACAAAAGTTCTGGGAGGTGGAGGAGGTAGACGACGAGTTAGAATTGTCATCAGAAGAGAAAGCATGTATGGACTTCTATAAATCTACAACAGAACGTCGTAGCGATGGACGGTATGTAGTTAGGTTGCCCATGAAGCCAGAGGTTCATGAAAAAATAGGTGAGAGTAAGAACATAGCTGTAGCGCAATTCTTAAACTTAGAAAAGAAGTTTAGCAAGCAAAAGAACTTCGCAGAAGATTATAAAAGTTTTATGCGTGAATACATATCTTTAAAGCACATGACACCTATTAAACAAAATTATATAAGTGTTAGTAATGAACAAAATAACAAGCTAGAGTATTTTTTACCGCATCATGGCGTACAACGATCTGAATCAGCCACAACCAAACTCAGAGTTGTGTTCAACGCTTCAGCAAAAACCTCGACAGGTTACAGCTTAAACGACATGATGTGCACGGGACCCAACATGCAAAAGGATTTACAGTCATTAATACTGAAGTGGCGTATTTATCCATTAGCCTTTACGTCGGACATAGAAAAAATGTACCGTCAAATATTGGTTAGCTATGAAGACCAGAAGTACCAGCAAATAGTATGGCGGGAGACTCCTAACGAGGACTTACAAACATATCAACTCGCCACAGTTACCTACGGTACCAAGGCCGCACCGTTTTTGGCGATGATGACCTTGAGGCAGCTAGCGACGGATGAAAGCAGCAGGTATCCTGAAGCGGCAAGGATACTACAGGAGTCATTCTACATGGACGACCTCCTGCATGGATCATTTGATATATCAAGCGGGCAGAAATTAATATCAGAAATAAATAACTTATTAAAATCAGGTGGGTTTACGTTAAGAAAATGGATATCGAATGAACCACAGTTATTAAAAAATATAGAAAGCGGCGATGAAGGTAGTCAATTAATATTTAATTTTAAATCTGATAGCTCTACCAAAACGTTAGGTTTGAGATGGGACCCAAAAAATGATAAATTTACATTTAATTATACTATTAAAGACAGTAAAGCTACAAAAAGAACGGTGTTAGCTGAGATATCAAAGTTATTTGATCCTCTTGGATGGATAGCTCCTTTAACTACAAAACTAAAATTAATATTTCAAAAAATATGGTCTGAATCTTTACAATGGGATGATAACATACCGGAAGAGATTAAAAATGAGTGGATAAAAATACAATCGGATATACATAATTTACATAGGTGTCAACTTCCAAGATGGATCGGATTTCATCCAAGTTACGTTATAGAATTGCACGGATTTTGTGACGCATCACTAAAAGCATATGCAGGGGTTATTTACGCGCGAATTGTAAAAGAAAGCGAAGTAGTTGTAGTACTGTTAGCATCTAAAAGCAGATTGGTTCCATGTAATAAAACTATTTCTTTGCCAAGGTTAGAAGTGTGTGGAGCTCATTTATTATCAAAATTAATGAAAAAGGTTTTAAATTGTCTAGAACAACAAAATGTTAGAGTTTATGGTTGGTCGGATTCGATGATTGTGTTAGGATGGTTGCAAGGCGACCCAGGGCGTTGGAAGACCTTTGTGGCCAATCGTGTCAAAAATATTACAGAAGTTATAAAAAATGACAGATGGAGATATGTGAAATCGGTGGATAACCCTGCCGATGCCGCAAGCCGGGGACTGTTAGCATCTCAATTAGCAGATTCTACGCTTTGGTGGCATGGACCGAAGTGGTTAGAAACATTCGAAGATAAAAAGGAGCAAATTAATTATACTACTAATGAAGAAGTAAAAGTTAAATCGGTAAATATAGTCCAAAAATGCAAGGAAGATAGCATAATAAATATTTTATTAAATTCAAAAGGTTCATTAACAAAAATTATTCGAATTTTAGGGTGGCTACTTCGAGCTATATATACATTTAAAAAGCGCGGTCATAACTTACCTAGTTATCTCACTTTACAAGAAATAAAACAAGCTAAGTTATTAATTATAAAATTCGTACAGCGTACAGAGTTTAGCGAGGACTTTTATTATTTAATAAAGCATAATAAACTAAGTAATAAAAGTAAACTATTAAATTTAAATGTTTTTCTAGATAAAAATCATATTATGCGTGTAGGAGGTAGACTAAAAAACGCAGAAATATGTGACGACATGAAATATCCTATTCTTATACCTTACAGCGGTAATTTTACAAACTTATTAATCGAGCAAATGCATCACTTAACATACCACGGTGGTCCACGGTTAACCTTATCTAATATAAGACAACGTTATTGGATCGTATCGGGTACTAGAGCAGTCAAGAGGGAAATTAGAAAATGCGTGACGTGTAGGAAGCATAACCCTTCTAAGCAGTATCAGATGATGGGTGACTTACCTGGTGAAAGAATTAATACAGCAGCCCCATTCTATCACACGGGTGTCGATTATACCGGATACGTGGAGGTAAAGGCCAATAAAGGGCGAGGTATAAAAACGACGAAGGGCTATGTAGCATTATTTATCTGTATGGTCACGAAGGCGGTTCATCTAGAACTGGTTTCGGACCTCAGTAGCTCAGCCTTTTTAGCAGCCCTTCGAAGGATGTCAGCAAGACGAGGAGCACCGCGTCATATTTACAGTGATAACGGCACTAATTTTGTGGGAGCCAACAGAACCTTGAAAGCAGAATACCATGACCTCATTAACACCCTTGACGAAAACTTCTTCAAGGACATATCAGACCTAAATATAGAGTGGTATTTTAATGCGCCCTCGTGGCCTAGCGCTGGAGGTTTGTGGGAGAGAGCGATCAGAAGCTTAAAGCATCATTTAAAGAGAGTAGTGGGAGAGCAGAAGTTAACATTTGAGGAGTACAGCACCCTGTTAGCCCAGGTAGAGGGATGTCTTAATTCACGGCCTTTGTGTCCTTTGTCAGAGAGTACAGACGACTTAGACTGTTTAACACCAGCTCATTTCCTCACTGGCAGGGCCGGGACGACTATCATCGAAACAGAGCACGATGCCAGAACCAGGTGGCATCTGATTTCAGAGCTTACATCAGACCTTTGGAAAAGGTTTAAAACTGAGTATCTGTCACAGCTTTCGGTTCGTAGTAAATGGCTAAAGAAGCAAGAAAATATTAAGATAGGAGATATGGTCACCATTCAAGATGATAACCTACCCCCTGGAAAGTGGCCGCTTGGTAGGGTGATAGAATTACACCCTGGCTCAGATGGTTTAGTACGAGTAGTAACAGTCAAAACTAAAAGCGGTGTCATTAAGCGACCCATAATTAAATTATCAATATTACCAATTATAACAGAAAACAAAGAAGAGAAAAAAGAAGAGAAAGAAGAAAATAGAAGTAGGACATCTACAAAGCAAGCAAAAGGTAGTAATAGGTTCGTAGCGTTAGCATTATCTCTCATATTATTTTTAACATTAGGTAGCAGGGCTCAAGCTTCATTAAACGTAACAAAATTAAATAACGATCAAGCGCTATATTTTGACAAAATAGGCAACATGAAGTTAGCTCGCGATGCGTGGAAACTCGTAGTTTATTATAAAATGGATCCCTATTGGGAAGGCATAGCAACGGTAGAAAAATATATAAAATATTTAGATCGCGTTTGTACTTCCGCTTCCGTAAAAATGCATTGTGACGTAGCTTTATCTCAGATGCGTCATAGTTTATCAGAGTTAGAGTTCATTAACCGTATTCTACTTGGTCAGCATAATAGCACGCGTCGTAAGAGACGCGGCCTTATCAATGGTGTAGGGTACCTTGCACACACTCTATTCGGAGTTTTGGATGACAATTTTGCAGAACAATATAAGCGAGACATTACTGAGATAAGGCACAATGAAAAACATTTAAGAGCATTATGGAGAAATCAGACGTCGATTATTGAAGGAGAATACAACATACTTAAAAGATTAGAGGAAACTGTAAGCAAGCAACATAAAATTGTAAATCAGCATTTAAATCAATTAGAAATGGGATTAAATTCTCTGAAGAAGGAAGTAGAAAATATGGAAGTCATAAATGAATTTACAATGTCTGCTATCATCGCTGGTAATCTACTTACAACTTTAAGAGCTATTCAAGATCAATTAGTGGAAATGATAACAGATGTACATTATGAAAGGTTCAGTCTACATCTCCTCTCTCCACAACAGCTGCAAAATGAGCTTAACATCATATCAGGTCAGATGACAAAGGATTTATCCCTTCCTATCGATGACATACCTCGAGAAATGTCTTATATGTACAAACTTTTAAAAGTGATGGCCCGGATGACAAATGAATACTTTATCTTTGAAATCCGCATCCCTCTCGTCTTCAGAGATATATTTGAACTCCATCAGTTGATAGCGGTGCCACATCAACGAGGCTCCAGCATGTACAGCATTATTCCAGCATCAAAGTATGTTGCTATCAACCTACAGAAGGATATTTACGTGCCGATGGAAGAGACAGACGTGAAGCAGTGTGTTTACCTTCGATCGTCTTATCACTGCAACATACAATCGACTATACATCATTTAAAGTCAGACAGTCATTTATGTGTCAAGAATCCAGCTTCAAATCAATGTGCAGCGAATGAAGTTACATGTCATAATAAGTGGATTAAACTCTGGCAAGCCAATACATTTCTATTTTCTTGTTGTAAACAATGTGTACTCCGCCTTATATGTGAGGATCGCGTTTCAGTCGAACAGCTGACTGCATCGGGTGTAGTGCACCTCGCAGCGAATTGCATATTAAAAGAAAAGGATTTTACCGCGTACTCTCAAACAGAAACGATGAAATCTATCAATATCGACTCACACCTATATAACCCACAACCGCAAGTTTCTCAAATTAATCATTTACTTAACATTTCACTTAAATTACATGGAAACGAAACAACTGACTCAACTTTACAACATGAGTTGCAAAGAGTTGGAGAGCAAGTTAACCAGTTAAAGAGCTCGGAGCCCATTGATGAGGACTCCTTATGGAATCATCATATTCATCACTACGTCCTTAGCTATGCATTGTTAATAGTTTTAACAGCAGTAATATCCGTCTTCGTGTGGAATCGGAGATGCCGCCGGGCGAGGCAGCCGACGGCAGAGACCGCCGCCTCGTCGGCCAGCAGTAGTGGTGTAGTGAGTGCAGTGAGTGCAATGGGTGAAGTGGGTGAAGTGAGTGCAGTGAGTGCAGTGCGTACGCGGAACGAGAAACAGGACAGAGCGACCTCACCTGTTTTATTAAAAGTGCTTAAAGTGACTGATGTGCAATGAAACAATAGTTTTTATACAAACTTTAGCGTCTTTATTTTTTTGCTTTAGCGTGTATTTTTATTATTTTTTTTTCTTTTATCTTGATGTATTTTTATATTTACATTTGTTTGACAATGTATATACAAGTAATAGCTTTTCTTTGACTTAATTTTTTTACTTTGTGTATTTTGTCTAATATTTGGCCCGGGAGCATGTACGGAATTCTCGTACATTAGCTAATAATTAAAGACAATGAGAGCTAACTCAGCAAAAGTATGTAAAGCGACAATGCGAGTTAGTTGACCGAGCCGCTCCCCGACAGACACGCGTTCTATATTAAAATCATTAGCGAATTGTAGTTTATCTGCAATTAAATATCTTATTTAAATAAAGCAGCTTTTATTTGTGTGTAACCACACAACACTAACACTAAATAAATGATTTAATTATATTCTGAGGATATTATATTCAGTAACCATTCTATCTTGAAAATTTTCATCTCAAGTGAGGATTAACTCGCTAAGCGTTTATTTGTCCTTAACACCATACATACATAGATGAGTATATTGTGCAATAAATCCATGCATGAAATGAGAATGTAAATAATATGTGTCGCGCAGTGCTGGTGACGGATGCCAGCGACCCCAACTGGTGGAAGGGGCGCGGGGAGCGCGGGGAGGGGCTGTTCCCCGCCAACTTCGTCACCGCCGACCTCGCGGGTGAGTCGCCCACCTGCACACACCGCACACACCGCACACACCGGACACACCGCACACACCGCACACACCGGACACACCGCACACACCGCACACACCGGACACACCGCACACACCGCACACACCGGACACACCGCACACACCGCACACACCGGACACACCGCACACACCGGACACACCGCACACACCGCACACACCGGACACACCGCACACACCGCACACACCGCACACACCGGACACACCGGACACACCGCACACACCGCACACACCGCACACACCGGACACACCGGACACACCGCACACACCGGACACACTGGACACACCGGACACACCGGACACACCGCACACACCGGACACACCGGACACACCGGACACACCGGACACACCGCACACACCGCACACACCGCACACACCGCACACACCGCACACACCGGACACACCGCACACACCGCACACACCGCACACACCGGACACACCGGATTTAGAATTTAATAAACGGTTGGAGAAATTATAAAGCCACAACAGCTCATTAGTAATCGAGTTCCGAACTCGTTTTGCTGATTGACTTGACAACATAACTGTTCTTAGCACCGGGTGGGTCGCCGAGGGTGTGTTTCCGTGGCGCGCGCTGGGGAGTCAGTGCCAGTCAGAGCCAGTGTGAACTGTAAACGTATTTACCACGTTACAATAATAGTACATTATGATACAAGTGTGGTATGTTGGTCATTACACTCGAGGTTATATTGCACAGCGCGAGCCGAAGGCGAGTGCTGCAAGAAAACCGAGAGTGTAATGACCAAACCTCACGTGTGTCATACGACGTTTTTCAACACACTTACGAGTAAAAAAACAAATTATTCGTACTCAAATAAACAATGCTCACAGACCAGACGGAAAGTTTGTTAAAAATGGCGCGCTGATATTTTTTTTTTCTGCGCGCGGCGTGTTAGCTATGCGCGCGCAGATTGGAGCGTAGGCACGAACAATTACACTAAACAGCCAAAACGCAAAATGTAAAAAAATCTAATATTTATGTATTTATGAATTAGTTTCACGTTGAATTATTAATTAAAGTAAATAAGTTGTTGAAAATTTATCATATTCAAGGTGGTACACTTCTTTTTTTTTTACAAAAATAGTGTTATTTTTAGTCTTATGTTGAAACGAAACGTATCTAAGTCAAAACTTTTTTCCGAAATTTAAGTATAAAACTATAACCCGGCTAAGTTAAGAGCAAATAGAATGCATAAATAATATCAGCAAGATAAATAGATAGCAATAAATAATTTCAGCAAGGTACAAACCTAATTTGTTGGAATATAAAATAAAACACTAGTGCGATCAAGAAAAAAAAGCACAAGTGTTTAATACCATGGTTTATGAGTGTAAAAGCCATGTGATAAAAACCAATTTATGAGCAAGGGTGTTGAAAAACAATTATAATGACGTTGTGGGGCGTGGTTCGCAGAGCCGGTGGAGGCGCGCCCCGCCGCCGCCAAGAGCGTGCAGTTCGCGGAACGGGAGGAGGCGGGCGCGGCGGGTGCGGGGGGAGCGGCGGCGGAGGTGCGCATCGACGAGTCGGTGATGGACGAGGCGCTGGCGCTGCTGCACGAGGCGGACCCGGCGGCCGGGCGCGGCGAGGACGAGGCGCGGCTGGCGGCGCTGGAGGCGCGCGCGCACGCCATGGGCCCGCTGGTGGACGCGGCGCTGGAGCGCGCCGACCGCCGCCACGCGCGCCTCACGCAGCTCAGCGCCGACCTGGTGGACGCGCTCAACCTCTACCACTCGCTCATGCGCGACCCCAAGCCGCTGTACGCCCCGCTCGCCGCCCCGCTCGCCGCCCCGCTGCCCGCCCCGCACGCCGCGCACCTGCCGCCCGGAGCCCCGCCGCCGCCCTCGGGACACATGATGCATCAACCGGCACCGCCGAGGTAATTTCTCATCACCACCATCAAACCTCTATACACGACGAAATATAAAACATTGTTCATTTATCACATGATATTTTAAGGTATAATTTAAGAAAAAAAGAAAATGTGTGCAATTCACACGTGGTAGAAGTGAAACTTTCCAAACTTTTGGTTTCAAGATAATGAGATGAAAAAGCAATAAATCTCTAGCAATAAAACGAATCTTCTATCTTATTCCTCGCGCCATCTATGAATACAACTTAGCATTTTTACTGTCTGTATAATAGGTCGGTCGATCGACAGAATGAAAGAATGAAATTCTTATTTTTTGTTGATAAATTCTTTGAAAATATTTAAAAGAGCATTTGAAAGTATTTAAAAACAGTATAAAAATAAAACTAAAAAAAAAGAAATACTGAGAGACACGAACCTGCGCATCAGGTATTGTGTATCTACGTCCTGACCATTGAGCTACGGAGAAGTTAAATTCAAAGACGAAATTAGCGGTTATATTATCTTACCTGTCGTTTTTCCGTTGCATCCGGTTTGAAATCACTAACGATTCTAAAGAAGTTTCACTTCAATAAAACTAAAAAAGAAGAAATACTGAGAGACGCGAACCTGCGCATCAGGTATTGTGTATCTACGTCCTGACCATTGAGCTACGGACAAGTTAAATTGAAAGTCGAAATTAGCGGTTATATTATCTTACCTGTCGTTTTTCCGTTGCATCCGGTTTGAAATCACTAACGATTCTAAAGAAGTTTCACTTCAATAAAACTAAAAAAAAAGAAATACTGAGAGACGCGAACCTGCGCATCAGGTATTGTGTATCTACGTCCTGACCATTGAGATACGGAGAAGTTAAATTCAAAGACGAAATTAGCGGTTATATTATCTTACCTGTCGTTTTTCCGTTGCATCCGGTTTGAAATCACTAACGATTCTAAAGAAGTTTCACTTCAAAAAAAATTAAGCCTTTTAATATCACCTTTTTAAAAAATAGCTATACTATATTGAAAACGAGGAGCCGGAAAAAAATTTGTTAGTTAACAATTGTCTAACTTTCAGAAAAATTAGGATAATTATTCTTTCCACGTGACATTTATTCTTTGTAGTGTTCAGAACACACCATAAAGATTTCATTTGACATGCAGACCTGTTTTCGGGGTTAAATTAAAGTAATAAATAATAGAGTTGTGACCTATTTATTGTAAATGAGCATTTTCACCGAAATAATATGTACCCTTGGTTTTTACCGTGTCCCGTGATTTTACTCTTCGAATTTTCTTAATTATACTGTCAAAAAGATATAAACTTATTTTTTTGTTTATTTGTTTAATAAATTTTGTTTGGGAATCCGTTACTTCTGTTCCGTGACTATGCTACTGGTATTGTACTCGTATTATGTGCGAAGCAAAAATAACGGAATCGATTAGATAAAGTTGATGTGACCCTGTGACAGTACTGACAGTTGCGTGCAGACTGCAGTGCTTGAGAATACAACTTGTTGACTGTAGTCTGTAGTCAACTAGAACTAGAACGATACTCCCGACTCCCGCGCTCTTCCAGGTGCTGATGACCGGCGGCGTGCGGCTGCGGCGTGCGGCACGCGGCGCGCGGAGCGCGGCCCGGCGCTCTTGTTAAATGTTGTAACCTTGATATATACCTAGTATATTAAATATATTTATTAAATAATGATAATTGTTTTGTTAATCGTTCCTCCTGAATGTAGTGTATTAGTAGGGCGATAGAATAATACGCGGCAGATCCGAACAGCAGCCATTTCTAGACACGCGGCAGCGTGTCAAGCCAAGTTCAAGCAAAGGAACTGGCTAGCCAGCGCCGAGTGTAATATTACACGAACCACTTGGTGCCACTTTTGACCCTTTTATAACTCAAAACCTCTTTAACGTAAACACATAAAACTACGTGTGTTTAATTATATTCATAAGGACATGTAGAAGACCAAATTTCATGAAGCTAGCTCAAACGGTTATAAAGATATGGAGGTCAAAAAGTCGTAAATTTTAGCACTGACTGACTGACTGACATATAGTACCTAAATCTAACCTACTTCCAGATAACCTAGAAAGATGAAATTTGGAATCCAGCTTGGTAATTGTGTGTAAGTGTAGGAAAAAATCAAAAAATTAAAAAAAGTCGAAAAATAAGTGGTGTCCCCATACAAGTATGGGACCGAAGCAGAGCCATCTAGCGGCAGTGAAAAGAAAAGCTTCGGTCCCATACAAATCTTAGCCAACTCGCATTTACATTGTGAGCCCGTTATGTCACGTAAAACTCACACTAAGGCCTCTGTGCACGCGGGGCTCAATATGGCATACTTCAGCGCATGGAGTATTGAGGTAGATAGAGGGCCATCTCATATGAAGGGAAAGTTGAAAAAGTTTCCAGCTGTTTACAAAAAATAGAGGTTCCAATAATGGCCATTTCTAAATGGCGCTAGTGTGTGACAAATAGATATATGAACATGGCTGTTGTAAAGAGAGTGAAGTTTGCTGAGTTATGCCACCCTAATCAATGGCGCTAGTGTCCGCCAAATAGATATTCGAACATAGCTGTTGTAATACATGATTTTAGACTTAATTCATCGCGGACTGAAAACATTTTAAGTATAATACGGGTACTCACGATATATATATTTTATATTATACGCCGATATTTCGACCCCGTTACAGGGATCGTGGTCACGGCTAGACTGCGGTGGCGCGGAGAAACTCTTGACAGGTTGACAAACGACGTTGATATTAGTCTTTGACGGATGACGGATGTCAAGAACCGGATGCTGGATGTCGGATGACGCTTGACACTAATACATCAGTCTGTCTACCTTACGTCTCGATCGTTTTTGAGCTTTGTGAACCATATCACGACACACTACACTGATTACATCTTGCCGCACAACACTCGACACTTTTCGAGATTTACATAAACTAACCACTGGATTCCACGTCGGTGCCAATTTAAAACCGTCCTCCCTATTAAAATTTTTGGGGTGTTTTTTGATTTCTATGGCTTCACGTACTAGCCGTGGTATGTGGTGGCGTTCCGTGGCAATCACCTGAGGGTTGTGAAGCTCGATCCAATGGTTAGTACCCGATTCGAGAAGATGTTCTGCAACAGCTGATTTATTTCCGTCGTTCTTTTTGACTGCTGCGATGTGTTCTTTAATGCGCTGCGATATCGATCGTTTTGTTTGTCCGATGTAGCTGTTTCCGCAACTGCAGTCAATTTTATACACCCCTGGGCACTGGTAAGGAATTCTATCCTTGGGTGAACGTAAACATCACACACATTATCACAGGTGTGTCACAGATTATAACAACAAAATTACCAACCTTTTGTCGGATAAAACTACGTACAAGCAGGTTAGTTACGACCCGACTGCTAGGGTGACGCGACAAACAACAAGAATAATACAAGAATGTCATGAGGCTATAGGAGAAGACACGTATAGGTACTTACTTAGACCCCGTGTACTACAGTCACCTAAGTTGTATGGGCTGCCTAAGGTACATAAACAAGGCGTTCCGTTAAGACCCATTGTAAGTCAAATTGACTCACCGACATATGAACTCGCCAAACATGTAGCCGGAGTATTGCAACCATTAGTAGGTAGAACAACGTCATACGTGAAAGATTCCCGACATTTCGTACGGATTTTAAGCGATATAAAACTTGAGGACACACAAACGATGGTAAGTTTCGACGTTGAGTCATTGTTTACAAAAGTTCCAATAGCGGAATGTCTGAATGTGGTTGGTAATATTCTTCAAGTTAATAATATCTCTACGGAGTACGTCAAGTTATTAGAACACTGCCTCCGGTCTAATTATTTTCTATATAATGGCAATTATTTTCTTCAAACGGACGGTGTCGCAATGGGCAGTCCCGTCGCTCCGGTAGTTGCAAATATCTGGATGGAATATTTTGAAGAGAAGGCCATCACTACCGGGCCAGATATAATCGTAGTTTGGAAAAGATACGCAGATGATGTTTTCGCTATAGTAAAAGGAGGACCGGAGGAAATAAAAACTTATTTGACGCATTTAAACTCCGTACATAATAACATCAAGTTCACGTACGAAATGGAAAACAATGGTAGCCTAGCATTCTTGGACGTTGCAGTAGGCAGGCGCCGGGACGGTACATTGAGTCACACAGTGTACAGAAAGCCGACTCATACTGATAGATACTTACACGGCACATCACATCATCATCCAAAACATCTAGCTTCGGTTGCGACATCGCTTACTAACCGAGCCTATGACATATGTGATGATGAACATGTGACGCAAGAATTACAACATGTAAGTAATGTACTGCGTCGCAACGGCCACACACCAAAATTAAGGAAACCGGCACATGGTAAGAAACACCAACACACCAGCACAGTTGATCGTCTGCCAGCATTTTTTCCCTATGTTAAAGGCGTTACGGATAAAATAGGCAGGATTTTAAATAGAAAATACGCCATAAGATCAATTTTTACGCCTTACAAGAAAGTCGCCGCCTTTTTACGTTCACCCAAGGATAGAATTCCTTACCAGTGCCCAGGGGTGTATAAAATTGACTGCAGTTGCGGAAACAGCTACATCGGACAAACAAAACGATCGATATCGCAGCGCATTAAAGAACACATCGCAGCAGTCAAAAAGAACGACGGAAATAAATCAGCTGTTGCAGAACATCTTCTCGAATCGGGTACTAACCATTGGATCGAGCTTCACAACCCTCAGGTGATTGCCACGGAACGCCACCACATACCACGGCTAGTAGGTGAAGCCATAGAAATCAAAAAACACCCCAAAAAAAAAAAAAAAAAAAAATTAAAAAAAAAAAATTTAATAGGGAGGACGGTTTTAAATTGGCACCGACGTGGAATCCAGTGGTTAGTTTATGTAAATCTCGAAAAGTGTCGAGTGTTGTGCGGCAAGATGTAATCAGTGTAGTGTGTCGTGATATGGTTCACAAAGCTCAAAAACGATCGAGACGTAAGGTAGACAGACTGATGTATTAGTGTCAAGCGTCATCCGACATCCAGCATCCGGTTCTTGACATCCGTCATCCGTCAAAGACTAATATCAACGTCGTTTGTCAACCTGTCAAGAGTTTCTCCGCGCCACCGCAGTCTAGCCGTGACCACGATCCCTGTAACGGGGTCGAAATATCGGCGTATAATATAAAATATATATATCGTGAGTACCCGTATTATACTTAAAAAAATAGCTGTTGTAGACCGCACCGCAGCCCCTCCCGTAATTTTACGCGTTTGACGGACACTTTTCGCTTTGCTGTCCCTCGCAGAAATTGGTTGTAATGTACAACACATTCAACGCAACAAACAATGCGTGTTTTCCATGGAAGCTGATATACTTTGGTACACAATTAAAACAATGCGCGGTGAGGCAGATCTACGCTGTGTGGCGGGGCGCGGAGCAGTGTGAGAATCACCTGTTTGTCATATTTACCTAGATATTTAGTACTCGGCTAAATAGTATAAAATTAGCTATATACCGAACATAACCATAACCAAATACTCGTTCTTGTAAGCAGAATAACTTTTGAATTCAGTTAATCAGAGTAAATATATTATGAATATAATTATATATGATAATATGGTTGCTTAAACTTATTTTTATACCAGTTTTAGGGACTCTTCAATAATCATACAAATATTCGACTCACCGTAAAAGCTAATGTTTTTCCGATTCACTTTTCGGTTTATGGGCCCAGCACGTAAAGGTGAGTAGTGATAGCCTAGCGGTTAGAACGTTGGTCTCCCGAACGCGGGGGCCCGGGTTCAAATCCTGGCACGCACCTCTAATTTTCTAATATTATGTGCGTATTACAACTTAATTATCACTTGCTTCGTTGAAGGAAAACATCGTGAGGAAACCTGCACACCTGAGAGTTCCCCATTATGTTCTCAAAGGTGTGTGAAGTCTACTATTCCGCGCTTGGCCAGCGTGGTAGACTATGGCCTGTACCCCTCATATTGTGAGAGGAGACCCCGAGCCCAGCAGTGGGACAATTATGGGTTGTTGTTTTTTCGGTTCATGGTCATCACTATTTAATTTACACCCGAAACTGGTCACCCATGAAACGTCAATTTAGTCTCTAAGATTTGTGAACAGGGTATATTTTTCTTTACAAAAAGTAATGATATCCCACCAAAAACATAAATGTAAAAAAGGAGAGCCAAGTTCAATACAAAAATTATGCTTAGCTGTGGGCTTCGCCGCAAAAAGAATGGAGATCTAAATGAGTGCCAAGTTCTATGCAAAATCTAAATATGTATTTATAGGAACAAAATAACATTTAGATCTCCATTCTTTTTGCGGCGAAGCCCACAGCTAAGCATAATTTTTGTATTGAACTTGGCTCTCCTTTTTTACATTTATGTTTTTGGTGGGATATTAACTGACAGACATATACGTAACAATCGAGGAGAAAAGGATAAAACTTGTGTCTGAAGTCGAGACATTTCTGGAGCGGGTCTCGGAATGGGGCAGACTAAATTTAGTCCATTTCAACCCCGAGAAGACACAAGTTTGCGCGTTAACCGCTAAAAAACCCCGTTTGTCATAGCACCACAGTTCCAGAACATTCCTCTTAACATCTCTAAAAGTATTGGGATCCTTGGTGTCGAAATTTCGAATGAAGTTCAGTTTCGGGACCACTTGGTTAGTAAGGCCAAAATAGCCGCAAAGAAATTGGGAGTGCTCAATAGAGCTAAGCAGTACTTCACGCCTAAGCACAGGTTGATGCTCTACAAGGCGCAAATTCGACCATACATGGAGTACTGCTCCCACCTTTGGGCCGGAGCCCCAGCTGGCCAAGTGGATTGAACAATCGAATTCAACGGCGAGCTATTCGTCTTGTCGACGATCCCAAGCTTACAGACGGATTAGAATCGCTTGAGTTGAGGAGAGATGTAGGTTCTCTCTGCGTATTCTACCGTCTGTATAATGGGGAATGTTCTGAAGAACTGTTTGGCTTACTACCTGCAGTTAATTTTCGTCACCGCACACCTCGTACCAGGTTCCATCAACACTATCTGGATACCTGGCGTTCGTCCACAGTCCGGTTCTCACGTCATTTTCTACCTCGCACGTGTAAACTGTGGAACAAACTACTTGCATCGGTGTTTCCTCTAAGCTATGACATGGGGTCCTTCAAGAAGCGGGTCTATCGTCATCTTCTTGGCCGGCAACGCGTTGGTGACACCCCTGGTGTTGCTAATGTCCATGGGCGGCGGTGATCACTTACCATCAGGTGACCCGTCTGCTCGTTTGCCTGCTCAAAACATAAAAAAAAACAATCACCTACCCACATGTTACATTTATTGCGGGTGTACACCCCATTATCCCCCACACAATATGCTACAAGATCGTGTAAACCTATACAAAAAATATATCTGGACATGAGAAGCATTAGGTCGGATGTGTAAAATGCTAACTTTTCAGGAGAGCAAAAACAAAATTGACAAACATTTTTTCTTCAGCATTATTGAACTATAAGTATTTCAGTCAGTATTCTTTTTTTAATATTTTGTAGGCAATAGTACCTTTTAATTTTTATTACAAGTATCACCCTAACTGTTAAAATGAGTTTAATACAATTTTTAATCTATAAAATTTTTGTACATCAGACTTTATGCCTGAAATATATTCATACAAAACATTATTATTACAACAATAAAATCCTATATTAAGAACAGACTTTATGCCTTTGTAGCGATAAGCAAATTTTTTTCAAGCATAATACTATATTTGAAGATACGTACTAAAATTTGAAGTAAACTTTACAGGCATAAATGCATATCTGCTGATGCTACCAGCGTATTAGGCCAAACATTTTTGATTCATAATAGCTTAAGTTGAAATACGGATCATAAACCTATTAATAATTTGGTGCATAAAGATTTAAGTAAATATAAATGCTTATGGCTCTCGGGTATTTGAAAAAGTCTGTATAACCGACATTATGCATGAGTGTATCTTTACAACGGTAAGAGATAGAGATACCACGGTCAGATCGTTGGAAAGAGAAACAAAAACTTAATATCGGTATACTAAAAAGTCATTTTCGTCGTATGTGCACATCCGACCTAATGATTCTCATGTCCAGATATATAACTATCATACATTTTAATGTAATGAAACTCGATGTAATAAACAAAACGTAAAATAGATTTTAATAAACTATAAATATTTAAAAAAACTATAAATTTTAATAAACTAAAAAACACGCTTAAAAGCTAATCGTGCGTTGCTTAAAAGCGTGTTGTTGTAAAAGCGTGGGGTGCTTTTTAAGATATTATCAAAATGATAATCCTTCTACTCATTGACACCATGCACCCCACGCTTTTATTACAATTACACGATTCGTAATTCAAAGGAGAATGCCCATAGCCAGTACTCTCAAAAATAATTATTGTGTCATAATGATTTTTGGACAATAAATTAAATTAAAATATTTCAAGTATGTACCCTATTTCCTAAAAAAATCCTCTTTGGGAATATTTTTCTGAAATTAATAAGTAACTTTACTTCCGTTTTACAAAAGAAAACCATTGGGCCATTTATGTTTGGATAAGGGCCAATCAGAAATATATTAAGGTCCTTCGGGCCAATAGGTTGCATAGATTCCGTTATGATTATGATACAACAGACTAGATGACGTAAGGGGACTGTCAAATGAATTAGAAAATAATTATAATCAGCCAGGAGTAATAGTGTTCTGTGATTATAATACATTACAAACTACATGGCGTTTTGGGACTGTCAAATTAATTTGAAACTTAAAAGATCAACATTACATACGCAATCGACTTTAATATGCCTGCATAGAGTCCACTATGCAGTGAGTTTACTATAACCTAAATTCAATCAAATTTTGTTGAAAATCTCATATTTCCTAATATTAACATTGACTAAAGTTAGTATCGTCCTATTACTGCAAATACCGCCAATGTGACTTTCTGTCAAAATCGTTTTTTTTAGGCCTTAAGAATAAGCTTTTCAATACCTACAAACTGGTAAAACCAATATTTCGTTACGATCCTCCATTACAAAGATAGCTTTTACGTAACGTAACATATCACTAATTTAATAACATTTACATACAAGCAAAAACTGAAATGTGTGTTATAATGCAACGATTCATATTTTTATGTCCATGTAAAAACTATAACTAGCCTATTATGGTTTTTTGCATATTTCTTTTAACGACATAACAGAAATTTTATGTTCTGAAAGAAAGTTGTACGAGTACATATCTGGTATTTGCATACAAGTTTACCTGCATTTTTTTTTATTTTACGTCAGGCTAAATATACAAAGCACCTTTACCATGTTTTTCCTGAATAGGTTTGCATTAATTTACCTACAATATCGTACAGCCATAAAATTGTACAGCGCCTTTACTAGTTTTACCTGTAACATCTATGCAATAATGTCGCGAATTCGTACAGGAAGAACCAGCTATCTGCGCGTACAAGCTTCACCCAGTAGCTAACTTCACTCAGTTGACACTCGTGCGCCGAAGTCGTTGATATCGTCCTATTACTGCAAATACCGACAATCTGCAAAAAACGCGTTTTGAGAAATCGACAATTGAAAGTTTGAATACTTGTTTATATTTTATGATGTTAAAAATATGCACTGTATTTTAAAAAAAGCTAAAACCTATGTTATCTTGTTTGCTATTTTATTGCACAATGCATGTAGACTGTGTTTAAAATACATTAAAATAACGTTAAAAAAAATTTTGTCTGCCATATAACTGTTTTTTCCTGTACAAATATAATCTTGTTTATTTCTTGTCCAAAGGCATCAATATCTAAAAATCATCTTAAAGCGAATTTATTATATATATAATTTACCAACAAGCAACAGGACAATTAAAAAAAATTACAAGTTTTCGAGTTATTTTTATTTTATTGAAAAGATATACGGTTTTACCTGTACAACATTTCGGGATTCCTTACATATGGTGCTTTAACCCCGCTGAAAATGAATGATTTCACTTTGTACATGTCTTTCGACCTGGCACTCTTAAATGAGTTCTATGATCTAAAGCTATTAGCTGAAGCTACATTAAAAAATAAAACCAAAGATTGCAACGGCAACAAAGTGTTGTGGCTGAAAATTAAAAAAATGAAATTTTTGAAGGGCGATCATAGGATTTATTTCAACTATGACGTATCTGAAGATTATTTAAACTTTGACACCAGGGCTCCTGCAGTAAGATTTCATAAGATAAACTGGCCCGAGATACAGCACAAGAAAAGGGAAGCAGCGTAGCAGATCGAACTCCAATTCCGTAGAACCACCACCGACACCAGAAAACATGGCACAAAGCCACCGTTTACAAAAATTGTACAACATGCCCCTAGCGATCTCCGCGCAAAGAAAAAAGATTTGGTAAGCTTATGATAAAGGCGTAATTCCGGAAGTATACCATGCATGGTTTCTCGCACTTAAATGTGAAAATGACATTGTGGATCGAGTTCCCGATGTCGCGGCGTCTGAAACCAGTAGCGAGGAGGACGATTAGTTAATTTAATGTAATGTTTTGTATAAATAAATAAATATAATACAGTAAAAAACGCCTACGTTCATTTCAATCAACCACTAACTGACTATTATTGCCCTTTTAGCCACAGCGGTGCAGTAAATAACTAACGGTTAGTCTACTTTAACATCATGCAACAAGTTATATTTTTATTTGTATTAATTTCCACTTAAAGCATATGTCCGTGGATAAGAGTATTGACGCAAAGTATGTATACAAACTAATAAATTTAAAAATACCCCTGAAATCATTCATATTCAGCGGGGTTAAAGCACCATATGTAAGGAATCCCGAAATGTTGTACAGGTAAAACCGTATATCTTTTCAATAAAATAAAAATAACTCGAAAACTTGTAATTTTTTTTAATTGTCCTGTTGCTTGTTGGTAAATTATATATATAATAAATTCGCTTTAAGATGATTTTTAGATATTGATGCCTTTGGACAAGAAATAAACAAGATTATATTTGTACAGGAAAAAACAGTTATATGGCAGACAAAATTTTTTTTAACGTTATTTTAATGTATTTTAAACACAGTCTACATGCATTGTGCAATAAAATAGCAAACAAGATAACATAGGTTTTAGCTTTTTTTAAAATACAGTGCATATTTTTAACATCATAAAATATAAACAAGTATTCAAACTTTCAATTGTCGATTTCTCAAAACGCGTTTTTTGCAGATTGTCGGTATTTGCAGTAATAGGACGGTATGTATAATTTATTAAGATAACATAATCAATTAAAGGTATTTTTATCAAGACACAAAAATGATAAAGTCAGTACATACATTTCTCCATACTAAATGGGCATTCTCCTTTATTTTCTATATTTTTTTTGTTGGATTATCTATAAAAGCGTGTTTTTTAGGTTTTTAAACTATTATTTATTTTTTAATTTTTAAGTTTGATTTTTTTTTCTTTAAATATTCAATCGACATCGGTCCTCGATAAGTCTACGAAGTTTGAAAGAAAGCTAATTAAAGCGTGTAATTAGGTTTTTCTTTCTTTTTTTCTTTTCTTTAAATATTGAATTGTCATCGGTCTTCGATAAGTCTACGAAGTTTGAAAGAACCCAGACCATTTAAAGCTAATTAAAGCGTGTAATTAAGTAAGCCCACGTCTCGGAAAAAGAAAGAAAGAAGAAAGAAAGAAATAAATTATTTATTCTGTTAAGCACTGCAACAAGTTACAAATTGAATCTTAGTAAAACATTCCTAAAATTACTATAAGTTGCTACAAACACATAACCTGCTGCAGCACTGCTTAACAAAAAAGGTACGCACTTAGCATATGCCGCGGTGAACCACGGCTACTGATTTTCAGTACGACCTTTATTGTATCGCAGTTCGAACGAGTGACTTCAGTTCGCCGCATAAAGAAACAAAAAAAAATTATGATTAAAACTTATAGTTTCGAGTAAAGCTTTAAAAAATTGTTATACAAAAAAGAAAGCAAGAAAATAATAAAATAAAAAATATATATGCACATGTAAATACTATAAAACATATATAATTGACAAATCATAAAATAATACATTTGCAAAAATTAAAACAAACAAATACAATTAAAAATATGCAACATAATATTTTTAAATTGGGCCACAGGCTTAACAAGAATGCTGCGAGTATGTAGGTACACTACAAAGCTAATATAGACATAAAAGAAAAAAAAAACTCTCTACCCGCATTAGTTTTATTATTACTATTTGCGAAATTCTTGCTAACATTCAACATTCGTATTGATGAGAGACGAAAATATAATCAAATACAAACAATGCGCAAATAAGCAAACGAACAGAAAATATCCGTTAATGTAGCGTTTAGTATTAATAGTTCGGTGTGAGATGAAAATCACAAGAATTAGAATAAGCAGCCATAATTGAGGCAGCACAGCTACAAGCGCAAAGCGGAGCCACGCTGGAACAGCGCAATGCCACGCAGCTAATTAGCCACAACATATCAGGTAAGTAGTACCCACTATCATAGTAGTTTTTAGTAATGTATGTAATGTAGTACTAATGATACTCTTCTGCTGGTTATCAGAGGAATAATTTTATTTGTAAAAATACACAGCTTATATACATACAGTGTCGGCAAGAACGACCAATAAGAAAATTGCTAGAATTAATTTACAAAAAGGGTTGGTTGACGTGGACCAATAGGGACGAACACGTGTAACAGTAATAAACTTAGCAAGGTCAGAACATTAGAAATTGTTGCGCAATAATGTGAAGGAGGTACTCGTGGGTAGGGATATGATAGCTGCGTCGGGCAGCTACATGACTCTCCCCCTAGCGAAAGCGTACCGGAAGCTTGCTGGTGCGTCCAAATCTAGTGGTCTTCAGAATTGATGACTGAACTGGGCTTGACGAAGTACTGTAGCTTGTGTAGGTACTTGTAGTTCCATCATTGGTTTTCGCTAGTGACTGTGGTGATGTAGCTGAGGTATCTTGAGTGATTGCTTCAGGATCTGAGTTCTCTGGAGTACTGATTGTGTAGGCAGGCTTGAGACGGTCGATCGAAATAACTGCAGATCGTCTCTCGGGCAACAAAATTTTAAAAGTTTTGCTATTCCGCTCTAATACTTTGTATGGACCTTCGTACGTAGGCATTAAAGGAGTTTTTACGGCGTCAATCCTTATAAAAACTTGCTCGCAGGTTTGTAAATCCTTATGAATGAAAATCGGTTTCTTGTTACTGTGTGAAGTTGTAGGTATAGATGGTTTCATCGAGTTTATAGTATTACGTAGCTGTGTGACGTAATCGTAGTCGAGATTTTGTTCCTCATCTATACTTGCAGTGAAGAAATCGGATGGTAAACGTAAATTGTAACCGTAGATAAGTTCTGCTGCGCTAATACCTGAGTCTGAACGAGGTATTGCACGTAAACCCATGAGTACTGTAGGTAATTTGTTTATCCACTTAGTATGTTCTGATAGACGAGTTTTCAGTGCGGTTTTCAAACTTCGGTGCCATATTTCTACCATACCGTTTGACTGAGGGTGATACGGACTTGTACGTATTCTTTGAGTTC